>CAWUFW010007404.1:600000-1012626 GCA_963921515.1 Calotriton arnoldi
GGCGCCCCTGCCTGCGAAGGAGGTCATGAAGCAGCGGAGTCCACCCGCAGATTGAGAGGTCACTTACTTCATCAAACCATGCCACCTGTGTCTGCACCTACTTGGTAGTCCCTCGCGGATCTCCGAGGTTAACCGGGTAAGTGGCATGGCGGCTTATGAGCGTTGGAGTGGTGTTTCCGGGTACGCCCACAACAACGCGCGGCGCGTGGTGACGTCATCCCGCCGTGTTGATGCTAGAACGATGTGGCTGGTAACAGCCGATATGGTTAGAGTGCAGCGGTAATTGGCTACATGGAAGCACAGTACAACAGAGGAAAAGGAAAAGTACTCACAATGGAGCTAGTGTCAATATATTGAATTAAAGAGCTATTGGAAAAAACGATGCAAAGGAAAGGCAAGTATGAAATGGAAGAATGTACAGAAATGACAGTAAGTAGATTTATCTATTCAATACAGAATTCCATGGGATACCATCGTTCAGTCCCTCTTTCTGTGTAGAGAGCCTGTACACCCAACGTTGCTCTTTCTCGAATAGACGCTGCTGCGTGCTGTGATCAGGTTTTATTTGCTCAATAATAGTCCATTGCATATCATTGGGAGTATGTCCCACCCTTAAGAAATGCTCAGTCAGTTTTGTAGTGGTTTTTCTACATCTGATTGTACTCCGATGTTCGCAGATTCTCTGCTTAATTTTCCTACTCGTCATTCCCACATACCGAAGATTACATGGGCATGTGATGAGGTATACTACATTTTGGCTGTTGCAGTTGGTATGGACTCGTTGGGTCCAGACTTTCCCAAGTTCTAAGTTAAGTGTTTTGGTGTGACTTGTCAAATGGCAGACGCTACAATTCCCACAGGGAAAATGTCCCACAATATTAGGAAGGCCCCAGGCATTAAGAACAGTTTGTGTGTTATTACTGGTTTGTTTTCTAGGGCGTGTATTGGCCAAGGAATCTTTCAGGCTTCTTGCACGTTTAAATGAAAACAGAGGTTTTTCCCAATGTAGATTCCCCGTGCCCAGGATGCCCCAGTGTTTATTGATGGAACGGGTCACCAGATTTGAAGCTGTACTGTATGTAGTGACACATGTTAGGGGTATCTCCTCTTCCCGTCTGTCTTTGCTTTCTAGTAGGGCATCCCGTGGTTGATTCCGGGCCCTCTTTTGACATTTATTGAGGATTTTTTCTGGATACCCTCTCTCAGTAAGTTTGGTTGTCAGGTCCCTAGCCTGGGTACGGTAATCAGGTGTCGCAGCACACCCGGGTAGCATTCGGCTATTCGGGTGGGACCCCAATGATGAAGCATGTCACCAACTAGGTTGGTGAGTGAGGGGTCTTCTTAGAAAATAATCTATTTCTTGCTTCCCTTCTGCATCCTCCGTGCTGAATAAGCAGATTTCCCTGTCCTTAAGGGTAGACTCCTCCTTGTTGTTGATTTATCGCAACAGTCTTTATGCCACCTTGGGCTGGATTGGAGTGTTTACCCAAAATTTACCCCCAGGTGACAGAAAGGCCACTAGACACCAGGGATTTCAACATGCACCAAAACAAACGAAAGGCTATGGTGACCTACTCTTGCATCAAGCCAATACTCCTACCCCAGAATGTGCAAGAGAGTCTTTCAGCCCCTAAGTGGATTACATCATCCAGCCCCTATAGCAAGAGGGGACATTGCGATTATTTTTTTTCTCATATGGGTAGCAGAGTGGGGCCAAGTCACAATATCATCTTACTTCTGTTCTGTATGGCTGCATATTTCTGGCTCGGGTCAATTGCCATCTAGGGAAATCTATCATACCCAGATATTTCTGAAAACTAGACATCCGTGGGAGTTCAGGGTGGTGTACCTGCACGAATTGCACAAACGTTTACTACTCACAATGACGTGCAAATCTCAAACTTTCTCTAAAATCACACATTTTCCTTGCAGTTCTGTGACTTAAACTTGTGGAAACTACAGAGATCCACAACATTTCTACCACTCAGCATTCCCCCACTTGTCCCAATAAAAATGCTATCCCACTTGTGTGGCTAGGCCTAATGCCCCCCACGGGCACACATCAAGCCAGGATCAATGAGAGTTGCCCCACAGGATTCCCATTGACCTTGGTTTGATATGTGCCTGTCACAGGCACTAGGCCCAGCCACACAAGTGGGATAGCATTCTTATCGTAACAAGTAGGGGAACTCTGGGTGATAAGAATTTTTGGGATTCCTGGGGCCATATTATAGAAGTGCCATGGGAGCGCAAAAGGAATTTGTGCCTGCTTTGTGTGCCCTCAGGCACTTTGGTATTACAGAAGGGGCTGCAAACGCTTGTGCCAGCACTATCATTAGAGGGCTATCATTAGAGAGCACATTACTGACAGCAGGCCTGCCATTGCAGACTGCAGGAGCAGTGCAAACTGCTGGAACATGACAGTGCCCTCACAATGTGTGGTAGATACAAATGTACTGTTTTTGATATATGTCTGTCACCTCTAGAGAAGGTCTCCTGTGCCCAGGAGGCAGGGTGGAATATATTTAGAGTGTAGACATGTAAGTGCAAAGTTACATGTATCTATAATGTCTTTACCATTAAAGTACACAATAAGTGATAGGTGGTCCATTGGATAACATAGGACTTACACCGGGCAGACCCGGGTTGCTAGCTCTGTTATGGTACCATCTAGATATGCTGAGTTTGGTATCAAACAACATGCTTCTCTCCACTGACAGAAATCTGGTGTCAAGGGAAGAATGGCATGCACCCAGATGGTACCTTAGAGGTTGCCCACCTGGTTGCCCCAGCTTTACTATGCTCTGGCTGACCAGCCTGACCTTTCCTGTGCCTGCTGCTGCCAAGACAGGATTTTGACCTTCTGTGAGGCAGTGTGATCACTCTCAGGAACAAAGGCTGGGTAGGTGAGAGGTCACATCTAACTCCTACACAGCAGGCTAGTGAATTGGCATATCAGAGCAGTGAGCTTCAAAGGCTTCACCGCCTCTGATGTGCATCTGGGCTGTCCCCCTGAGGAGGAAACAGCCCTCCGCTTGCCTCAGGCAAGGTGGGAAATTACCTGTGCATGAGGTGTACACCCCCAGGAAGTCAGGCCACTCCTTTATGATGGGCAGCCTGGTCTGTACACCTAAAACTGAATTCTGCCATCTTTAGGAGGCCATAAATAGTGGGTTTTGGGTAGAAAAGGTGGCCTACACCACTGGATGTGGTCACCTCAGGGGCGGATTAGCTGCAGGGACTAGCTGCCCATTGGCTACTAGCTCCCACACCAATAAATCTAGGATTTAAGGAACCTCCCTGACACCAGAACCTCAGATCTTAACAACTTACCCATGCCACCGACAACAGGACTTTGCCCACAGCACAAAGCAAAAGTGGGATATTTGTCCCTGAGACAGCGACTTGGTACTTAGTGAATGGCCCAGGTCCTTGACTAAAACTCGACATTCCCAAAGAGAGGGACCCTTGTGGAAGCCAGAAGCAGCCTTGGTCTCCACTGGACTAGTGGCACTAGTACCCTCCAAACTACAGGTAAAACACTTACCGGATCCAAATATTTGCTGGCCATCAGACCCTCCGAGCGATCCCCAAAATCCAGATGGTCCAGTGCATTGCAGGAGTTGTAGTCTCGCTTGCCACGAAGTTTCAGGTCGCTGTGTTACTCCCCGGACCAAGTGAAGTTCCCAAAGCATTTTTCTGTGCTTACCTCTGCAAACGCATGTTTGTCACCAATCCGGTAACAGACCCCTGCACTCAATGCTGCATCTACAGGGAACACTGTGCCACCATCCTCCAACATCGGCCTCTGTGTAGCTGTTGTGTTTTTACATTTTATTTCTTGCAGAACTGAGTAAGCGGTAAAAACAGAATCACCCGCTCCTCCCGTTCAGCACCAAAGACATCCATACGCCACTAGTGCACTCATACAGTCATCCATGCCCCACTCATGTGCTCATTATAACATTCATGCACCACTCATGCACTAATTCTAACATCCATGCACCACTTATGCACTCATTAAATGATCCGTGCACCACTCATGCATTCATTAAATGATCCATGCACCACTTATGCACTCATTCAATCATCCCTGCACCATTCATGCACTTATTCAATCATACATACACCACTCATGCACTGGTAAGGCCTCACCTGACCCCAAAGAAGGCCTGAAAAGGCAGGTAGCTGTTCAGAACCATGGTGTCACCCCTGAACTGACAGAAGTGAAGGAAGTGGCCAGATTAGGGTCACCCGGGTCACTAATGACCACCTCACAGCCTTCCATATCAAATTAAGAGTCGGTCAGACAGTAGAGAATGCAAACCAATAACTGTTTATTCATATACACTCAGAGAAGAGCCCAGTCTGCCCAGTCGCTAGGAGTGCTGCAGAGGGATTGGGGTCGACAAGCATAAAGATACATTATGTACGTTTCGTAACTGGGCTAAAACACGCCCATAGTGGAATTTTCCAGGCAGGTGCTACTAAGCAATGGAATACAAAAAAAACCGGTCTCAGCACTCGTATCTTACACAAAGTTGCAAAGTCCAAGGCTGTTCCAGTCGGGTCTCTCACCAGACAAGTGGGAGAGGGCCTCTATCTAGAGAGAAAGGTATGCGCTAATATGAACAGTCTATTCATTAGGGAAGCAAAACCTAGCATTGCAGAAACGAAACATAACAGGGGCCTTTTCTCAGAAATAGCAAAGGATTAGTTTCGATCATGATTCAAAATGGCGCCTGAACAGAAAATGGTGCCGCGCATGCTAACTTCACATAGGAAATGCACAAACACGAATATTTCTATTCTAACAGAAGGGAGAGTGGAAGAAGGGTATCTGCCACAGGATGTGGTAGCCATCCACTCTAAACAGAAAGATAGGTTCCAAGAACCCACAGTGGCCCCTAAGACAACTCATCCACATGTCAGTGGAGAGCTCACAGTGTGGTTTTGAAAATTGACAGCTGTCAGTAGCCTCTCCTGGGTGTTGGCTTTCATGGCAGCACTGTACCTGGCATGGGAGGCAGACCCCATGGCCAAAAGCAAGTTAGGCTGGTCATGGTGGGGCTGCTCAAGTGTTGGTTAACCTCCGTGGATAATCTAGGTGTTGTCCTAGCAAAGATTAAGTTAGAGGAGATGGGCACCTCACTACCCAAAGTAGAAGAGAATGAAGAAAAAGACACACCTGTAGTGAAAGTTCAGTTTAATATGGGTCCTGTTACTATGGAGATGGGTCAAATACCCAGAGGGAGTGACCTGAATCGGAGGATGTAAAGCAGAGTAGGCCCTGCAATAGTACAACCAGTTTTCTTTGCTTTCTTCATTGCGTGACAAGCCATAAAAACTCTCCCAGGGTTGGACTGAGTCTTCTGGGCAAGTTGGCCAGGGGGTTGTGTAAGAAAGCAGGGTTTTTTACAGATATCCCCCCACTTTTTGCCCCCATTTGGACTACTAGATGCTGTTTTTTGACTCTGACAGTGCTCTGAAGCCTGCTAACCAGGCTCCATTGCCAGTGCTCTTTCCCTAAAACTGTTATGTGTGAATTGGCAATCCCAATTGACAGGCACTTTACCCCATTACAAGTACCTAGTATTTGGTACCAGGGGTACTCAGGGCATTGTGATAAAGGGTTCCCAATGGCTGCAGAATGGTTTCGTGACACCCTGGGTGACCCCAGCAAACTACTGACAGCATGCTTGTCATTGCAGTCTGCAGGAGCAGCGCAAACTGCTTGAACACAATTGTGCCACACCATGTGTGGCACATACAAATGCACTGTTCTTGATATATGTCAGACACCCCTAAAGAATGCCTCCTGTACCCAGGAGGAAGGGTGCAATATATTTAGAGTGTAGACATGTAAATGCAAGCTTATATGTCTCTACAATGTCTTTAACATTAAAGTACACTATAAGTGATAGGCAGACCATGGGATAACATGGAACTTGCACCCAGGCACCAGTTGCTAGCTCCATTATGATCCACCTAGATTTGTTGTTTTTGTTGTCAAACATTGTGCCTTCTCCCCTGACACAGCTCTAGAGTCAAGGGAAGGCTGGCATGTGCCCAGGTGACACCTTAGAGCTTGCCCACCGGGTTGCCCCAGCTTCACTGTGCTCTGTCTGACCAGCCCGCGCTTTCCCGTGCCTGCTGCTGCCAAGACAGGATTCTGACCACCTGCCAGACAGTGTGATTACTCCAAGGAGTCAGGAACAAAGGCTGGGAAGAAAGGAGGTCACACATCCCTACTCCCCAGCAGGCTATTGAATTGGCACATCAGAGCGGTGAGTTTCAAAGACTGCACCAACTCTGATATGCATCTGGGCTGTCCCCGTGAGAATGAAACAGCCCTCCCCATGCCCCTGGTGTGCTTGCACCTGGGCAAGTTGGGAATTTAGCTTTTCAGGAGGGGGACATCCCCAGGAAGGCTGGCCACACCTCTAGGATGGGCAGGCTGGTCTTACACCTAAAACCTAGTTCTGTCATCGTTAGGATGGCATAAATAGTGGGTTCTGGGTAGAAAAGGTGACCTACACCACCGGATGTGGTCACCTCACGTGCGCTTTAGCTGGAGGAACCAGCTGCCCATTGTCTGCTAACTCCCACACCCCTAACTCCCCTAAATCTAGGATTTAAGTACCTCCCTGACACCAGAACCTCAGATCTGACAACTTACTTCAAAGAAGGACCAAGAGGAGACCAGAGTAGCCGACAACAGTATGTTGCCCACAGCACAAATTATTCTTTCTTTATCCCTGAGGCAACAGACTTGGGACTGAGTGAACGACCCTCATCCTTGGCTAAAACTAGACACTCCCAAAGAGAGGGACCTTTGTGGAAGCCAGAATCACCCTTAGTCTCCCATGGACTATTGGCACTAGTCCCCTGCAAACTGCAGGTAAGAACACTCACCAGATCGAAAGATTTGCTGGCCATTGGGCCCTCCGAGGGATCTCCCAAATCCTTGCGGTCCAGTGCATTATGGGAGTTGTAGTCTTACCTGCTGGGAAGTTTCAGGCCACTACGTTTCCCCTCTGACCCAGTGAAGTTCCAGAAGCTTTCCGCTGTGCTTACCGCTGCCAAAGCTTGTTGGCCACCAATCTGGTAACCGACCCTCACACTCGACGCTGCATCTACAGCGAGCATGGTGCAACCATCCTCCAACATCAGCAGCTTTGTATTTTTGCATTTTGTGGCCTGCAGCACCGTATAATTGGTAAAAACAGCACCACTCGTGGCTTCCGGAACAACTTTGCCCCTGGACTCCACAGGCTAGGCAAAATTGAACTGATTATTGTGGCCTGGTCCTGGGGCCCACATGGCCGTACCCCTATAATGGTTCCACATAATTCAGCCTGTAAGTGATGGATTGTCACTAGTGGTTTTTGCCATTTACCGCAAAGTTATTTTGTCTATGTATTTTACAGCACTGAATTAATACTGATTAAAAAATCGATAATTCCGGTTTCATGTATGCTACTCTGTTTATTTTGGTGTTTATTTTGGTGTCTAAATTAAGATTAAAATACATTGTATTTTTATAAATTGGTGTCAGATTTCTCTTGAGTCGTGTCAATTATTTATCGTCCATGTTGGTACTCTGAAATGCTTAACACATGTTCCTCCAGTAAAGCCTGACTGCTCTTTGCCACTCTGCCACGACTGAGCTAAGGATTTATGTGTGTGAATCCAAGGAGCATCCTTTAGGTATTGTGATAATATGATATGGTAAGGCCATCCAGCCGCCATGCCACATAATATTCCACTTTCCTACATACCCATTTTTCACTCTATCTTTAAGCATATGAATTGCTCTATACCCAGTACACAATGAAAAACCATTGTAAGGTGCAGCTCAGTTATTGGTTTTGGAACCTTGGGTTTTTGGAAAACCAACAAACTCTATATATATCCCTGCAACTAGAAGGATCTAGTGGACCTAGTGGTATATTGCTTTTGCAAATGGGCCATCATGACAAGAAGTAACAAATGAAAACGTTGTTCCAAATTGACTTTTTTCCTACTCATTTTCCATATTTTTTTATTTCAATGGTTAGATTCTTTGAGAAAACCTTTAGGGATCTACAGAAATTACCCCTTGTGGAATTCAGAATTTAGTCTATTTCTCTGAAATCTATAGCTGCCCAAAAACACCAATGGGTGTGACAGCAGTTTCCACCACAAACTGGAAGTAGGTTAAAGGCACAAATATTAGAATAAATATGCTACCTCTTTGCAAAATGCCAAAACTATGGTCAAAAAATAGTTTTTTATTCAGCTCTGCATGTTGCTGAATGCTGGGAAGATTACTTTAGCACAGCAAATTGTTTGTTGATGACATTTTTAGGGACAAAAATAGACCCTTATTTGCTGAGCACTTTTTTCCCCAAAACCAAAATTTAGCTATATTTTGCCTATTTTCTCAGTCCCATCCTGGGGAATCTACAAACCCTGGGTACCTTTAGGATCCCCAGGATGTTGGAAAAAAAAGGACACAAATTTTGCATGGATACCTTACGAGGAAGAAATGTTATGGAGGCCTAAGCGCAACCCTACCCCAAATAGCCAAAATAGGGTTTAGCATTCTAGAGGGAAAAGGCCTAGTAACGAAAAGGTTGAAGAACATTGTTCCATATTCTGTACTTCATACATAATAATTACTAAAAGCCATAGTTAGAGTTTGGCTGATAAAATACTCTGTCAAAACATGCAGGCTATCCCACCCGCTGTACTGCAAGTACCATAGGCTACAATGCAATTGTAATATCAAGCACATGACATTCACCACTTTTGTGGTAGATATTCAGTCTGCCAAACTCTAAATAAGGAACTAAACCTGTTTATTGCATTCCAAGAATTTCTATGTAAAGCTAAGTTTTTTTTTACTGAAGTGGTCAAAAGATATGTACGCAGTCTATATAGTATACAGTGATCAAGATTCGCTGCACTACTGCATTAAGCTGCTATTTTTTCAAATTTTGCCTAATCCCTCCATCCACACAGATCTTTCAAACTTTTTACTGTCCTTTCATCAGCTACACAAAGTGCAACTGAATCTGATTTTTACTACCAAGAAATGCAGTAACACCTTAGCATTTGAATATGATGCACTGCATATTAGATACAATACAAACGTAGGGAAGTAATGGTAGGCACTCTTTATTCACTCTTAGGGCCTCATTACGATGTGACTCAAAAAGTCTCCAACCTGCGGTCATGGGTTTAACTTCCAACTGCTGCATTACAATGCAGGCGGTTGAAAGTGAAATCGGCCAGTTATTCCGTCTGGAGCCCGTCGGCCAGTCGGAGGCCCCACGGTAATCCCTATGGACTGCCTCTCTGCCGTCAAGATTACGATATCGGTGTCCGACGGGCGACATGGAAAGCCTGTCGGAAAGGGACTGTGGGGTCCCAAAGCAGGGCCTCCTTCTCCCTGAGGCCTCCGATTGGGGGCTGAGCTCCCTGTTAATCCCTGCACCGAGTGGCAGGCACCTCAAGGTATCTGCCACACGGTGCAGGGATGAACAGATTCTTCCATTTCTCTATGGGAGCTTGTACTACAGCCGGTTTACGGCAGCACACAATCTCCAATAGGGAATTGGAGTATGCAACCGCATCAGGTGCGGTCGCATTGTAATACTGCGGTTGGGACCACCGACCAGAGGTCGTCAATCCCGATTCCACAATGGCTATGTCTGCCCGACATCGTAATAAGGCCCTGAATGTTTTGATGAATTATTTATTTATATGTTCCATGAAACCGTGTAATTAATTCATTTATTCCCATATTAATATAGGAGGCCTAATCCTTGCTGTGTTAATGCTTATGGGCATGCCCATATTAATTATAAGTGTGTAGATCTCTAGCTTGGAGTCTATACAGAGGTAGGGTAAAACAGACGGTAAGTAGACATAATATCGATGTTTTAATATCGATATACATAAATATCGAGTTTAGTATATCGATAGTATTAAATATCGATGTTATGTATATCGATGTTAAAAATATCGATTTTAAGTGTTGTTAAAAATATCGAAGTATGTAATGTCGATTGTAAAAATATTGTTGTGTCAAAATATCGTTATTGTACTATATTTAAATTTTTTAAAAGTTTGTTTTGAGTATAATAATAGTTAGTTAATGTAATAAAAAATAAAACGTGTATAATATTTTTTAGGAGCGGGATGTTGGGTTTATAGGGGATAAGAGTGGGGAGTGTTTTAAAATAATTGAATTAAATTTGTAATAAATCTCAAATATAAAATTATAATTTAGAAAATATATTTTTTAATTTAGTACATATTGTTTTAGGAGCGGGATGTTGGGTTTATAGGGGATAAGGGTGGGGAGTGTTTTATAAAAATTGAAATAAATTTGTAATAAATTCGAAATTAAAATTTTGAATTTAGAAAGTATATTTTCGAATTTATTAAATTTTGTTTTAGGAGCGGGCTGTTGGGTTTATAGGGATAAGGGTGGGGAGTGTTTAAAAACTATAGAATTTAATATTTAATAAATTCGAAATTTAAAATTATAGTTTTGAAAATATATTTTTAAATTTAGAAAATATTGTTTTTGGAGTGGGATATTGTGTTTATAGGGGATCAGGGTGGGGAGTGTTTGAAAACAATTGAATTAAATTTATAATAAATTCGAAATTTAAAATTATAGTTTAGAAAATATATTTTCGAATTTAGAAAATATTGTTTTAGTAGTTGGATGTTGGGTTTATAGGGGATAAGTGTGGGGAGTGTTTTCAAATTTTTTAATTAAATATTTAATAAATACAAATAAATATGTTTGAATTTAGAATGTTTTTGGTGAATTTAGAAATTATTGTTTTTGTATTTTAAAGTTGTGTTTATAAGGTATAATTTTGGTGAGTGTTCTAAAAAACTTTAAAACATATTTTACATTTAATTTTTTGTTAAAAAAAAGCAAAACAAAATAATATAATATTATGGGGTCTATTATAATGTCGGGCTGATCGCCACCGCCCGCATTGCGGTGGCGATCCGCCCGACATTATCTTCCGCCCGCCTCCCAATTCCCCCCCGCCACATTATGATGGCGGGGGTACCGCGGCAGAAGGGAAGACCGTCCACCGCTTTTCCGCCCGGTCGACGAGTCCACCGGGCGGAAAAGGGTTGAATATGGTGGCGGTGCCTGCTAGACACCATCATCCATATTACAATGCATGCGGGAAGCAGCCTTTCCGTGGCCACGGAAAGGCATGCGGTTTTCACAGTTGGGGGTCCATTTCGGGCCCCCAGGATGTTCGGGGGGGCACATGGGGGTACCTATGGTACCCCCCTGCATTTGCATGCACAACGTGGCAGGCACCGCGTGGTGCCAGCCATGTTGTGCATGCAAATGCACAAATGTCTTTTTTGCATTGCGGCGGGTGCTGCTGACATCACCGCCCGCCGCAATGTAAAAATGTGGGATGCGTCCACCAGTGTGGCAAGCGCATCCTAATTGTGTATGCGGGACCGTCGCACACATAGCGGGCGGTCCCATTTCACGTTGCGATAGGCGGGCGGACTTTGTCCGCCCGCCATCGTAATAGACCCCTATGTGTTTGTAGTGTATATTTTTACGTAAATAATATTTAATATTTAATTCATTATTATTAATATTAATAAATTACAAGGTTAAATAATGCAGTATTAATAATGTACAATATTAATGTATACATTAAATTATGAAAATATAATAGCAATATATATAAATATGTATTAATTTGTAATTTTTAATATGAAATATACATTTATGAAATAGTCAACAATCTATTATTTTAATATTAAGTATTATGTTTAGTATATAAGTTAAATATTATTGAAATGTAAATTATAATATTTATAAACAAATATTGTTATAAAAAAATGAAATACATATTTTTAACTATTTTATAATATTAACAATTTAAAAAACATATATAATATATACTGTACTAAAAATTTATAGCAATAATTAAATAATTAAATTATAATGTAGAGTACAGTTAGTGATATTATATTATTTGTATTGTGATTAGAAAATTAGATATGTTTAGTGTTTGGCTAATTATTTGACTTTAAAGTAATTAGAGTGGGTGTAGTAAATTAATTAAGTTTAGTGTCCAGCACCTACCCAGATAAAATGGTAACTGGAGTAGGAATAGTAAATTAATTAAGTTTAGTGTCCACCACCTACCCTGATTTAATGTTAACTGGAGAAGCGATAGTAAATTAATTATGTTTACTGTTCAGCACCTACTCAGATTAAATGCTAATTGGAGTGGGAATAGTAAATGAATTAAGTCTAGTGTCCAGCACCTACCCAGAATAAATACTAACTGTAGTGGGAATAGTAAATGAATTTAGTTTAGTGTCCAGCACCTACCCATAATTAATACTAACTAGAGTTTGAATAGTAAATTAATTAAGTTTAGTGTCCAGCACCTATCCTGAATTAATACTAATTGGAGTGGGAATAGTAAATCAATTAAGTTTAGTGTAGCACCTACCCAGAATAAATACTAACTGGAGTGGGAATAGTCAATTAATTTAGTTTAGTGTCCAGCACCTACCCAGAATTAATACTAACTGGAGTGGGAATAGTAAATTAATTAAGTTTAGTGTCCAGCATCTACCCTGAATTATTCCTAACTGGAGTGGGAATAGTAAATTATTTAAGTTTAGTGTGCAGCACCTACCCGTAATAAATACTAACTGGAGTGGGAATAGTAAAGTAATTAAGTTTAGTGTCCAGCACCTACCCTGATTTAATGTTAACTGGAGTGGGAATAGTAAATTAATTAAGTTTAGTGTCCAGCACCTACCGTGATTAAATGCTAACTGGAGAGGGAATAGTAAATGAATTAAGTTTAGTGTCCAGCACCTACCCTGATTTAATGTTAACTGGAGTGGGAATAGTAAATTAATTAAGTTTAGTGTCCAGCACCTACCCAGATTAAATGCTAACTGGAGTGGGAATAGTAAATGAATTAAGTTTAGTGTTCAGCACCTACCCAGAATAAATACTAACTGGAGTGGGAATAGTAAATTAATGTAGTTTAGTGTCCAGCACCTACCCATAATTAATATTAACTGGAGTGGGAATAGTAAATTAATTAAGCTTAGTGTCCAGCACCTACCCTGAATTAATACTAATTGGAGTGGTAATAGTTAATTAATTTAGTTTAGTGTCCAGCATCTACCCAGGATTAATACTAACTGGAGTGGGAATAGTAAATTATTTAAGTTTAGTGTGCAGCACCTACCCAGAATAAATACTAACTGGAGTGGGAATAGCAAATTAATCAAGTTTAGTGTCCAGCACCTACCCTGATTTAATGTTAACTGGAGTGGGAATAGTAAATTAATTAAGTTTAGTGTCCAGCACCTACCCATATTAAATGCTAACTGGAGTGAGAATAGTAAATGAATTAAGTTTAGTGTCCAGCACCTACCCTGATTTAATGTTAACTGGAGTGAGAATAGTAAATTAATTAAATTTAGTGTCCATCACGTACCCAGATTAAATGCTAACTGGACTGGGAATAGTAAATGATTTAAGTTTAGTGTCCAGCACCTACCCAGAATGAATACTAACTGGAGTGGGAAGAGTACATTAATTTAGTTTAGTGTCCAGCACCTACCCAGAATTAATACTAACTGGAGTGGGAATAGTAAATTAATTAAGTTTAGTGTCCAGCACCTACCCTGAATTAATACTAATTGGAGTGGGAATAGTTAATTAATTTAGTTTAGTGTCCAGCACCTACCCAGGATTAATACTAACTGGAGTGGGAATAGTAAATTAATTAAGTTTAGTGTCCAGCACCTACCCTGAATTAATACTAATTGGAGTGGGAATAGTAAATCAATTAAGTTTAGTGTCCAGCACCTACCCTAAATAAATACTAACTTGAGTGGGAATAGTAAATCAATTAAGTTTAGTGTCCAGCACCTACCCAGAATAAATACTAACTGGAGTGGGAATAGTAAATTAATTAAGTTTAGTGTCCAGCACCTACCCAGAATAAATACTAACTGGAGTGGGAATAGTAAATTAATTTAGTTTAGTGTCCAGCACCTAACAAGAATAAATGCTAACTGGAGTAGGAATAGTAAATGAATTAAGTTTAGTGTCCAGCACCTACCCAGAATAAATACTAACTGGAGTGGGAATAGTAAATTAATTTAGTTTAGTGTCCAGCACCTACCCAGAATCAATACTAATTGGAGTGGAATAGTAAATTAATTAAGTTTAGTGTCCAGCACCTACCCTGAATTAATATTAATTGGAGTGGGAATAGTGAATTAATTTAGTTTAGCGTCCAGCACTTACTCAGAATTAATACTAATTGGAGTGGGAATAGTAATTTAGATATGTATGTATTATTTTGTAACCTTAAGCAATTAATATAGTTTGTAGTACTAATGTATTTTAATTATGACATAGTTAGAAATGAAAAAATATAACTTTAGATAGAAAGTTACTTAAAAATATTATGTAATACAGTACATTTAATTAAAACATCATTTTTAACATTAAATTCAATAATAATAAAATGATACACAAACAAATAGACATTTCATTTTTTTATTGATGTTTATTTATTGTAAATTATTTTCTAATGAACAAAAAATCTATATTTTATTAAGTTCATATAATATAAAACAAGAGATATAGGGACAATATCATATTTATTTTACACACACAAAATATTTTGTACATATATATATTTTTACATTTGATAAATATGTAAACAATATATTTTAACATTGGTAAATTTTTAATACACTTATTTGAACTTTGTAATATTAAATGATGTACTTTTACATTTGTTTAGAAGCATTTGAGGAAATAATATAATTATTAATAACAGTTGTTCATTTTAATTTTGTATTTTGAACATTAGTTATTTAGTTGCATATACTGTAGATATTTTAAAAAATAACAGTTTCTATATTTTGTTAATACATTTTCAATTTTATACCTTGTAACATTTTTTGAACAAATAATAATACATTTTAATTAATATTATTAATATATAAAATATTAATATTATTAATTATTACATGGTTTAATTTTTAAACATTTGTTTATAAGATTGACATTTTTTAAACATTGAAAAAAATATTACGTTTTTAATATACGTTGTATATAACTTGTAAAAAAAGGAATTATAATAATAAATATTATATGTTTAATAATATTTATTATTATAATTTTTCAATGATGGAAAAATGTTAAATTAATAGAAACATATAAGTAATATGTTGTAGTATTTTAATTACACATTTAAGTAATTTATATATAGCATAATAACATTCTTATTAATAAAATACATTTATTTTATATGTTTAAAGCTGCCATATTTGTTTGGTGCTTGTATTTTGTAACCGCTCGCATTTGTTTTGGGGTTTTTCAAAGGGGACAAGCTTGCGGTTGGGAGCTGCGTCGCGTGGAGGAAGGTAAGATTACTTTTCTTTATTTTAACTATATTTTAAATTAAATTTGAAGGTAGTTAGGTTGTACTTATTGTGTGTAGTGTTAGGTTTTTGTAGTTGTGGCGATTTTAGTTTGCAAGTTAGCATTTTAGCGATGTATGTATCGTTATTTTTTTAGGCTTACTTTAGAAAACGTAAAATAGGTTAGAATATGTTTGAATAATGTATGTATAATGTATGTAATAGTGTTATACTGTGTACTATGTGTATATTTGTGTGGGTGGGAATGTTTGTGTGTTTTTTACAGGTTCTGGTCGATAGAAGGGCGGATACGAAATGATTGCGTTTTTTTATTAAAGAAGTGTATATTAGTTAAAGTAACTAATAATTATTTAACACTTCCTTAATTTTTCGGGTTTTCATGGAGCGTTTCTTTTTTTAAAACACTTTTTCGGGTTTTGTCTGGTTTGTCGTTAGTGGATTTACCAACGGACGATTACTTTTGGAACAGTTGTATTTTTACATTTTTTTTGGGGTACTTTTTCGTCCTATTTGGATTTTGAGATACCTGGATTGTTTTACAAAATTTGGGATTTTCTGTCTCCAACTACGGAAATGGTAAGTTAATTTAATTATGTATTGTGGGAGGGAAATTCTAAGAGAGTTACTTTTATTGTTGTTTATATTTTCATAAATTCAATTAATATGTCTATATATATTTTATTGTTTTAATAGAAATATATTAATTAATTTTGTGAAAATATAGAAATTATTTGTATGCATTTTAATTATTTTTACAGCAAAGTATTATATATTTTAAACTTTATTGATAATTTAGGGGCCTATTACGATGGCGGTCGGGAAACCTCCCCGACTGCCATGGTAGCGGGAAAAGACCGCCCGCATGTACCGCGACATCACCGCCGGTCGAATTACGATGACCCGCTGTCGAAATCCGACTGCGGCGGTCTGATCGCGGGCATTAACATTGCAGCGGTTGCTGCTGCCCGCAGCACCGCCGCGATGCCGAAAGGAGCATGTCCTGCATTTCCCTGCACTGCGTGGCAGGTACTGCACAGTGCCTGCCACCTGGTACAGGGAAATGTATGGGGGGACCATGGGTACCCCCCAGTGCACCCACCCCCCAACACATTGGGGGCCCGCAACAGGCCCCCCGGAAGACAATCACTGCATGCCTTTCAATGGCGGTCTGACCGCTGAGGAAAGGCTGGCTACCGCCTGCATCATAATCCTGCTGGCGGAGCCTGCTCTGCACCGCCACCATTATCCCGGTCCTGCTCTGTCCGCCAGGCAGGAGTGCAGACGGCAACCGGCAGTAAAGCGGCGGTCGGAATGTCCCACCGCCGCGTTCACCACCGCCATCCTAATGTGACCAGTGGTTTTCCTGGTTGCGATGGCGGACGGATGTCCACCGCCGGTACGGCGGGCGCCACCGCTAGTGGACATCCGACCGCCATCGTAATAGACCCCTTAGAGTAGGCTTTTGGCAATCATTGCTAAGTATTCTAGGCCTCTTATTGTTGGGTATACTCTGACTTGATGTTATAGGTTTTCAAACATTTGTTTAGTTTGTTTGGATAGTTTAGGCCTGATTTGTGTTACAGATTGCTCCATTCTTAGCTGTTGGTAGCTCTGTTCTTTTTGGAGGGAGAGTAGGAGTTTGTGTAGTGTAGGTGGACCTCGTCCTGTTGTTGCTTGGAAGGCATTATGCCAACGTTCAACAGCATTGTTTGTTTTTGCCTCTTGGTTTAATGTGCTAAGGTATACATTCCACCATGGAATTTGGTATTTGGGTTGTCTCCTATGTCCTGATCTATGGAGTCTTCCCACACAGGTATCTTCAAAATAGTCTAGGAGGGGACTTAATATTTGTTTGTGTTGCTGTTAGTAAGGGCTTTCTATTAATAGGTTGTAATGTTTGGCCACGTCAGTAACTGGTACGTAGGCCAATGCAATACGTTTTTTTATTTGGTATGCGAATTAACTGCTTGTTGCATATTTAACACTTAGGGGCTGATTACGATGGCGAGCGGACTTGGTCCCCCGCCATCGTAGCGGTGTTTGGAACCGTCCGCCATGCATGCGGCGGTCCCGCCTACCCGATTAGGATGGGACCGCCACCGCTGCGGTCAGATTCCGCACGTTAACATTGCGGCGGTAGCTGCTGACGGCAGCACCGGCGCGATGTCGAAAAGAGCATGTTGTGCATTGCACTGCACTATGTGGCAGGCACTACACTGTGCCTCCCACATGGTGCAGTGAAATTCAGGGGGGTACCATGGGTACCCCCCCAGTGCACCCACACCTCCCTCCAACACAGGGGGGGCCCGCAACGGGCCCCTGAAACCAATACCCACCAGCCTTTCAATGGCAGTTCACCCGCCACGGAAAGGCTGGCTTCCGCCTGCATCGTAATTCAGCGGACGGAGCCTGCTTGGCTCCGCCACCATTGTGAGCATGCTGACCGCTCCACCAGGCAATCGTAACGATTGCCTGTGGCGGTTCCATGGTGGACGGGCTTTGCCTCTGCCACGGTCGCGGTCTGGATCCCACCGCCATCATAATATGGCGGTCAGAGAATCGCGGTCCGCAGGGCCGGCGGACCTCACCGCCAGCCCGGCGGTCGCGATCGTTCCACCATCGTAATCAGCCCCTTAGTGTTGAATTCTGAAGGTGTCTCCATATACACTGATTGAAATGATAGTAGCAACCCTGAATTGATGTGTGTGGGTTGGATTTTACGATTGCATTTATCATTGCCTGTTCAAAATCAATAATTATTTTCTGTGGAAAATGATTGTTTAATTTTATTTAGTATTTCCATATATGTGGAATTCTTGTTTATTAGGTAGTAAGTCGTAGATAAAAGGGATGTTGGTGTTTTGATATATGGCATGGATAGTATATAGTTGATAGAATGGTTTGGGACAAATCTTAAAAGTCCCATCCATCATCCATGTTTCTGACTGTTGTAGTTTGATAAAAAATGTTGCGGTTCCAAACATAATTATTCTTTTTCTTTACATTTGTTGTCATAAAGAACAAAGGGTTCTTCGTTATGAGTTATAGCTAGTTCTGGGGGAATTTCTACCTCTTCAAATGTTTTGGGGCAGGTGTGGTGGTAGTTGTGGCTTTTTTTGTTCGTGCTATAGTCCTTTTTAATGAAGAAATAGAGGGCATTTGGCCAGTAGCATGTTTGGGTACTTTGGGCAGCAATTGTTTAAGTATTTCAGTGGTAGGTTTTTGTGAGCTTGTGCTAGCTTCTTTAATGTCGTCTAGGGCACTCCTCACCTCTATTTCTGTAACATTTGGGGGGTGGTTATGCTCCCTTGTATACAAAACAGTTGTTTCTCTAGTTGTTGCCCTCCCATAACACTTATTCAAATAGTACTTGCTACATTTCCAATTTACTTTAAGTCCAATTTGCTTTTCCTGGGTATAAACATACCCCATGTAACATAGCAAGAACTTTCCTTTCTAGGAAGTGATAAATTGGGCGCCTTCTGTCATTGTTGTATTTTAAATGCTATGAAAAATGTATATGAAAATTAATAAAACCAATAATGTACAGGTTTTTTACTTAGGGTCTATTACGATGGCAGTCGGATGTCCACCGCCGGGGCGGCGGTGGACATCCGCCCGCCATCGCAACCAGGAAAACCGCCAGTCACTTTAGGATGGCGGTGGTGACCGCGGCGGCGTGAAATTCTGACTGCCACATTACCGCCGGTTGCCATCCACACTCCTGCCTGGCGGACGGAGCAGGACCGGGATAATGGTGGCGGCGCAGAGCAGGCTCCGCCGGCAGTATTATGAAGCCGGTGGTAGCCAGCCTTCCCTCAGCGGTCAGACCACCATTGAAAGGCATGCAGTGATTGTCTTCCGGGGGCCCGTTGCGGGCCCCCAATGTGTTGGGGGGGTGTGGGTGCACTGGGGGGGTACCCATGGTCTCCCTACATTTCCCTGTACCAGGTGGCAGGCACTGTGCAGTGCCTGCCATGCAGTGCAGGGAAATGCAGGACATGCTCCTTTCGGCATCGCAGCGGTTACTGTGGGCAGCAGCAACCGCCGCAATGTTAATGCCCGCGATCCGACCGCCTCGGTCGGATTTCGACAGCGGGTCATCGTAATTCGACTGGCGGTGATGCCGCGGTACATGCGGGCGGTCTTTACCCGCTACCATGGCGGTCGGGGAGGTTTCCCGACCACCATCGTAATAGGCCCCTAAATACATACACATTGTTATTAATATACTTACGATGTCGATTTTGAGCTCGTTTTCAATGTAGATGTTTCGTTGTTTGTTAGTTGAATTCTGTTTTATTGCTGATGTTTCTGTTGGTAGAATAAAACATATTTTAAATTATTTTGTTCAATTGTATATGGGGTGGGGTGGGGGTTTAGGATGAAGTTGGCGTTTGGTTGAGTGTTTTAGATAATTTTTAAAATGCTTTTTGCTGAATACTTACTTTATTTGTTAGGTGATTTTAGAAGGTTGTCTGGAATTGTTGGAATGTTTTGAGAATTATCTGTAGAGGAGACATAAATTGCAAAAAGATATGTATTAATTATTTGTGCATGATAAATAGTAGTTTTAGAAGATTAGCAATACTATAATATTATAAATGATATATTACTTACTTTTGAAGTATGAGATATATTTTGTTTTAATGAAGTCCTTGCTTCTGGCAGAAATCCGGCAGAATTTCGTTTTCTTTATTCTTTTTGGTTTAGGGGGTAAAATAAGAATAATTTTCGTTCTTTATATAGTCTTCAATTAATTGTTTGGTTAACGCTATTGGTTTATTTTTATATTGTGTGTATTTCATTGGTTGATCTTCATTGTTTTAATTGTTTTGGTAGTTGTTTTCTATGTATGGAAAACACTAATTAATAGTCAGTTACTGTTTTTTTTGTAAAAAATAGGTTGAATGATTTAAATGTGTATTATATTATATGTGATGTTAAATAATGTGTGTATATTATTTAAATATAAAATGTAAATAGGTATTAATAGTGTATTTATGATTTATTGTTGTATAATATGTGTTACTATGTTTTAAATTAATTGTATTTTATTTATTTTGTATGCAGTGTCTGTTTATTTATTTAAATATATTTATGGTGTTAAGTTTTGTTTGTTTTATCTGTTTTTAAGTTGTCGATATTTTTTTAAAACAATATTATTGCTGTCTATATTTTTGTGATCGATATTTTGGACATGTGGTATATTTTTAAATGATGTTCGATATTTTAAATGACGATATTTATGTGTTCGATAATAGTGTTATCGATGTTAATGCTTAACGATATTTTGGTGTTCGATAATAGTGTATTTTTTAATTAAGTATAGGGTATCGATATTAGTGTAGTCGATATTTTTGTGTCGATAAAAAAGTAGGTCGATATTTTGTCTGTCGATATTATGTCAGTGATTCAAAACAGACGACGAGCAGGGCAACCACATTCCTATACTCATTTACACATTTCTGCTTCCCAGTAACTCACAGCAAAACCACAGACACTTTTGATCGATTCTTATAGAAATTAAATACATATTTGTTGTATCACAGAAATGCTCATATCAGTTACATCACAGGTTACACAAACGCTTCCTTTTGTCACCTAATCACAGTCAGTGAGAACAGGTAAAAACAAGAGACATCCTAGAATGAGAGATAATTTCTCACAATAATTTATACAATACTACTCCTGCGGCATCAATCCACATCACCCAAGCACTGTCTGTACTACCCCTCTTCTGATGAGGGTCATCGTAATGCTAAATATGATGCTAGGAGTGCATGCATTTTCACGGATGGCACTCATAGCAAATACATTGCAGTCCTCAGCAGGAGAGAAGCAATAGTGGAGAGAACACTCGGACTCCTGGGATGTGTAGTTTTTTTGGTAAGCCTGTCCTGTAATTCAAAGGATTTCAGGACACGAAGAGAAGTAAACGTCCCATGAGGCATTGCCGGTAAATAAAACATTAAAAGTCCAGTGCTGGTGATCTGTTAATCAGCCAGATTGTTTGCTGGTCTTTGTTCTAAGAGTTTGATGAAATAAAAAAAACAGTAACAATGATCATAAAACAGAAGTGCACGATATTTCTTGTCTAGTCTCATTTCGCAATAAAATAGTTTTTTTAATGTTTTTTTGATGTTCTCTTTTGCACATAATATGAATTTCTTGGTATAATAACAACTGACAAGTATTAAGGTGCATTTACATTCTCAAATGGATCATTGTTCAAGCTAACACTTGGGTAGCACCAATGCATTTCTTTTAATTAGGAAGATCTTCTTTTCAAAATGGCTTCTGTTTTCACCATGACATCCTTACCAGCTGCTGTTGCTCCTGGAAGAATACTCTTCTTGCTTTGTAATAGGGGCATGCCCTAATAGGCAGGATAAAACTCCTAATTGTCAATAGCATTAGAGTGAGAGAGAAATACTCCTCCTGGCTGATCCAAGATGTGATAACCACTTTCCCAAAACAATTGCTGAATGGGTATGACCCAAGCAAGCCAATGGTTAAGGACGGGCTGACTATAAACATTATTTACAAGACACCTACAAATCAGACAGCTAAGGCTATTAGGCAACTGTGGGAAAATACCATATTTTGTGTGATGTCCTTCCAAATTTTGCCCTATCTGCTTTGTTGGCATTTGAACTCTGTGCACTTTAGCCCTGCTAAACAGCAGTAAAGTGCTCATGCCTAAGCCTGGGCGTAGTTCGCGAAGTAGCGCTACGCGAAGCTACGCAAAGTGCAGTTCGCACTCACGCTGAGCTACGCCAGTAGCACTACGCTGAACCGCGTAGTGCACTGTTCGCAATGATTGCCCAGTGCTGGATGCTTGTCCGCACTGTGCAATCATTGAAAACGGCATCTTGCACAGTGCGAAGCTGTCTTTACTGCCGCCGAGTAGATTTTTACTCGAGCGGCAGCTTCTCAACGCAGACTGGTAGCTTTCATCGCGAGCGGTCGACGAGCATACGCGACCACTCGCAATGAGAAACCTGACCTCCCCGCTGAGAATCTCGCCGGGAGGTTTATTTTCACGCTCGCGATCGGCAACTTGATGTTGCTGATCGCGAACGAGGAAAAAGTCTCGCTGGATGTCATTTGCTTGCTCGCGGTCGCCAACTTGACATTGAGGACCGCGAGCAAGCAAAAATGACCGCTGCACTACGCTACGCTACGCCACGCTACGCGTGTTTGCACTGTGCCACGTGCACTTCGCTGCAGCGGGCAGCGCAAACTTCGCAAACTACGCGAGCGTAGCGTAGTACTTCGCCCAGGGTTAGTCATGCCCCCCTTTAAACATGTTAAAATTGGCTTAAACCTGAATGGTGCAATTATGTTTCCTACAAGGCCATAGTATAGGGGGCCGAACTACGCCCCTGGCATGAAAAGTTAAATGCTACCTGTGGAATGCAGCACCTATTATGCTATCAACTACACTGGCAGTGAAAACATGGCTTCAGGCCTTTCATGTGTTGCCTGACAGTAGCAGTGTGGACTCTGCTGCACAGACCTGTCAAAATCACCCTTTTGTCAGGTAGGAAAACCTGATTTTAAATATTTAATAGATCACCTCTAAGCATGCCTTGCTGCCCAGAAGGTAGGATGCATGATATTTAAGAGTGCAACATGTGTGACGTTTGAAATGGCATGTCTTCCCTGTGACTACGTCCAAAACGGCATTGTATTTGTCAGGCTGTAACTGGCACCTAGAAAGTTTCAAAGTATAGATAATACACTTTAGTCAATAACATTTGATCTGTACAAGCTTTAATAGAAATCCAATCTAATGGTAAAGTCAGATTTATATTAAATATATGAGAAATCTAACTTTTAGAAAGTTACCTTTACCCTGCATGAAGCTGATGGAGGCTAACTTGCATTAGCTCCACAGCAACTGTCCACAGTAGCTCCACAGCAGCTATACTTAGCCTGAATTAGGTGTCAATGGTCTGGGAGAGGGAAGGTGCTTTTATCCTCTGGAAGGAAGATCATATACTGTGGGCAAAGGAACTTCATTTACTTTAAATGGGCCTGTACTTTCACAAACAAATACTGGGTGACACCTGGAAAAGCTCAGCCTTTGTCAACCTATTCAGGCTGGCACCAAACTTAGTGGGAGGGAAGCCACCCCTAGAACTGTGTTTTAGTTACCAGAGAAGAGGGAACTGCTCAGTACCCTTGCCATACCTCTGGGTGGGCACACAGACTCTGCACAAGAGAATGAGGGGCACTGTGACATTGTTTTCAATAGGGCAAACAGGAACTGCCAAAAAAAACAGACAAAATCCCTGAAGGACTGCACCTGATCCCCCTTTTATTCAGGACTGGCCTCCTGTTTGACTACCGGGATACAATAAGCTGCAAGATGCTTTTTCCTTAAAGCGCCTAGCTGACCAGTGGCAACTGGACCCAGACTGGACTTTACTGCTGGCTTGTGCCTGACTCTCTGAGATTTTACACGTTCTGGGGCTTAGGCATAGCCTGCTGAGGTTATTGTGGAGCCAGAAGAAAGTAGAAAACATTTGAAAACGTTTTCTTCAGTGCTTCAGGCAAAAAAGTCATAAAAAGAATAAGTCAGGCAGCCCCACAATGTCGGATTGAATTTCAGTTTTAACCTGCTCAAGGCACCCAGCACCTCCCGAAAAAATAGATAAGGGCTTGATTTAGATTTGGGAAGACGGGTTGCTCTGTCACAACGGTGCCGAATATCCAGTTTGCCAAAATATAAATCCCATAATATTCTAATGGATTTATATTATGGCAGATGGTATATCTATCATAGTTAAGATGAAAATAACCCATCTGCTGAAATTTAAATCATGCCCTAAGCCCCATTTTGCGTTGGGACATAGACATTTTTCAGCGAGAAATCTCCAAAGCTCCAGAGCCCCAGCGAGACCAACCTACATTTTCAGTAGCAGCCCGCTTGAGGAGGATGTTTCTCATCAAAAATTATGAAGTCCCTTTCTACGTTGGGGCTTAAAAGAAATTTCAACTCTTTTCTCCAAAGAAGTGACAAAAAGGTGTATTCAATTAGGGCCCCATCACGGTCAGCCTCAAATTTTTACTAGGCCTCAGTGTACCACTTCCATAAAATACCATAGGTTCACCTTATATGATTTTAGTCATTTTAGTGTAATTTTGCCAATTAAGTAATACTCTATTTTTCTAATTCGTTTTGGGATTTCTACTGCTTGGTGTTTTGACTCTATTACTCTTTTGGTACTGCGTAAATACTTAACTCATTGCCCTAAGTAAAGCCTATAGGCTCTGTGCCATTGCTGCCAGGGGTAGAACTCGGGTTAATTTAGTGACTTTGAGGGTCGCCATGACAAGAAGTTTTATTGTTCCTCGCAGTAAGAAGCCATCCACCCCAAATAAGAGCCCACTATGATACACAAAGCTAAAAAAAACATAAATGTGACCAATTTGCCTTCATGAATTGCTGAGATAGTTACTTTATCAACAAGCATTTGCAATGCAATAGGTCTCGCATTTATGCGAGTTTGAGCTATTGACATTGCAAGGATAATGCCTTTTATTTATGTTTTAAAAACGAAAACAAAAATAGAAAGGTATTGTCATTTGCAATGTCAATAGCTCAAACTGCGTAAATGCGAGACCTATTGCATTGCAAATGCTTGTTTTAAAATATCTTGACTGGAGGCGGCTGGAACCTCTCACTTAAATGTAAATGCCACAGAGGGAAACAAAGGCACACAGCTTGCTATCTCTTCACAGGTTCTTAAGAGAGGCAAGCTTTTGCCTTTGTTCGGTCCCTGTATATAAGTGCAGACACTGTAAGACTGTCAGATGGGGTGGTCTGTCCCAGTATTTACACAAATAATTTAAATAGCACTAGTTTATGTATTTTTATAGCGCTACGTCGTGACGTCATGCGCTGTGATGGCACGCATCATGATGTCAGTTGCATAGTGTCTAACTTGATCAGTCCCCCACTTCTTTTATAGGACTTGTGCCCTGACTGTATGGCTGGGCACAGGGCAGGTAGGAGGCGCAGCGCTAAAGGGCGGAGCTCGCACAGGGACTACCATACCTAGAGATGGACCCGGGAGCGATACCCAGTACACCTGCCCAAAGGTAACATCTTAAACCGCGTGGGCAACTCCAAACAGAGTCACTGAAAAAATGGCGTGACCCTAATTTCAAAATTCTGCATAGCTCAACGATGTAACTTAATAAAGGCATCGTTGATATGCAGTAGGAGAGATTGTAGCGTCACAGCTAAGGCTACCAAACTTGAGGGATGGGGAAGTAGGTTCGAGCGTAGGTTGGGGCCAGGGCCGGACTGGCCGTAGCGGGCACCGGGCAATCCCCCGGTGCGCCGCACGGGTGGGGGGCCGGTTTTGCCTCTGAGGGCTGCTTTGTTACAGGGCCGTCTTGCAGCATAGCTGCAAAATCGGCCCTGTAACAAAATCGGCCGAAAACCGGCAGTGGCAAGAGCTCGGCCGCACCCCCAACCTCCCGGGGGGGCCGGCCGAGCACTTTGTCAGGGCCGGTTTTAGTTCCCAGTCCGGCCCTGGTTGGGGCCCAAGTAAGTTGTAAAAGTGCAGCACCCCAATACGTTCGAGGCAAGCTTGTGAGCTATATAACAGCTAGGAGTCTCCTTGAACTTCCAGCTAAGCAGAGAAGGGTGCTACCGCTGCAGTTAAGTTTGTTTTCATTGGGGCTGCTAGCATTTTAGGTTGCTCTCTCGTGGCGCTCCTCACAGTGGATGCTTGACGTTGAACTAACACGATGCTAAAGTCCCAGAGCCTGTATCTGCTGCCTCCAAAGCCAGGAGTCGGAAGAGCTTCGGTCAATGTCTCAGAGATTAATGCGCTGCTGGTTCCAAACGTCGGCCTAGAGCGCCTTTTCTTCGTGAGGTGCTACATAGATCCCCATACCGGGTAATTGATGGCGAAACGAAGGTTTGAATCAAGGGTGAGAGGCCGAGCCAGGCGCATCCCTCCCCAACCCAGCCAAGGGAGAACAGGGGACGGGTCTCTGTGGAGAAATCCAAGGTTTTCACTTATTTGGCATGTTTCACTAGAGAGGGACCTAGCTCCCAGAAACAGCACAGTGTCTTCCACCCCCTGCCTGGCTCATCCGCTTGCTCATAGCTGTTAGGGGGTATTTTATTTCCGCCTCCTCCAAGTCCCAACGAGTTCATGTAAAGAGGAGAGAAAGTTTAGTTTACAATATACTCTCAGGACCCCCTCATAAGGTTGATGCTTACAAACCTCAGATGGCGGTTTACATTCTAGCACCACAACATCGCACTAATGGGAGAATGGGCGCAACATAAACACGTCATATAACATACAAATAACTGGCAGGTGTAACTGTTTCATGCGATGCAGGAAGAAATGTCCACGTGTTAGGGCCAACGTGGTATTGTTTGCCTTAATGCAGAGGGCGTCTGATCTGTACATTAATCCAAAGTTTAGCCAATGGGCCGGTACAGCTGAAAGGCAGGTGGGTTGGGTTGGAGTCACTCGTGCCTATCCCAGCCTGTCTGGGCATCCCCTAATAACCCGACCGCCTCTGCATCAACGTAACTGCGCTTTGTTTCATAGAAACAGATTTGTGACAGGTTTATTCTCTGAATCAATGTAATCACGGACACGGAAATTCGTGGAGGTTTAAACGTGATCTCAAGTCACCCACTAATTATGCTGTGTCTTGTCCAAAGCCTGTTACCAAATATGCTACTTTTCAGCAATCATCTGTAAAGGCGAAGTGAAGGAAATGTTCAATGCGATTATATTGACTGGGTGCAAGTTCACACGATACAAAGAACAAGTGGTGCACGCACGCGCGCCACAGCTAAGCATGTGATTTCACTATCACGCCGTGTCTGGGCACGATAATTGAAACCACATGGTTTATTGGTGTCTATTACGCGCACTCAAGCGCGCAATAGACACCAATAGGCCATGGGCGGAGCAATGCGCCCGCCTTTGTTAATTGCGTGCAGTCTTTTATAAAAAGATGCACGAAAAGGCCAATGGGGTAGCACAAAAGGAATTGCACACGCACGAGCGTGTGCGATTCCTAGGTCAGTGCTGAATCCCCGTTTTACACTTACTAAATGTCTCGCGCTGCACGAGCACTGGTGGGCAGTGCAACGCTAGGCGCGAGACCTAAAAAGTGACATGTATTTTTAGGTCTCGCCTACGCAGCTCGCATGCGCTGCATAGGCAAAAAGACCTTTTGCCATCGATTCGGCTTTTCAGCCTAAAACGTGCACGCCGTTCCATTGCCTTCAATGGCAATGCGTGCACGTTGGCGCATTCACTTGGCGGGAGCGAAGCGGCGCCATATGGTAGCAATTATCGCTCCTGGCGCCGCCGCTCCCGCAAGTGAATCGTGCAGGCTCCCTCCTCTCCCTCTCCCCTGCTGCCGGGGGTCATGTGACTGCATTGACAAGAGCTTCAAAATGTATGTGGACGCAATGGGAGCAGTCTCTCTTCGCTGCTCCCACCCAACTCACAGTCCTCGTTATCGTCCTTTGGTGAATGGAGATGAGGCAAAGTCCTTCGTGTTACATTGAACAGAGGGACTGTTTAGCATCTCAATTCATATTCTATCTGTGTGCTGCTATGCACCAGTGTTTGTTGCGGAGGTCAGGGTTATTTGAGGCTGCAAAGATGTCATGCTCAGCTTTCGTCTATGGAGACAAAGGTGGAACGTTGAATTTTGCTAACAATAAATATAATTAATACCTCTTACCCTGGAAATCAGCCTACCGATAGAGCGTGTTATTTGAATGTAGTAGTTATTTAAATGTGGAAGGAACCAACTTGGAATCTTTCCTCTCTCATAAATTCCCTTATCACTTTGAAGCGCCTGATCTGGAAGTGCCGTCGCGCTGGTGCTTTGTTGCTGCGGCATTAGCAGCAATTTGTCGGTAACACCGTGATTATCTGTCATGATCCCCTGAGCTCAGCAACAAGGGGCAGGGCATGAAGGCACTTTTGTTGAATTAATTAACCCGATCTCGCGCGCGCGTGTCTTTAAAACTGACTTCTTGTCTACATTCCTGCGCATTGCTGCAGAGCGGACTATCGACAACATGGCCAGGTGAGTTAACGCTCGCCGCTGACCTCCCTCTGTGCTTCGGAGGCCACTAATTCGAATCCCTGTAAGTCTAACTCACCTTTCCGCCCGGCGCCTGCACACTAAGTAGCATACAAGTGTGTAATAGTGACACCCATTATTTACAGCACATTGAAACAACAGAAGTGATATGAAGCGCTATATGAAAAAAGTTATTGCTATTAGTCCAATAGTCTAACTGACCTGCAGAAGTTTCTCCTTTCATGAAAATGGCTACAGGTGTCGATAAGATACCATATTTTCCTAAAATGCTCAGTGTCATAAATATTGATACAAATGTTGAAATTGTCAGGATAAAAATGTGTATTCCCTTTCTTTTATTCATTTTGTGATCTAGGATGTGCTTGAGCTCAAAGGCCCAAACCAGAGTAGCAAAGAAACTACATCTGCCTCTGTCCTGGGTAGACACAGTGGTACCATGTACTTAGCAGCCGCTCCAAGGTGTTAATTAATGTAGGAAAAGTAACACTGAGAACAGAAATTCTGTACAAGAGAATGATGGATGTGGGAGTGAACGTAGACCAAAGTGTTGTGAAGAACACCGTGACCCACTTTTATGTAGAAGTCACGATACGCAGCATAGCAAATAATGTTGTTGTGTTGCGCTGTGTGAAAGGGAGGAGCAGAACAATGCAATTTCTCCTAAAATATGGTGCTGTTCTGCTCTCTCCATGTGCTGGTGTCCTTTGGTTGCTATGTGCCAATGCAGACCAAGCTGGCGCTATAGTGCAAGCGTGTCTGTGTTGTGGGAAGCATAGGTTTTGTGGAGGAATGCCCGTGCACGACCCATGGAACGCCTCCTTGACTCTAAGTAACACAACGCAGCACATTGTGCAGCTTTGTGTTACAATCCAACACAAATTGCGATTTGCATCGATGTGGCCAAACGGCTAGGGCGGTCGACCTCAAATTTGGGGAATTGGGTTCGAGTCTCGGCAAGGACGCACAACATCCTGTGATTCTGGGCAAATAACTTAACTCCCCGTGCCTAACAAAAATGAATATGTCCTCATGTAACGCAACTGATGCTCATGTAAAGCGCTCTGATACCTGATACCTTCGAGTTCAAGTTCGCGCTATATAAAACTACGTAAAAGAAAAAAATTGTAAATTGTGCCACAACACTTTGCGGCAGGTTTCCGTTAAAAAAGTAACACAAACCCAATGAAAAGTGCTTGTAAATCTGGGCCCCTGAGCTTTGCTGCTGTTATGTTTGTCTTGACGCTCACCCTGTTTACCAGGAAGTCGCTTGAGGATGTCCGTCAGGATGCTGAACAGCATCAACCTTTTCAGTAACTCAAAAGCCTTTCCTTACTCCAGCCACAAAGAGTGCGACATCAGGAAACCCAACAACACAGTTCCGGACTCATGAGCCTGTTCTAAAATGCATATATCCCATTCCCTTTTTTTCTCCTTCTTGCACCCGTCGTTTGTTTGCAACCACCTCTGCGCCAAAGACCAACCCACGGGTGGGTATTACCCAGAACACAACACTCACAATAAACATCTCACAGCTTGCCTCTCATACCTGTGGGCTATGCATTGCTTAATCATAGGCCCGCATCGTGCATTCTCTCTATGTACTTTCTGGGCATGAACACAACTGCCACAGCACCAAAACACAATCCACTGGCAAACTGTATCTTTAACATTGCTCTAGTGGTCAGATATTTACTAAATGCAGTAAATACCTTCTAATGGAAGTTTTGGAGGGAAAAAGAGGCATAACATGCAGATTTGGTGTTTATAACATCGAAATATACTTGCTTCGACGTTTTAAGACATATTTTCCTTGATACATTTTGGCAGGTTTGACCTGCCTAAGTGTGTCAGCAGAAAACAGTGGCGGTGTGAAAATGATCACACAACTCTAAATCCTGCCTTGTTAGCCCAGGGATCAGAATTGATTTATAAACTTGGACCCAAGGCAGTGCTTGAAATGGAAAAATAGAAGTGCAAGTATCTCTGTAGCAGAGTACCTGCTTGTTTCTGAGAAGTGCCGGTACTCTCCAATTAAAAGTATAGCATTTCTCTTGAGAAGTGCAGATACTCTCCCTCCCAAAATAAACAAGCATTGGCATAGCCAATAGGTCGCCTTGGGACCTTATAAGTGTTTAGCCATGCAACACTTGATGTTGCTGCACCAAGGATATTGTGCTGGATAACTAAACACTTATAAGGTCCCAAAGGCGAGACCTATTGGCTATGCCAATGCTTGTTTTTTTTAGCCTTTGTTGTGGTACAGTGATGTGCAAGGACGATTAGAAACGCGGTCACCAGTTATCACATGAGTAGGACATTAAACAACAAGGTTAAATAATACCTGATACCACTTAGGATCAGTCAAACTAGAGCCAATGGGCACTCTTTTCCCTACCAGACTATCTCCTGAGCCATTTATCGCTAACTAAGCAGCTTCTTGCTTTCGGAGTCAGTTAAAACATGACTATTTTGACATTTTGGGAGTCTTTGAGTAGTTTATCTTACACTAACTGCTTAGATGCCTAAGACGTAAGGGCCTCAGAAATGAGATTCGACGATGATGATGACGATACGCAAGATTTTACTCTGATATTTGCAGGAATAATACTTTTGAGGTGGAAATTAGCAAAACTCCAAGGAAAGGTTTGCATATTCCTAACTTCAACACTAGGGGCCTAATTACGAGTCTGGCGGTCCGAGGACCGCCAGACTCGCGGTGGCGGTCCAGCCGCCGCCCCATTACGACTTGGGCGGTTGGACCACCCTGGGACCTCTAATGCTGCCAGTTATCTGCATTCCCTGGTGGCGGTGCGGTGGTCAGAGGCCACAATTTGCTTGGTGGGGCCACCGTGGTCCCACCAAGCACATTACGAGTTTCCTCTCTGCCAGGGTTTTCATGGCGGTTCCACAGCCATGAAAACCCTGATGGAGAGGAAACAATGGGGGCCCTACAGGGCCCAATTGTGCCTTTGCGCCCTGTGCATGCACACAGGGAGGCACAACATGTGCCCCCCCTGTGTGCATGCACACCAGGTCCTGAATGGCATGGACGTTACAGTTCATGCTATGCAGGAACCTTGTGAGCTGTTCCAATTGCGGTGCCTTTTTCAAAGGCACCGCAGTGTGAACTGCCACGCTCCCCACCAGACTACAAATAACTTGTTAGAGCGACTCTTGGCAGTGTGGGGCATGGCGGTGGCGGGCCACCCACTCCTGCTCCGCCAAAAGTCATAAAAGGGCTCTAACTAAACATAAAACGTATCTAAAACCTAGTGCTATTCCTTACCCAAAACCTGAGCACAGCCCTAAACTTAAACCAAGCCCTGTAACTCAGCCCTCGACCTCAACACAAAAAACTTAAATTTTAGTATAATTCAAACACAACCATAAGCATTCAAACCATAACCTTAATTCCATTACTAACCCAACCCCAACCTAATAATGCTAAAATTATTATTAAAGGAAAACGGTATCTTCCAATGTTTTTCCATGTTTTTCTATGCTACTCTAGATAAAATGTGTTATTTTCACTGTTTTACATTTTCACTTTTCTTCAGCATTAGTCTTCAGTGTTGGGCATGCCGTACTAAGGGTTTGATACTCCAAGTACAATGTTGATACATTCTTCACTTTTCAAGATCCTCAGTATTCTGATGTCAAAGTTTCAAGATCTAGGGGCCCTATTCTGATGCGGTTAGGAAATCTTCCCGATCGAATCGGTTTGGAAATAGTTTCCGACCGACTCGGAGCGGGAGAGTCCGACCGACCGAGTATGATGCATCCGGATGCCTCCAGATACCATTTGGTTGGACTCTCATTGACTTCTATGGGAGCCTATGTTCCTAACCGCATCGTAATCTGGCCCTCGGTCGGGAAGACACGTTCCCGATCCAATTCGGAAGGAGCAAATGCCATTAGGATGCCTTCCTACCCGCATCGTAATCGGGCCCTAGGTGGGAATGCTTTCCTGACCGCATCGGAATCGGGCCCTTAATAGGAAAGAATATGGGCATCCACATAGCAGTATCTCTACTGGGAGGAAAGGAACTCCAGTTCTGGTTTTGCTACTTGTGAATGGTATTAGTGAATACTGTTCCTGAATCCCAGCATCACGCATAATGGAGTAAGAAAAGGGTTTCATCATAGCCTCATATTGTCTTCATCACTTGTGTTAGCCGAATATTTGTGCCCAGAGACCCACTGCTCTGATAAAAAGCCAGTGATAAAGACACAGGGGTCGATTCCGATCTCGGCCGGTAGGGCACCTAACAGTATTCGTCCGGAAAAAATACCAGCCGAATGCGTGTTTCCCGACCGATTCGTACACTCGTCCGGACGAACAAGTACGATGCGTACAACAACTCATTTTCCGAGCGAGCCGTACTCACCCAATCCAGCTCCTGTTCCCCGCCTGAGCCTGATCCGTGAACGCCGAATCGAGCTGCACGGAAGCAAATACACAGCACCTTCCGGCCGGACAAGTACGATGCGCAATCCGTACGCGCCGAACCCGTCGCTACGTCCAGCACATTTGAGCATCCGGGCGAGCCGCACATAAGCTCCGTTTCGCGCCACAAGACGATCCACGGCTACGAGACGAACAAGCCTGCTACGAGTACGACTCGAAGACACGAGAAACCCGAACGAGACGATCCAAACATGAATCCCATTGCGCAGGTCCTACCTATACTCTACATCTTTTACCGGGACCGGCACGGACGCGTACGGCGCAGACGGTAAGTCAAACACCAACAATACAAAAAAACTACACGTACCCGAAATTTGTCACACACACATAGGGATGCACAAATAACTTACACTAGCAACAGCAGAACCATAGGGGTGGGATGGCCAACACCAATGCCATACACACCCATAGGGGGATGGATGCCTACCACTACTACCATCCCCACTCATGGGGGGATGGATGCCCACCACTACCACCACCCCTACTCAGAGGGGCCTTGATGCCTGCCACTACTACCATCCCCACTCATGGGGGGATGGATGCCTACCACTATCACCACCCCTACTCAGGGGGGCCTGGATGCCTGTCACTACTACCATCCCCACTCATGGGGGGATGGATGCCTACCACTACCACCATCACTACTCAGGGGGGGCTGGTTGCCTACCACTACCACCACCCCTACTCAGGGGACCTGGTTGCCTGTCACTACTACAATCCCCACTCATGGGGGATGGATGCCTACGACTACCACCATCACTACTCAGGGGGCCTGGATGCCTGCCACTACTATCATCCCCACCCTTAGGGGTATGGATGCCTACCACTACCACCATCACTACTCAGGGGGCCTTGATGCCTGCCACTACTACCATCCCCACTCATGGGGGATGGATGCCTACCACTACCACATTCACTACTCAGGGGGGCCTTGATGCCTGCCACTACTACCATCCCCACTCATGGGGGGATGGATGCCTACCACTACCACCACCCCTACTCAGGGGGGCCTGGATGCCTGTCACTACTACCATCCCCACTCATGGGGGGATGGATGCCTACCACTACCACCATCACTACTCAGGGGGGGCTGGATGCCTACCACTACCACCACCCCTACTCAGGGGGGCCTGGATGCCTGTCACTACTACCATCCCCACTCATGGGGGGATGGATGCCTACCACTACCACCATCACTACTCAGGGGGGCCTGGATGCCTGCCACTACTACCATCCCCACCCTTAGGGGTATGGATGCCTACCACTACCACCATCACTACTCAGGGGGGCCTGGATGCCTGCCACTACTACCATCCCCACCCTTAGGGGTATGGATGCCTACCACTACCACCATCACTACTCAGGGGGCCTTGATGCCTGCCACTACTACCATCCCCACTCATGGGGGATGGATGCCTACCACTACCACCATCACTACTCAGGGGGCTGGATGCCTACCACTACCACAACCCCTACTCAGGGGGCCTGGATGCCTGTCACTACTACCATCCCCACTCATGGGGGATGGATGCCTACCACTACCACCATCACTACTCAGGGGGGCTGGATGCCTACCACTACCACCACCCCTACTCAGGGGGCCTGGGTGCCTGTCACTACTACCATCCCCACTCATGGGGGATGGATGCCTACCACTACCACCATCACTACTCAGGGGGCCTGGATGCCTGCCACTACTACCATCCCCACCCTTAGGGGTATGGATGCCTACCACTACCACCATCACTACTCAGGGGGCCTGGATGCCTGTCACTACTACCATCCCCACTCATGGGGGGATGGATGCCCACCACTACCACCAGCCCTACTCAGGGGGGCCTGGATGCCTGTCACTACTACCATCCCCACTCATGGGGGGATGGATGCCCACCACTACCACCACCCCTACACAGGGGGGCCTGGATGCCTGTCACTACTACCATCCCCACTCATGGGGGGATGGATGCCCACCACTACCACCACCCCTACTCAGGGGGGCCTGGATGCCTGTCACTACTACCATCCCCACTCATGGGGGGATGGATGCCCACCACTACCACCATCACTACTCAGGGGGGGCTGGATGCCTACCACTACCACCACCCCTACTCAGGGGGGCCTGGATGCCTGCCACTACTACCATCCCCACCCTTAGGGGTATGGATGCCTACCACCATCACTACTCAGGGGGGCCTGGATGCCTGTCACTACTACCATCCCCACTCATGGGGGGATGGATGCCCACCACTACCACCACCCCTACTCAGGGGGGCCTGGATGCCTGTCACTACTACCATCCCCACTCATGGGGGGATGGATGCCTACCACTAACACCACTGCTACTCATAGGATGGATAATGCATGACACAACTAGCATACTCCCACATAAGGAATGACAGAAGATTACATCCCCCCCCAACACCATGACAAGTGTGTGTAGTCTATGTCAAATGCCTACAACACTGAACATGACATTGAACATACAATGTGACCCCCTAGCACATGTGTCACACATAAATGTGTGTTGCCTCCACAATGCAAGCAGACCATGGCCACTGTGGCAATGGGCTCGAACACCCCATCACCACAGTGACCAAAAGGGAAGTGTGCTGTCCATAGCTGATGCACATTTTGTACAGTGTGGCAATGGGGCCTAAAGCCCCATCACCACAGTGACCAAAAGGGAAGTGTGCTGTCCATAGCTGATGCACATTTTGAACAGTGTGGCAATGGGGCCTAAAGCCCCATCACCACAGTGACCATAAGGTAAGTGTGGTGTCCATAGCTGATGCACATTTTGAACAGTGTGGCAATGGGGCCTAAAGCCCCATCACCACAGTGATCATAAGGTAAGTGTGGTGTCCATAGCTGATGCACATTTTGAACAGTGTGGCAATGGGGCCTAAAGCCCCATCACACAGATTCTATCCATCAATTGTTGTTTTTGCATTTGTCACCCCGAGTGGGACGGGTATGCCCAGACGTGGGTCCCGTGCTCGCCATGCCACTGGAATCAAGCAATCCTGGCTGAAGAGGGGATGGCTGGGTTCAAACTGGAATGGCATGGTGAGCAAAAAAACGATGGATTTAGGCCCAGATCTCTGTACTGGGGTGAATGTATGACATTGTTCTGCATTCTGTCCATCAATTGTTGTTTTTGCGTCATGGTAAAAGCTGCCAAAGCCAAACTGCATGGATGAATCCTGGTCACACAACAACAAACACATCAGTGGCATAGTAGTGCTTGTGTCCCATAGCAACATAGATTGGTCGAGGGAAACAGTGCAGTGTCAATGAAACATCGTTTTGGCCATGTGCATACAAACATCACCCATGGGGGCACACATTGTCAACATTCACAAATAACACAATGACAGAAGTGACCATCATAATGCTGACCAACATATCTCCACCAATGGACACACAAATGTAGATATCCTGTGGAGACTGTAGATGTCAGGTGAACAAATACCATACCATGGCAGCAATGGAACATACAAACCATGATTATTGTGCTGACTGATGACCTAGGAGTCCCAGGGACAGCAGGGGAAAGCCACCAAACAACATACAGCCAATGGCACACTCAAGATATGCCAATGCAGTGGTGCAAAGGCACAAACACAAACAGGCAGACTCACACTGCATATCAAACACAACAGGTGATGGGGGTGTGCCAGTGTCCCCAGGCAACCACACAACACATGAGGAGGCCTGAATTCCAACCACACAGATGTGTATACAGTGCCATACAAAAGCTACTCATGGATCGGATACCCCTATGTGGGCAATCAGGCATTGTTAGATGAGAGGGAGCACAAATTACACATGTCACACAAGCTTTTAGGAACAGCAACTAACACAGCAAGAGACAGACCCACCACAGCACTACCCCCAGGGACCCCACATTGTGCTGACACTAGCCTGCATGATAATCCCACTGTGATGACAAAGTTAGATGTCGTTCACACTGTGAACCACAGCCATGTGTCCTGAGCAACTAACTACCATCACACCTACACAAGCTCCAATCAATCAGCACGGCCTGCCAGCCAAGGCCAATATGGAGGTAGGGGTCTAGCTGTGCAACAACTCACTTTTGCACACACTCAACACCACACACCCTGATCTCCAACAATGTGCAGCAGTGAAGCTCACATGGACTGGTGACATTGGACATGCACCCATGACAATACCAGGGGTGGTGGTGGGAACTAGGGTGCAGAAACCCATCACACATGGCCAGTCAACAAGACTCGTCAATGTCTGACACACAGCACAGTATGCCGTACATGGGCATGATGTGAAATCCACCACAATCAATGGGATCCTGGCCAAAGTCACACACCAACGAAGAAGCCAAGGTGACACACGAAGAGCACACGTACACAACTTCCAACATTGCAGCTCTGACCCTGAGGAGTGGCAGCAGTCACACACACAACGTGTCACAATCACTGAAAGCTAACACAAACTGTAAATCAACTGACTCGTGTAAACAACAAGTGCCAAGGGGAATCCTGAATGTGTCCCATCTGCGTTTGCCCACATCCCCAGCCCTGACAACAAAGACAACCTCGGATGACAACCTCATGAACATTAGTTTGCCATGCACCCACATCACGGAGAAACCAGGTCCAAGATGCAGGATGAACACAGAACAACTCAGCAAGCATCACAAACAGGAACATCCCTAGGGACACAGCCTGTGTAGGAAAAGGGAAGGGAACACGCACAGACATGCTTACACAACACAAAACACAGGCCCACGCAATGTCACCAGATTACACACTGCCATGAGGGCACGCCACTCCTGTGGAAGGTCCGCTGTGCCAAACCTTGTCTGTGCACGACCCAAACATGTCAGCAGAACACTCCGTCAGTGAGTCAACAACCACAACACACAGAAGGCTCTGCTCACATCAGCCTGGGTACGGGAGTGTCACGTCAGTCATCTGCACACACACAAAACACGTGTCAAGCAAGTTGCACTGTATACACAGATGAATCCTTCGACATTGATGTGCAAAACTGCATGTTGTTGTAACTTATGTTTACCTGCTGCTCAGCCAGAATGAGTGTGGCGTGGAATGTTGGATGGATGGAATGTTGAATGTCTGTGAGTGTCAGTTGGGTATGGGCTGAGCAGCAGGGCGGCTGCTCCTGGTGGGGTTTTCCTCGTTTCTTCATGTAACATCTTAATAAAAGAACTTATCTAATCTACGATTGGAGTACGGGCCATCATTTGAATACAACATTTGGCGACGATTTTGAAGAAGAATCCACGTGTGCAACTTGAAGGAAACTGAAAATATCCTAACAGAAACTTTATGGAAACCGGAAAATGTAGCCCTTTGATGTCACAAGGTAAATGGAAATTAAAAACGTATGTAAGGCTGTCTGGCGCCCGAACCCCACCAGTGACCCTGCCATCGGTCGCCCTAAAACCCAAGTGTGCCAGATCCAGCTGTGCTTATCAAGGGCAAAATTAGTTGTAGTATGTTCGGGGGTAAAAATCGGGCCCCGGTGTTGACTGTTAATCGGGGGGCAAGGATCGGGCCCCGGTATGGAGTACTCACCACGTATCAGTGTGGGACACTGTAAATATTCTCACCTTAAGAAGTGTGTTTGGGAGCAGTGATCGAGCCCCGGTGTTTACTGTTGATACCTGCTGTTCGGGGGCAAAGACCGGGCCCCGGTGTACATCGTTAAACAATGTGATGATTCACACCTTGAATCGGAGGCAAAGCTCACGTCTCACCGTGAAGTGACTTTGATGAGTGGTAATCGGGAGCAAAGATCGAGCTCCGGTGTTGGCTGATAGTGTTTCAAAGATCAGGTCTCAGCGTGAAGTGACTTTTATGAGTGGTAACTAGGGGCAAAGATCAGTGTTGGATGATGGTGTTTGGTGGAAAAGATTGCACCTTTAATTGGTTAGACCCCAGTGTAATCTCATTGCCACTTCCGAACTGTTGAGTGAGCACTTGGATCACATCACGAAGTTGGTGATGGTGGAATGTGGGGATCGGTGGCAAGGATTGTGAAGTACCAAGTTTTTTATTGATTGTTGGTAAAATTACTTCATTTTAAAATGGAAAAAAATGACAGTTTAGCACTCACCCCAACGGATTTTGCTCGTGCTCACCGACTTTTGAATTGGCGCGAGTCCTGCATTCTCGCCACGCATTGTCCTGCAATTTTCATGCTGTACTCCATGAACGTGCCGAGAGCCACCCGGCTTAGCGTCATGAACGTGCCGCCATCGTGTGGTTGGCGGAAGCACATGAAGCTCGAAGTACTCTTTGGTGTCCTGCCTTACACTTCATTTTTTTTGCCAACCAAGTCGTTTTTTTTTTCTTCAATAAAGTTTTGACTCATCAACGTGACCGGAGACATCGTTAGATCTGAGTGGACGTTGGATCTGAGTGGACGGGAGTCAATGTTTGGAAATGACCCTATGAACACTGTGACTCTCAGAAAGTGGCAATATATCACAGGTTTGGTTTTATTGAAGAGCACAGTTTTCCATTGGCAATAAAGTTAATGAATAGTTAGCTGCGTGAAGATCGACAGTGATTCTTGAACGCAGAGCCCAGAGTTAGCCCAGAACCGGGACAGCGATCCCAGAAGCTGGTCAGGGGGTCCGGAGTAAGTCCAGAACCGGGACAGCGATCTCGGAAGCTGGTCAGGGAGCCCAGAACCGAGACTGTGATCCCTGAAATGAGGGTCAGAGAGTCCAGATTGGGCCCGGATGAGGGTCAGAGAGTCTATTGTGAGCCCAGAACCGGGACAGTGATTCTAGAACATAGAGTCAAGAGTGAGCCTGGAATTGGGATAGCAAACCCAGAAGCTGGCCATTGAGTCAGGATTGGTAGGGGACAAAGGTCCTAGAATTTGAACCACGACAGAGAGCCTAGTCCCATAATTAAAATTGGGAGGGGACATAGGTCCCAGAATTTGAACCACTATTGATATGGTGTATGAGGTGGCTGTGAAGTGTTAGGCCACTCATTGCTTTATTGTCGTGTATGAGATGGCTATATACTGCTAAGTCACTCATTACAAGATACTTGTTGCCGGAATGATGATGTGTGAATAAGTCACCCATTGTCTCATTTGTATCTGTGTTCGAGTTTCCCTTTTGTGGGTATGTCAGTGTAGTATTGTTTTGATTGGTATGTTAGCTAGCGATTAGGTGATGCGCCATGTTGTTGAGTGCGTATAGCAGTGTTATGAGAGTGTTGGTGGCTGTGAAGTGTTAGGCCACTCATTGCTTTATTGTCGTGTATGAGATGGCTATATACTGCTAAGTCACTCATTACAAGATACTTGTTGCCGGAATGATGATGTGTGAATAAGTCACCCATTGTCTCATTTGTATCTGTGTTCGAGTTTCCCTTTTGTGGGTATGTCAGTGTAGTATTGTTTTGATTGGTATGTTAGCTAGCGATTAGGTGATGCGCCATGTTGTTGAGTGCGTATAGCAGTGTTATGAGATTGTTGGTGGCTGTGAAGTGTTAGGCCACTCATTGCTTTATTGTCGTGTATGAGATGGCTATATACTGCTAAGTCACTCATTACAAGATACTTGTTGCCGGAATGATGATGTGTGAATAAGTCACCCATTGTCTCATTTGTATCTGTGTTCGAGTTTCCCTTTTGTGGGTATGTTAGTGTAGTATTGTTTTGATTGGTATGTTAGCTAGCGATTAGGTGATGCGCCATGTTGTTGAGTGCGTATAGCAGTGTTATGAGGGTGTTGGTTTGCTGATGTGTGGTGCGCCTTTACGTTGTGTTCCTTTATGCACTGTTTTCAAGTTGTGCGTGTAGCAGTGTTATGAGGGTGTTGGATTGCTGATGTATAGTGCGCTGATGTGTAGTGCGCTTTTATGTTGTGTTGTTCCCTTACGTACCGCATTCAGGTTTGTTCCCTGTGTGTTGCTCTTCATGCCGGTCTGGCCAACTGACATGATCCGTGGCATGTGGGGTTTGGTTTGTTGGATGGATGGTGGTTTAGATGAGTAGGAGATGTGATGTGATGTTGTTTTGTGATGTGATGTTGTTTGGATGACGGTTTATATGAGTAGGAGATGTGATGTGATGTTGTTTTGTGATGCGATGTTGTTTGGATGGTGGTTTATATGAGTAAGAGATGTGATGTGATGTTGTTCTAAGTATTTACACTTGCACGTTCTTTTCAATTAATTTATGCATTGTATCCAATTTCTTGATGATATGTCTATATGGTATTTGCCATATTGTCATTATTTTTAATTGTTTCATCTAATCTATTTCACAATGCATTTGTTTCCCCTAAAGAAGGGAGATATGTTGTAACTTATGTTTACCTGCTGCTCAGCCAGAATGAGTGTGGCGTGGAATGTTGGATGGATGGAATGTTGAATGTCTGTGAGTGTCAGTTGGGTATGGGCTGAGCAGCAGGGCGGCTGCTCCTGGTGGGGTTTTCCTCGTTTCTTCATGTAACATCTTAATAAAAGAACTTATCTAATCTACGCTTGGAGTACGGGCCATCATTTGAATACAACACATGTCCAGTGGAGCTGGGCACACAGTCAGGGAAATCGGAACATTGAACAGTGGTAAGCCCACCAGATGTGCATCAGTGTAAGACAAAGATGTTCATTTACAAATGCAAAAAGGACATCCCTGTGTCAAATGCTGAACATTACACCCTCAGACTGTAGCAAAGGATGCCATAGATCCAGACTACAACAGGACACATATCCCATGGACCACATGGAGTCCATCACTGCAACACTTCATTGTCCTGATGTGAACACTATTACAATTGCAAATGCAGGATGCTACTCATCCACATCATGTACATCAAAAGAAAACCCAAAAGTAAACAAAAAGAGGCTTTATTCAGCAAATGTCAGGGTAAACACGGAAGTCCAAAAGAAACTAAGGCCAATGGCCAGTCCAAAATCACAGTCCCAACGGGGTGAGAAGTGACAACTGGTCACACATTGCTTGCCTGCACTGGTACGGTTGGGGGACATCCCCCTTGGAGGGGCATACAAGGGGCAGGCCAGGCACCGCAGGGACAGGATCAGGGGATGGCAGAGTGAGGCAGTGAAGGGGTGGTGGATGCAGGAGTGTCACCGGCAACTGCAGTGGAGGTGTCTGACTCAGGGGGGCCGGCACCACTGTGGTACACAAGTCAGTTGGTGTGGGTGCTGCAACCACTGCAGTGGGCTGGACTGATGTAGTGGACTGGGTACCCACTGCAGTGCCCGAGTCAGACGTGGTGGTTGTGGACTCCACTGCAGTGCATGACTCCAAGGGAGTGGAAGGGTGGGCAGATGAGGTGGGCAGGACAGAGGGGGGACCCGGTCTCCACAACAGTGCCACTAACAGGCAGAGCGTCTGGGTTGGTGGTGGAAGAGCAAGTGGCAGGGGGAGGGCCTAAGCAGTCTGGGGATGCGGTATCGGTGTGTGGGGAATCTTGGGCAGGGTGTGGCGGGGGAACCTGTGCAGTGTTGGCCTGGGGGATGGAGGAGAGAGACTGGGCGGTGGAGCTGCGTGGTGGTGGGGTCTTGCTCTTCCTGGTCCAGAGGGACTTCCTAATGGGGTCCTGTATCTGCCTGCGCCTAGGGGAGGGTGTCCGGGGGCGAGGGGCACTCCCCTCTGTGTGGGTGGACTTCCTCTTCCCCCGGAATGCTGGATCAGCAGGATTGGAGGGGAAGAGGCCGAGGTCACACAGGAAGATCTGCTGTGTAGGTGGGGTAGCAGGCGAGGCAAGGGAAGGGGTCTTGGAGGGAGAGGATTTGGAGGACTGCGGAGTGAATGTGGATGCCTGTGTGTGTGTGTGTTCCCCATCCCCTGTGTCTGTGGTATCAGTCCGCTGAGGATGCTTGTGTGCATGTCTTGCCTTTCTCTTGGGTGTGTCTGTGCTGCTCGTGTCTGTGTGTTTGGGTGACTGTGCAGGTGTGCATGTGCTTTGGACAGGTAGGGGGGCAGGAAGTGTGGATGGGGCAGAGGTGGGAGGGGTGAGGGACTGTTGGAGGAGGGACACTGCTGCCGTCAGGGAGGAGTCCATGGACTTATTGCTCCTCTGTAGGGCAGACATACCCGTCAAGATGCCCTCCCTGAACGACACCAGCTGTGTCAACAGAGCTGTGTGTGCATGGAGGACACTCAGCATTGCTGTCTGCCCTACATGGAGCTGCCGAAGGAGGTACACAGACTCCTCACTCAGGGCAGCAGGGGACCCTGGGGCAGTGGGTGCGGTGCCTGGCACGAAGGAGACATGCTCCCGAGCACGGGAGCCTCCACGGACCTCAGGAATGGGAGCCAATGGGAGGGCGTGGTGGTGGTGGTGGCGGGGCCAGACAGACTAGCTGGCCTTTGGTGGCTGCTGAGACCCGCCTCCACAAGGGAGTCATCCTCCGAGCTGCTGTGGTCCTCAGCTGAGGTGGATGGTGCTGAGGACTCCTCGGTGTAGCTCCCTCGCCCTCCGTGCCACTGGGTCCCTCTGACCACTCGTCCGATGCTGACCCAGTCTGGCTCCGCTGCTCCTCCTGGTCCGTGGAGCTGTCCCCTCCTGTGGCCGTGGATGTATCTGCAAACAATTAGGGAAACAGACAAACATCAGTCACCTGCACTGACCGCACACACCACAGTAAGTACAGCACATTACAGAGCAAGCCCTGGCATCCTTAGTTGAACATTGCCTAAAGTCCTCACACAGATTCGGGGAAGCCAATTGTCAGTCTGATGGTCAACCATGGGACTCACACCCCTCCTGCCCTTGCACCCATCTGTCTGGTGCCTGTCTGATGGTAAGACCCCAGTGTGGACACATGCACCACCTACACAGTTGTTGGACATTGCAGGGAACACAGTGAAGTATGTGAACATGCACACATCACATCTCTTGCCACTGAGTCAGTGCAGGTGTCCGGATAAAGGGATGGCCAGAGTCTAAATAGAAATGCATGTGATGCATACCAGCACCAGACACCATGATGCACCCATGTCCCGATAGTCAATGCCACAATGGGGTGCATGTTGCACATGTCACTCCCCTGCATGATCAGTCTCAGGAAGTTTAATGCCATGACACAGGAATGCGTGCAAAGTCATACATTACTGTCTCAAGTCACATGGCCATGGCAGCCAACAACAGTCTGCACTGTGTCACAATCCGAGGGCATGGGGAATGCAAGTTATGTGACTGACAAGTGCACATGTCCATCCCCCAAAAACCACATCATCTGTACTACTATTTGTCCACGTCATACCAACTGGACATATGGGGGACATGAAACACAACTCTCAGAACATGAGCACCTCACAGTGTGCTGTGAATGAAAATACAGCTGCCTGAAAGTCACAGTCGCAAACACCTGTGTGCACAGTCAAGTGATCAGACACCTATAAGTCACAGAAGTATCGTCTATCATGGTCACATCTCAGATGGCATGCTGAGCCCTAACCGATAAACATACCAGTAGTCCTGACAACGAAGACACAGCACAATGAGACAGAGGTAGACACCTGAGGGTACATTTCACTGATCACAACATGCCAGATGATACACGGGAGTGGGAGTACAGAGTGTATTGTATGCCCTGGAGTAGGCATGACTGTCCAGCTCCACCTGTAAGAGGGATGAGTCCTGGACAGTAGGCAGGTGGCTAAGCATGTGTGACACACTGGATACACATACTCCTGAGGCCCAAACATTGTTCCCACCAGCAGCATGGGTGTGTGCCAAATTCCCAGGGACATGTGGTGAGTCAGAGCAGCAAGCGGACCACATATCAAAGTTACACCCAGATTACATGTCAGAACTTAGGCATTCTGTAAGCAATTGACCCACCCATGTATCGCACAACATAGTCACGGGAACAAATGCTGTCCCCCACCTTGAGCAAAGCTAAATGCAATGACACAGTCCCCAAATTACACAATTTCCTGACTATAAGGGCCACACATATGCGTATCAGAGGAGAAGTGGGCATGTCACAAATGAGGGACATGGGTCCTGGACCACATGACTGATGTACTGTGGAAGTTTAACCAGGCCAGAGGAGGGCACATAGCATGTCAGATAAAGTGCACAGTGCAGTCATGGACTCACCCCCTCCTTGCTGCTGTCTGTCCTTCAGCTGCCCATCCAGGTCAGGGAAGACCACCGCCAGGATCCGGAGCATGAGGGGGGTCAGGGTCCGGTGTCCGCCCCTCCTGCGAGGAGGCTACAGCTTCAGCTGGACCCTTGCAATCCTCCGGGTCCAGCCACGAAGGTCCTGCCACCTCTTCTGGCAGTTGCGGATCCTGCGCCTGTAGACCCCCATGGATCTTACTTTCCGGGCGATGGTCAGCCAGATTTCCTGCTTCTGGTGGGCATCAACCTGTGAGGATGACAAAGTGAAAAGGCCATTACTACACATGCAACATATACGTGCATCAAACAGTTGGATTTACATGTCTCAATCACAGGGGCATATGATGTACACAGGCAGTGCAACAATGGCTATGAACAGTTTGCCAGCAGTCACTACATGGTATCATTGCATGGGAAGTAAATCTAGTTGGAATGCACTGTTACTGCACTGTACCAGTTCAGTGCATGTAACTACACACTTTGGGGTGTGACAACTACTCAGTGGGCATGCTAGCCAGTGGTGTGCACACTGAAAGTCCTGCTAGTCAGACAACATGCACAATTAGTGAGGCAGTGGACAGCACACTCACCTGCTCCCCTGGTTTCCCATTCAGCTTGCTGTACTGTGGAAGGAGGCTGTCCAGCAGGGCCTGGTTCTCGTCAAGGCTGAAGGCTGGGGCTCTCTCCACAGTACGTGCCATTGCAGGAGCCAGAGGATGCATAAACAGCAGCAGTGTTGGTGGCAGATGTCCTCCTGGAGCATGTAGTGCAGGCAAGTGAGCTCTCAGGGGAACAGCCAGCATTATATGTGTGCTGCAGAGGCAGATACTGTCCCATGTGTCCAAAGTGATAGGTCCAAGTCGTTTGCATCTTCTGAATCTGACCAATCCATGGAATAGCAGCACTAATACACGCCCACAGCATCCTTCAAATCTTCAACTTCATGACACCCATGATTTTGCAACATTGTTGTGGCTGGCCAACTGAATTCACTGCATCAGACTTGTTGGAGCCACGAAAACGCGTCCGTTGCCATGCCAGGCCCCAGCCAATGTGTGCGCACCGATCGGTCCATTGCTGTACAACGCGTATTTCGGGATACAACGCGTACCCGCACAGATCATATGCAATGGGCCGGCCGGGCACACCGATCGGTCCATTGCTGTTCAACGCGTACCCGCTCACAACAGATGCAATGGGTCGGCCGGGCACACCGATCGGTCCATTGCTGTACAACACGTATTTCGGGATACAACAGATGCAATGGGCCGGTCGGGCACACCGATCGGTCCATTGCTGTACAACGCGTATTTCGGGATACAACAGATGCAATGGGCCAGCCGGGCACACCGATCGGTCCTTTGCTGTTCAACGTGTACCCCCTCACAACAGATGCAATGGGCCAGCCGGGAACACCGATCGGTCCATTGCTGTTCAACGCGTACCCGCTCACAACGGATGCAATGGGCCAGCCGGGCACACCGATCGGTCCATTGCTGTACAACGCGTATTTCGGGATACAACAGATGCAATGGGCCGGCCAGGCACACCGATCGGTCCATTGCTGTTCAACACGTACCCGCTCACAACAGATGCAATGGGCCGGCCGGGCACACCGATCGGTCCATTGCTGTACAACGCGTATTTCGGGATACAACAGATGCAATGGGCCGGCCGGGCACACCGATCGGTCCATTGCTGTTCAACGCGTACCCGCTCACAACAGATGCAATGGGCCGGCCGGGCACACCGATCGGTCCATTGCTGTTCAACGCGTACCCGCTCACAACAGATGCAATGGGCCAGCCGGGCACACCGATCGGTCCATTGCTGTACAACGCGTATTTCGGGATACAACAGATGCAATGGGCCGGCCGGGCACACCGATCGGTCCATTGCTGTACAACGTGTATTTCGGGATACAACAGATGCAATGGGCCGGTCGGGCACACCGATCGGTCCATTGCTGTACAACGCGTATTTCGGGATACAACAGATGCAATGGGCCGGCCGGGCACACCGATCGGTCCATTGCTGTTCAACGCGTACCCCCTCACAACAGATGCAATGGGCCGGCCGGGCACACCGATCGGTCCATTGCTGTTCAACGCTGCATCCGCTCACAACAGATGCAATGGGCCAGCCGGGCACACCGATCGGTCCATTGCTGTACAACGCGTATTTCGGGATACAACAGATGCAATGGGCCGGCCGGGCACACTGATCGGTCCATTGCTGTTCAACGCGTACCCGCTCACAACAGATGCAATGGGCCGGCCGGGCACACCGATCGGTCCATTGCTGTACAACGTGTATTTCGGGATACAACAGATGCAATGGGCCGGCCGGGCACACCGATCGGTCCATTGCTGTTCAACACGTACCCGCTCACAACAGATGCAATGGGCCGGCCGGGCACACCGATCGGTCCATTGCTGTACAACGCGTATTTTGGGATACAACAGATGCAATGGGCCGGCCGGGCACACCGATCGGTCCATTGCTGTACAACGCGTATTTCGGGATACAACAGATGCAATGGCCCGGCCGGGCACACCGATCGGTCCATTGCTGTACAACGCGTATTTCGGGATACAACAGATGCAATGGCCCGGCCGGGCACACCGATCGGTCCATTGATGTACAACACGTACCTGTACAGGTCAGTCGCATATGTCACCATGCTTGTCACTGGTGAACGTATGCCAGCCACATATACCTGCCAGAGACCCAGGGGCACACCTACAACACCACACCCAGTCCACACTGTTTCCTGAGGCATGTAAGGCTGCATTTTCTTCTCTGTGTATGGGGGTTAACATGTGGTTTTTGTGGTGGCACTTGTGGGCAGCCACACCCAGGCTGTGCATGTGTTCATGGGGACAGGGTCCTTGGTGTGTTGTGCACATGACCACTGTGATGTGCAACAGTTTATTTTGGAGCATGTGGCATGGTCACATTTCCAGGTTGTGTATGTGTATGACATGTCACATACCCCCAGAGTCCCATGTGGGAAGGCATGTACGTCACAGGGTGTCCCATTGCCACAATAGTGATGGCCCTCCACAGTCTGTGTGCATGTTGTGTTTCCGATGCCACTGATTCCATGTGCACGATGGGAGACAGTCTCCACATCAACGTTGTTTGTGCATGGACTTTGATGTTGTGCGTCACTGGCATCCATGTCTGTCCTGCGGATGCGACAGGGGCCACTACCTGTGGGAGTCATGTTTGTTTTTCTGACGTGTACATGATACGCCATGTCATGCCAGTGGCCATGTGGCAAGACAGGGTCACTGGGAATCTACCTGTCAATGATCTGTGATGCCTGTGGCGCATCTGTCCAGACATGTCACTGTGGTGTGTGTGTGGAACGTGACAGCAGTAAATGGGTACTGTGACACAGCCTAATGGTTTCCCATAGCACAACCTGGTACCTGTAGTGCACACATGTTGTACTGAGAAGTTAGATGATGGCCATGTATGTGCGAGTTATGTCCGACAGAACGGCACACACATCAAGTACTTGTGTCACGTAATGATGTATCATGTGAAATTGAGTATGGTGAATGGCACATATGTGGGGTGACTGACAATCTTTCTTCCTTCAACCTATGCACTGCAGAGCTCCAGCTGTCCATAGACCATTCCCTGACCTGGCAATGATGGTGGAACGTGACAGCATCCGACGGTACCACTTCACCAGGCAGCTGATTGAGGATTTGGCAGTGCGCTTGGCACCACATTTGCAACCTGGCCGGACGTACCCTACGGCGCTGACCCCCAAGGTGAAGGTAATGGCAGCTCTACACTTCTTTGCCACCGGTACCTTTCAACACACTGTTGCGACTGCCGGTGGGATGTCACAGACTATGTTCAGCCGTGTGCTACGCGATGTTTTGGAGGCAATGTTGAGATGCCTGAACCAGTTCATCTATTTCCCAACACGTCAACAACTCACTGACGTCAAGAGTGACTTCTATGCCCTGGGGAGGATGCCACATGGCATTGGCTCCATTGATGGGACACATGTGGCTTTGATACCACCACAGGCACATGAGCAGGCATACCGGAACCGTAAACATTACCATTCGATCAATGCTCTGGTGGTATGTTTAGCAGATATGAGCATCACACATGTGTGCGCCCGTTTCCCTGGTTCAGCACACGATGCCTACGTGATGAGGAGTAGTCGCGTCCCGAGGATGATGGCACAGATGCAGAACCAGCGTGCCTGGCTTGTCGGTGTGTACTGACTTTGCACCATTGTGTGTGTTCTGATCTGTAGTATTCCACCCACTTTTCCAAATCAGCTAATGTGCACTTGTCTGTCCGTAGGTGACTCCGGATACCCCAACATGCCGTGGTTGCTGACACCCCTCAGGAACCCTGTGACACCAGCCCAGATGCGCTACAATGAGGCACATGGTCGGACCAGGAGAGTGATAGAGCGGACCTTTGGTCTCCTGAAGAGCCGCTTCCGCTGCCTGGACAAGACAGGAGGGGCCCTCCCATATGCCCCAGCAAAGGTGTGCAAGATTGTCATCGTCTGCTGCATGCTACACAACCTGGCAGTGCGGAAGGAGTTGCCACTCATCCTAGATGACGATGACCAACGTCCGCCACCTGTGGAGGATCCTGGCCTGGACCCCGATGCCAGTGATGATGATGATGATGATGGTGATGTCCGCACACAGCTCATCACCAACTTCTTCAGCTGAATGTGAGTATCCAGGGAGATGTAATGTGAATGACGTGAGTTTGCATGATATGTGTGGGTGGTGCTCTGGTGCTGTTTGAGTGTGGCCATGTGCTACTTGACTGGATGCGTGCAGCAATGTGTCCTTCAAGGTAGTCTGAACTCCCCAACATTTTTGGAATGCTAACTCGGTTTTGTGTAGTTGTCTTGTGACATGTATTGGGCATGAGTATTGCAGTACTGTCCTGTTCTACAGTGATTTTAACTGTGTGTCATGTCTGTCCTTCACAGGGTGCTTACTGAGTACTTTGGTCAACTTGGATCCCCCGACACCATGATTCAGCTTTCAGGGTGGCAGCAGTAGTTGGCCTACAAGTGATGTGCCACACACCCCTGGACTTCATATCTTCTGCACTTGTTGACTGTGTGGCCACTGCCACGTGGGTAAACCTTGCATTTGTAGTGGAAACGACATGTTGCAAATGTGTAATAAACCTGTGCTTCACTTTGGGATGTGCGTTGTCTGTGGTCACACATCTGACTGACATTTGTTTACTGCACCTGTGGGCTAGTTGACACAGACTCAGAATAGGTGTGGTGTCTGTGCATTCCACTGTATTTCCTGGCAACATCACTGTGGGCGATGAGTCCGATGGCCCTGGTGTCTGTGTTGTGTAGCCCTAGTGGTGTGTCTCCCTCATATGTGTCACGTCACCATGACTCACACGACGGTGTTGTACTTGCTGTAGCAGTTAGCATACACAGTGTAATTTAGCAGAACATCATCACCATAACAGTATCCACATTTGAATAACAACAGTGGCAAGTATGGTGTACTAGTGATTTTATTTACAGAAATGTGTGTGTGTATAGTGCACAGGATGGTGGGTGCTGTACATTGGGATTGTGATCCAAAGTTCCCAGATGAGTTGGAAGTCTTGGTAGCAGAAATGTCCTGAGTGAAGTCCACAGTCATATGATACATTAGTCCAACTTGAACTCCCCATGTCATGTGGGATAGTAGTGTTGCATTCGACAGGGTGAAACGTTTGCACACAAAGGAGAATTTCCGGAACAGGTGTTGGCTTCCTGGGGGATGTACGTGGCCATCAACCTCTCAGTTTTCCTTCCTCGGACGACCCCTCTTCTTTGGGGGACCCTCACGTGCAGGCTGCGGCGGTGCAGGGGACTCTCCGCCAGAGTCCTCCTCCCTCCCTGTGGCGGTGTCAGTTGTTGCAGCACCAGATGTTGTGGGCACACAGGGAGGTGTGGCCATGTTGATGCTAATCTGGCGGAGGCATGTCAATATGTCCCTATGCACCGCTGTGAGTTCTTGCAATGTGTCCCACTTGGACTCCATGCCGACATGTGTGTCTCCACACGGGCCATGTGTGTCTCCACACGGGCCATGTGGGAGTACAAGTGGCCATGATGGGCAGCCTGCTGCTGTTGTATGTCCTTGAGGATCCCCACTACCTGTCTGACCTCTCCGGTGCTATCCTGGTACGCATCAGCGATGCGTGCCAGTTGTGGGTCATCATGCAGTCCAGACCCCTCTGCAAGCAGCGACCTATGTCTACCACCCCTCCCACCACCCCTGGCGACACGTGCAGGACCTGCAGTTGCACGCACAGGTGACCCAAGGCCCACTTGGGGTTTGTTAGTGGTGTTGTCATCCGTTGGTCCACTGTGGGCCTGGGGCCCTGTGCTGTTGTCAGCGGTGGTCCTTGGTCTGTCCGTGTCGGCGGGGGTGGTCTGTATGTTGGCAGTTGTTGGAGGGGTGGGTGCAGGGGGTGCAGATGTTGGTCCAGCTGGTGCTGCATGATGACTCACACCGGAGGTGCCAGGTAGGTCTTCGCCATCCGAGGAGGGCAGAGGCTGTTCCACACCAGTGAGCTCTGTGTCCCCCGGAGCCTGGGACAGGGACTCCTCCTCGCCTGCTGCTGTGTCCCCATCATCGTCACCTGTATTTGGAAGAGACACACATTGTATGTAATGTTTCTACAGACATCAATGGTTCACACACCTGACAGTTGTGACTGTACCTCTAGATGCGGGCATGTACATTGCATTGTCCTATGTTGTCACAGTAAGAGGTTGATATTGGTGTAGCACATTGTCATGCATACCTGGGGCATTTCAATATGAATGTTGAGGTGTGTGCATGGCCAGCATTGGTTGTATTTGGTGGACATCCGGCCATCCTTCTCCACCTGGCCCAGTTATCCCACCATGAAGCATGCCACCCTTGCAGTGGGTTCAGGTTGTCTCTCAGGATGTCAGGCAGTGGTGTTGTGCTGTTTGTTGGTGCACAGTTCCCAGCAGGGCCTTGTGCTCCCCACAGCAGTAGCCAGTGTCAGCCATCTTGTCAGTCCTTATCCACTCCCTGTGATGTGAGCATGGTTCAGAGTGGTGTTGATGGGCCAATTGTGAGGGTGAGCAGTATCTGTGACTACAACTCCCATCATGCTATTGCCTACACCCCCCTTCCCAGCATGCCCGTACTTCCTTCCTTTGGACTGTGCTTCCCTGTGGGGTAGTGTGCCTGTGCTGACAGGAAGGCTAACAGTGTTGTCCTTGCGTTTGTTTGGCTACAAGTCCCAGGTGTGTCCCTGTGCTTCACACAGCATTACCCAGGGTGGTGGTTCTTTGTGGGATCTTCATTTGGTATGTGAGGCATTGCATTCTCCCAGGTGGGTTATGTGGAGTTTGTGTTGAGGGGTGTGTGAGGAGAGCTGCTTGTAACTATGGTCAGTGCTGTGAGTCCTCCTTCCCAGCCAGCCAGATATCCCACCATGCAATGTGCTTGCATTGCAGGGAGTGCAAGTTGGCTTTCAGGATGTCAGGCAGTGGTGTTGTGCTGTTTGTTGGTGCACAGTTCCCAGCAGGGCCTTATGCTCCCCACAGCAGTAGCCTGTGTCAGCCATCTTGTCAGTCCTTATCCACTCCCTGTGATGTGAGCATGGTTCAGAGTGGTGTTGATGGGCCAATTGTGAGGGTGAGCAGTATCTGTGACTACAACTCCCATCATGCTATTGGCTACACTAACTTCACCAGCATACACAGGAATCCTTCTTTTAAGTGAGCTTCCCTGTGAGGTGGTGTTGTAGTGGTGGCAAAATATCAGGCAGTGTTTGTTGGTTATATTTGTGCCACTGCCTTTTTCTATTTGTTGTTGTGTTTGTACATGTCATGACACAGTTACATATCACTATGAGATGGCATGTATTGTGTTTATCTAACTGACATACACATCTTGGGATGATTATCTTTTGGTTGCTGTTGATTTGCTAGGGGTGGATGGTTTGACTTTCCCCTTGAGAGTGATGTGTGTGTATTGGCACACAATATTGTGTATATTAGTTGTATACTCACCAGGCTCTGGGATGTCTGTTAGTCCATATACGCTCACTGGTGGTAGGATGGCCCGCACCTTCTCCTCCCAGGGCCTGAGGTATAGAGGTTTTGCAGGAGGGCCACTGCGGGTGTGCTGGCTCAGGAGGTAATCCTTCTTGAGTAGGTCTCTGACCCTCCTGCGCACATCATACCACCTGTTCTGGATGTCTTCCTTTGTGCGCAAATATGGTGATTGTGCGTTCACCCTATCGACGATCCTCGCCCACATCTTGGTTTTCTGCGACATGGGGGTCTGTTGGACCAATGTGCCAAACAACTGTGGCTCTACCCTCAGGATCTTGTCTACCATGACTTCCAATTCACTATCTAGGAACTTTGGATTCTTCTTTAGGGGCATGGTGATGGGTGGTGGTGGTGGTGATTGATGTGTGTGTGTGCAAGTGAGGGTGTGTGTGTGTAGGTTTTGCTGTGTGTGTGTGAGGGTGCTATTTGTTGAGGTGCTCATGTTGTGTGGCTTTTGTGTTGGATGAGCTGTGTGTGTGTCTGTGTTTGCTGTGTGATGGTGTTCTGTGCTGGCAGGTCAGTGGGATTTGCAAAGGATCATGGTAGGGATTTGTGGCCTTTATGTAGGTGGAGTTGGGGGTATGTCCTTGTTCCATTTTTTTCACCCCTGTATTTATTGGCTTTGTCATTGCTTGTTTGGCCCTTTTTTTTTGTATTTTTTCATTTGTGATTATTGTGCATGTAGGAGTCGTTCTTCTGACTGAGTAGGACGTAGCAGTTGTCTCGTGCACGCCTCTCCGAGTCGTTCCTGCTGTGTTTCAGCTCAGTTTCATATGCGGCGTACGCGTCGGTCGCGGAGTATTGTGTTTGTTCGGCTGGGTTTGGTATGCGTGTCGGTCGTACGGCTTGGGCTCCGTACGAATCGGTCTGAATTTGCTACTATTGCATCGTACTGCGCGGGTCGGAGTTCGCGGGTACGTTTCGTTCGGATTATTTCCTGATGCGTGTCGGTCGGTTCGATTCGCGTGGTTTTCCGGCCGGATAGCTTGTTTCCGGCCGGGTCGGTCGTTCGCCTTGAGTTCCGTGCGAGTCGGTCGTGATTCCCATGCATTTCATCGTACTTCCCAGGTCGGGCAACGCCGGTACGTGTCGGTCGGACTAATATCCCGTACCGAGTCGGTCGGTATTTTTTCCGGCCCGAATCGGAATCGGCCCCACAGTGTGCATATTCAGGCAAATGTATAATGAGGTCCCATTTAAGTAACAAAGACACTTTTTTTCTTGTAGTATGTGGCAAGAACCTACATGTTCTGTGTTTTTTAAGAAATATAAACTGGCTTCTAGGAGACACAGCATTGTAAGGAAAAAAAAATGAGGGCCCGATCCACAACAAGCCTCCGCAGTTGTAGCAGAGACTCCGCAGTCGTGGTGGAGTCTCTGAACTGCATTTCTCATTGTAGAGATTCCAAATCCTCCGCCACGACTACAGAGACTCTTTGTAAATCAGGCACTGAGCCTCTAGCTCTTGTTTTGGGTGGTAGCATTTCATAAACATAGTACCAGGATATAAGCTGGACGCGATGGTATTTCTATTTGAGATACCTCTCTGCCCACACTTGGATTTCCTTGGTGAAAGAAAACCAGATCCCATTTTACCAGCTAGAAAATCTACCTGCTATCATCAAATAAGAGCTGGGCTGAAAACACAGCCATCTTTGGCCCACTGCCCCTGGTCAATTCCCTCCCATGGCACAGGGAAAGCATGGAATGATACCCCTGCTAGTCCACATGCTCTCTGCCAACTGATGCCCTCCCCAACTTCTGCCTAACGCCCTTTCCCCACACCACAATGTGCTGCTTTTGCCAGCAGCTCAGAGCAATGGAAGAAGATTTGTCCCAAGAATGGGGACACCACATGTGTATTTGGAACCGGTAAAGCTGGGGCCATATGTTAATCCCATTCTGGGAATGAATACTTGTAATAGCCAGATTTATTTGCAGGGACAGTGGCAAGAAATATGAAGTCCAGCCACATGATATCTCGATGAATAAATCTGGCCACCGTGTATTTACTGTTGGTGAGAGCACCTCAGGCCAGCACTCTTATACATCCCTAACATCCACCATATAGACCCACATGAATTACAGAGGCAATCTCAAAGTTGAACTGAGAGCCATCTTATGCAGAAATAGGAGGCAATTTTATGATGTTACAGGGTAATATAATTTACATGCATCTCAGGAGAATTATATCACTGCTGTGGCTATCAAATTATTGTTGAATATTGCAGATTGTGTATTGACTTCATCATTGGATTCACTGTAGTTCCTCCCTCCCACTTCGTCTTCCTCCTTGGCTGTGGAAAAAGTGTAACATGTTTGTGCCAATAGCTTGCAGTCCCTCCCTCTCACACCTCTGACTAGCCCCTGCTCACCAAGCTGGGCAAGGTCGGAGCCAGCCTGAGGTAGGTGTCATGAATAGGTAGCATGGCAGCACGAGAATGGTGTGTGTTACGCACCTTGCAGCCATAACTCAGCTGGGGCTCAGGATAGTTGTTTCCTCTTAAAATGTGTCTCATCATAGCCTGTGTGGAGTCTTACTGGGGAGGAGAGTTGAGCGACTAATGCCCCACAAGATTAATTTACAAAGTTATGTTCCTACAATTATTTTTCACTGAGTTAAAAGACTTGGGGGCATATTAACAAGAGGGGAGATAAAATTATCGCCGCTTTAGCGTCCTTTTTCGGCCGGAGCGGCGATAATTTTATCGCAAGATTAGCTAGGACACGCTAGCGCGTGATTCCGTGAGTTAGCACCCGCTTTGCATCTCAACGTTAATGAGATGCAAAGTAGGCGTGCCTCAATATGCTACATGGGTAAATATTGCGAAGGCAGCTTCGCAATACTTACAACAATGCCCCGGCCGGCGTAGCGATAAACAAAATCGCGCTAACCGGCCATTAACGCTGGATTTTAACGTCTGCTAAAATCCAGTGTTAGGCATACTTTGCATGGGAGGTGGATTATGCTGATACGACCACAGGGTCGTATCAGCAAGGTTATCGCCGTTTTCCATGGAACATCGCTGGAAAACCAGCGATGTTCCATGGAAACTACCGCTTCACTGGAATAATTATCTCCATTGCGCTATGCGTTGTTAATACAGCGCTAGCATGGCGATAATTTCCAGCGATAGCCGGCAATAAGAAATCTCAAGCTAAGCGCGGCAGCGATAATTATTGCTGCCGCTTGATAATATGCCCCTATGGGCCTTATTAGCAAGAACGGCGATGAAATTATCACCGCTTTAGCAGCAGGAAACTGCCGCTAAAGCGGCGATTAGGGGCTTGATAATATGCGCTATAGAATCCCAATAGAAGCCCAGGTTAGATGTCCTGCACATCTAACCTGGGCTTCTATTGGAATTCTATAGCGCATATTATCAAGCCCCTTATCGCTGCTTTAGCGGCAGTTTCCTGCCGCTAAAGCGGCGATAATTTTATCGCCGTTCTAGCTAATATGGCCCCTATGGAAACTAAGTGAAGCTGAGCGAACTGGCAGGGAATTCAGCCTTGGCTAAATTGATTAAGAGAGTTGCAGAACAAGAAAATTCCTGACTGTTACTTTCTCCCAACTCTATAATTGCTTAGTTCTCAGCTCTGTTCTCTGTGTTTTGCTAGGGTTTCAGACTTTTGGAGATATTACTCTTTATAATTGATTTTTTCATATCTTGATTAAAATATATTAATTAGCCTGTTTTCTTCTAGGCTTTTAATGACTTCATTGCTTTATAGTGTAATCACAATTTGTTATCCCTTGTCTCACATTGCACTTTATACCTTAATTGATAAGAGAGCCAAAAAACATTTCTCCATGGCCCCACTTTACAAACGCTTTGATTATTTGCAAAAACTGGTGAATTCAAAAGTGGAGAGTGCATCTGTCTGTATAGCAGATTTCTATTGACGTATCATATAGTGGTGATGCTTAAACCTCCTCTCATATTTTGTATCTTTTTATCGACTAAAGTCTGACTAATGCCTAGGAATCAATGATGACTATTAGAAACCTGTGTTCTTGAACTATTGTATCAAGGAGGTTAGCTCTGTCTCCTTAAGCTAAAGCATTTAGGAGGAAATCATTGCATGTTAGATCTGTAATAGACCTCTTGCCAATCTCAACTTGTTTCCCAGTCAGTGGGTATCAAAGGTAGACTGAAAGGCTGCTGTTACCCAATCCAAGGAGAATCTGGTCCCCCATCACAATGGACAAGAACAGGAGTAATCTGCACTCACAAATGGAATAAAGAGAGATTATATAATGCACTCTCCAGTGACTAATTGTACAGAAATCGAGATTCAAAAGACCCCAAGTTCAATACCGTTGGAATTTACTTTACTGGATATCAAAGTTGGCCAGCCACATTAAAATGCAACCACTGGGCAGTTTAAACCAGCTTTGAAAGTATTTAAAGATACTTCTAGTGATAGTCCTTCATTTGAGCAGAATCTTTCTGAGACGCCAAGACTCCTGACTTGTTATTGTAAGGTTTGTCAACTTGCTGGTAGACTATGTTTTATTGATTTCAAGCATTAAATAGAATTAGAACATTGGAATGTTGGGAGCTCCATTGAAGACAATGGAGTGCTCCCTGCTTCTACGGGCCGGTAAAGGCCTGCAGAGCAACATTCCAATGTTTTACAAAGGCCTCTCGGAGCTCGAGGGGATTTAAATCCCCTCGAGCTTCGAAAAGCCTTTGTTTTATTTGTTAGAACATTCTGCCCTCTAGTGGCAGAGTGTTCTAATAGCCTTATAGCCCTTCGTAGCAGGGCTATACCGGCTATTAAAGTCCCTCACCCTTGTTAAAGTCCCTCGCCTTCGGCTCGGGCCTTTAACGCGGGAGCGGGCCTTTAAAAACCGGTATAGCCCGCTACGGCGGGCTATAAGGCTACATTATAGGATCTATGTTAAACCTGATGGAAAAGCTACCTCAAACGCTGATCATACCTTAGAGTTGCTGTCATCAATACTGGTTTTTTGAGCAAGGGATCACATTACTGGTGAAACTCATGAGTTAACTGAGAATGTCTCATTAATCCAGGCTTTGATGGTAAATTAGAAATTAATAAGTGTGACAATTTAAACAGGGCCACCGGCCACAGAGAAAAGATCGGTCTTCAGTTTTTTTGTGGCCAAAATAATGGGTAACCTGATCTGTTCAATGTTCAGAAAATAGCTTCAAGAAAATGTTTTCATTCCATCAAATACGATAACTACCCCAGCCCATGAAGAAGTAGTACTCACTATTTAATCTTTATGAAGCAGGGTAAGAAAAAGTCTCAGTACCCTACCAAAGATTTGAAAGAACAAAAGAAAGGGGAAATAAAATAAAGGGGATAAATAGTAAGTGCAGATTTACTAACAATTAACCAACATATCTAAGATTTCAAGTTCCAGCTACCACTACTCCCAAGATGGGCACATTTTCACCTCCTATGAATCAGCCACAGGAATCAGTGCCAACACCTAAAGACTAGTCAGCTCAATGATAGCTAAACATTTTATCATCAAACGTGTTTTGTTCTCAAATTCAAATAATTAGTGGTGACTTAGGAACAGAAGTGCAGTGTCTCAGACCCCCCCCCAATTGGCCCCATGATTTAGAGAGGATGAGACGGTTACATCCCAATAGTTGACTTTGTTTGGAGATATTAGGATTCCACTAAATTGTTGTAGAATTTTAAGTATCTTCCTTATGCATCCTCAGCTTACTATATTAAAGTCAGCAGATATTCTACTGGTTTTATTATTCTTTTTATTTGTCTTCTTGGGTGTCCTTGGTCTCACTCTGGACACCCACACTTTATTTACACTTTGTGGCCTCAGGAGAACAACACGGCTCCAGCTGCCCTTGCTGGCTCCCTAGCCAGCATCCATCATGCAATTTGTATTTCTTCCCTAGGTGCCCAGGTGCCATCAATGCCTTTTTTAAATTTTGAGGATGGGGTGTCACCCCAAAGCCCCTGCTGCCCTGCCGGCTCCCCATGCAGGACCCATCCTAGGTTCTAGTAGTAGTCAGCTCTTTTGCTTTGGTCTAGCCAGGGCGAGAACAGCTTTTTTCTCTGCTCCCAACAGGGGGGTGAGCAAAGCTGTGTTCCCTGCCCCAGAGAGTGTGGACAGGGAATTAGATTTGCAATCACTGCCGGCACGCTCCTGGGCAGGGAGCAAATCAGTGTCCTGGGTGATGGGATCCTCTGGACACTGTCTCTTTGTGCCCCAGGGAAAGGGGCTCCTGGAGACCATCTTATAGCTCAGCAACCGGGGCGCACAACCCTCCCTATAGATAAAGATATCAGCTCCAGGGAATGAGGTCCCAGGACCTTCTAAAGGCTTGGAGAGGGCGTGCCACACACACTCCTCCTCATAAAGATATTGACCCTGATGGCTGGGGTCCCGAGGGCCCTCTAAAAGCCCAGGGCAGGGACTGAATGTCCTCTACCCTAAATATGAAATTGACCTGTGATATGGGGTCCCTGCAGCCTAATAAATAGGCTCAGGAGGGTGACCACACGCCCCCTGCCCATAAATAAAGATATCAGCCTTGGGGGTGGTAGGTCTCCCTGGGCCTTAAAATGGCTTGTGGAGGGGAGCTGCAAAGTCCACTCTCCAAAAAGTAATACTTGTGCTGACGAGTCGTCAATGCGGCGAGTGCAAGGTAAGTGGTTTTATTTATTTTTTTATTTAATTTTACCTATCCTGTCATCTGTTGATTTTACCCTCCGGCCGGCCCCACTGCTCTTACCTGTGCTGGCAGCGCCGGGTCAGTACCTGTAAAATTAAATGCCAGGGAAAATACAAGGAGGAGGAAGAGACGAAAGGGACGGGGGGCTTAGGTTATGAAACTGAGATACTTATTTAGAGTTTGGCAGACAAAATACTCCATCAGAGCCTGGCAGGTATTCCATCTGGTGTATTACAAGGGCCATAGGCTATAATCCACTTGCAATGCGGCAAACGGGATACCCACCAGGTTTTTGACAGAATATATTGCCTGCTAAACACTGAACATGGTGCTTATTTTATAAAAATTAGATTTTTTTAAAAGTGGTCATGCATGGAAATAAGGTGAGACAAAAGTCAGTGTTTGGATGTGGATAAGAAGGGAAGAGTCTTTTAAGGTAGAAGCGGACACTGTCCTCTTCACTGGCTTATCTAGGCCTACCATCGGTTTTCCCATCAAAAGGCACCATGTGAGCACCCTTTGCTATTGATTTCGGGGTGGTAATTGCTAAAACACTGCCAGTCAGCAATTATAAATGATTTGCCCTTATGACATTTTAGTTGGTCTATACTTAAGATAAGGGGCCCGATTCTGATGCTGTTTGGAAAGCTTCCCGACCGAATGGGTTTGGGAATGGTTTCCGACCGAATCAGATCGGGAGAGTCTAACTGACCGAGTACGATGCATCCGGATGCTTCCAGATACGATTTGGTTGGACTCCCATTGACTTCAACGGGAGCCTTTGTTCCGACTGAATACATCGGCTCCCATTGAAGAAAGGGGTGGCTGGGGAAAATCGGGCAGCTTGTGGCGGGCACCACCTGGTGCCTTATCAGATACTGTAATCTAAAAGTATGTAGTTCCTCTTATAGTGGTGCCTAGGAGAAAAAGTGTGAGTCAAACCACCGTCGTTTGTAATTACAACCTCGGTGGAGTGAGGTGTGGGGAGGAGAATAGGGAAAATTCCTTATTTTGGAACTAGGGTCCTCACACACCTAGCAAGCTAGATGTCATGCTTCATCATATGGACCTGCTCCTCGTCGGGACGGCGCTGCAATACCCAACGGGCACCCTAAAAGGGGCTCTTTCGCGGAGATCTTTTGTTCCTTGCCGTATGATGAAGTGCGAGTATGCGTGATGTAGTGTGAGTGTGTGGGCCGAGGGGTGTAGATATCGTGCAGGGGTAATTAAAAGAAGTAGGACAGTCCAAATAATAATTTTATTCTAGCTGGCTATCCACTTCGTTAAAAATAAATAAAGAGAGTGGCAGCCTATCTAACTCAAAGGTTTAGTTTAGGCTATGTCCAACTCTACAGGTCAACATGTTTCTTGCCTAATGGTCAGGTTGATCCGTGGCAATTCTTCAGGACCTACTCAATGAATCTATCTACACAATGTGATGGGGTCAGTAACTACCTACCACAAGTTCACACTACGCATCAAAATACTGTAGTGTATCCAATTGATCTAAAGGGAGAAGGAAACAGGGTGAAGTTATAGCTGTTTCACACATCTGTAGGTTACACAAAGTCCATTTATTCTCTTTCCGGTCACCTCAAAATGAAATCGGCATACTTAGTTAGTGTAAGAACCTAGGCAAGTGATAAAACGGAGCCTATTATTGGACACCCGATATTGTGAAGTAAAAGTCTAAAAACATAGAAGACTGTTCTCTCCAATTAAAAGCAGTCAAAGGAACGGCATTCATACACTTATTATACTCATTTTCATAAGTGCTCGTGAATCCCACCTCAATAATAGGACTAAGATGTGGGTCCACTGTCAATAAAACTCACCTCTCTACAATGAGGAGTCACTCCAGTCGGTGTCCGGCGGAGTATGAGGACACCTGTATCATGGTGTCCTATAAAGCATAGATGAGAAATCAAAGAGTTACACGGGCTTAAATTCAGAAACCACAAACCCCATGCAGGTAACTCACATGGAGTGCGTCTATCATGGAGCACATAATTTTATCCATCGGCATCCAACGGTGTCAATCGGTGCCCCCTCGAAGGGGATGAGCCAGAGGAGGGAGAGACCCAGCGATACCCCGAGTGAGCCAGGCCAAGGTATTATCTCCCAGACAACGTGGGCGCCCATACTCTCTCTAGGGCGCCCACACATCATCCGGTCCCATAATCTCGGTCCAAACCCTCGCGGACCACCTAGGGCGCACCGTCAGTCCGATCAGTTGCACGGTGTACACAATCAGCGCTAATCTTACAGCATCCATTCAGTCTACCTGTTATGGTCATGCTTCAAAATCCAACCCAGTAATCGTTTATTACTCACCTTCCCGTAGTGCAGGAGGAGCCGAATCACCTACCCCCTATCGCCGGTACCGGAGAAGTGTGGTTCAACCCCATAATAGGTGCTAAAATACTCTTCCGGGTTTGGCGCGACACGGGGCGGGGCCCGGAACACGTCATTACGTGTGCAGGTGCAGCGCTAGTCCAATATGACGCTATGAGTGCAGTAGCGGCCATATTGGAATGGGGATGGTGGCTAATCACCCTCGTGTTGTGGATGTCATCATCGTGTCAGTATTGGCACCAGTTAAAGGACCAGAATCGGTAGTATGTTGTTATTACTCATAAGTGAGCCCTTGAACTCAAGGGTGGTGTCCGGTAGTTACCCACTATCGAGTTACCACGCCGACAGAGGCGGCCATCTTGGAGTGGGGATCGTAAAGTATATTATATAGTATATCCCCAGTCCTCTAATGTTGTCTTGATTAGCCTGTATAGGCACCAGTGATTGGTCTTGAAACATATCAGTATAGTCCACCATTGTATCCACCCATCATGCTGTCTGGTTGTTTTGTTACACATTGAATTGGTGGCTATAGCGTAACCGCAAAACGTGAGTCCAATGTGTCAAGCATACGTGAAGAGGACCCTGGAATTAGCCAAAGAAGAACCTGACCAGGTCAATACTATCTGTTATTCAAAGAGGCCCACGGAATATCATCATTCAGTCCATGTTGGACTGTGGACAGACGGTGTATCCACCGTTGCTCTATTCTAAATAGTGCATGGGGAGTAATGTTAGTGTGGGTTTCTAGAACAAGCCACTGTAACGATTCTGGACTATGTCTCTGCTCTCTATAGTGTGTATACATCTTGGTCGTGACCTTCTGGCATCTTATATTACTCTTGTGTTCTGTTATGCGTATTCTGATTGCTCTCATAGTCATCCCTACGTATTTCTTATCACATGGGCATATCAGCAGATATATGCATTTTGATGTGTTGCAGTTCGTATGGTTTTTAAAATCCATGTGAACGTGTCTGTTAGTGTTATCGTCTTGATAGCTTTCGTTTGTTCACAGACCGAGCAGGTACCACACGGGTAATTCCCTGTGACCGGAGGGAGATCCCAAAGTGTTCTTTGTGTTCTGTTGTTCACAGTTTTAGGTCTTGTGTGTATAATGATATCTTTCAGATTTTTGGTTCTTTTAAAGGCAAACCTAGGTGTTGGGATCTCCATATCTCCTGTGTTAAGTATTCCCCAGTGCTTTTTAATGATGCCCTTGATGCGTGTGGAGTCTGGTGTGTAAGAGGTAACACATGTCAATGTGTTGGTCAGTTCTTTTGGTTTCGTTTGTAACAGCGCCTCCCTGGGATTGTTAAGGGCTCTTTTGAGGGAGTTCTTGACCAAGCATTCAGGGTAACCTCTCTGTTTAAGATTATTTGCCAGACCCCTCGCCTCAGTCTTGTAATCTATCAAGGTACTGCAGTTTCTCCTGATACGGAGGAACTGGCCAAATGGGAGGTTGTCTTTCAAGGCCTTGGGGTGGTGACTTTGGTATAGTAGAAGGCTATTCCTATCTGTGGGTTTCTTGTAGAGGGTGGTGCTTAACCCTGTGCGGTCAAGTCTCAGATTAAGGTCTAGAAATGGTATATTTGTCTCAGAGATGGTATGTGTAAATCTCAGGAATTCATTTTGTGTGTTTATCCAATTGCAGAACTCCTCACAGGTGGCCTTGTCACCTTTCCAGAGGATTAGAATGTCATCAATAAACCTTTTCCACAGGGAAAGGTTATTGATGTACGGGTTGTTCGTGTTCATGATACAGTTCTCTTCGAAGGTGGCCATGTATAGACAGGCCACACTAGAAGCAAAGGTACTTCCCATGGAAGTACCTTGTGATTGATGGAATAGTTGCTTCTGATATTCAAAATAGTTTTCAGTTAAAGCCAAAGTGGCACACCCCATGATGAACGAAATAGGAGTTGGTGAGGTCCAATTTTCTTTCATCAGTAGTGACTCAATGGCCATCAGAGTAGCACGCTGGGGAATGTTTGTGTATAACGCCTCTACATCGAGAGTGACCAAGAGGTTGATTTCATCCGGGTCCTGTATGCCCTCAATGATTTGAAGGATGTCAGTAGTATCTCGTACATATGAGGGAATTTTTTTCACTATTGGCTGAAGGAAATGGTCACAAAATCTGGACAGGGGTTCCAGGAGTGATCCTATACCTGACACTATGGGCCTTCCTGGTACCGGTGTGGTGCCCTTATGTATTTTGGGTAGTGTGTAAAAGTAGGGTACCCTAGGATCCTTTGTTACCAGGAAGTCGGCTTCTTTTTCGAAATCCAACCATTAGTTTCTGCTTCATATACCATACTACAGATTTCTGTTTTCAGTCTGGCGGTAGGATCTTCTGGGATCGGGGTGTAGTACTTGGTGTTACCCAGTTGACGTCTACACTCGCGATCGTAGTCAGCAGTGGATTGGATCACCGTTGCCCCTCCCTTGTCTGCTTGTTTTATTGTTATGTTAGCATCATCTGCCAACGACTGTGCCGCTGTCTGTTCAGCATTAGATAAATTGTGGAAAGGGTTACCCAAAGGAATACCTGCCAAATATTTCAGTACCGCCTTTTCAAAGGTTGGTATTTCAGGGGCACCATTCCATTGGTAGGGGTGAAAGTGGAGGGATTTCGTAGACCTGAGTCCTCTGTATCAACTTGAGGTGTACCAAGGAAAAAGGCTTTCAGACGGATCTTGCGAAAGAATTCGTGTATTTCACACGTGTCTCTAAACCTGTCTGCTTTAGGTGTTGGTACATATCCCAGTCCTTTTTCAAGTACCCTCTTTTCAGTTTCAGTCAGGGTCCTGTGGGACAGGTTAACCACTAATTCTTTTTCCCCCTGGTCCTGCTCCTGGTCTCTACTGTGTGCATCGTTTGATCTTGCCACTGCACTCCCTTTGTATCCCTCTCTTTCGCCCTCTTCCTCTGCCCCAGCCTCTGCCTAAAAAAGGGGGTTGTCCATATTGTAGTATTGAGGTTGACCTTGAGGATACCCGGGAATTGCCAAAAGGGGTGGTGGTGGTGGAGGGGGCCCATGGTACACAGGTGCGTTGTGGTAGTTGGAGTAAGGAGGGTAGTTGCCCCTTCTTTGATTGTAGCTCCCTCTACTTTCAGTACTAGAATCGCTATTAGAGGATCCCCTCCTACTACTGTCAGTGCCCTCATCTGATGAATATCCATTCCTTGAAGAGATATAGTCATCCTCTTACACACCAGACTCCACACGCATCAAGGGCATCATTAAAAGCACTGGGGAATACTTAACACAGGAGATATGGAGATCCCAACACCTAGGTTTGCCTTTAAAAGAACCAAAAATCTGAAAGATATCATTATACACACAAGACCTAAAACTGTGAACAACAGAACACAAAGAACACTTTGGGATCTCCCTCCGGTCACGAGGAATTACCCGTGTGGTACCTGCTCGGTCTGTGAACAAACGAAAGCTATCAAGACGATAACACTAACAGACACGTTCACATGGATTTTAAAAACCATACGAACTGCAACACATCAAAATGCATATATCTGCTGATATGCCCATGTGATAAGAAATACGTAGGGATGACTATGAGAGCAATCAGAATACGCATAACAGAACACAAGAGTAATATAAGATGCCAGAAGGTCACGACCAAGATGTATACACACTATAGAGAGCAGAGACATAGTCCAGAATCGTTACAGTGGCTTGTTCTAGAAACCCACACTAACATTACTCCCCATGCACTATTTAGAATAGAGCAACGGTGGATACACCGTCTGTCCACAGTCCAACATGGACTGAATGATGATATTCCGTGGGCCTCTTTGAATAACAGATAGTATTGACCTGGTCAGGTTCTTCTTTGGCTAATTCCAGGGTCCTCTTACGTATGCTTGACACATTGGACTCACGTTTTGCGGTTACGCTATAGCCACCAATTCAATGTGTAACAAAACAACCAGACAGCATGATGGGTGGATACAATGGTGGACTATACTGATATGTTTCAAGACCAATCACTGGTGCCTATACAGGCTAATCAAGACAACATTAGAGGACTGGGGATATACTATATAATATACTTTACGATCCCCACTCCAAGATGGCCGCCTCTGTCGGCGTGGTAACTCGATAGTGGGTAACTACCGGACACCACCCTTGAGTTCAAGGGCTCACTTATGAGTAATAACAACATACTACCGATTCTGGTCCTTTGGTGTAACTGGTGCCAATACTGACACGATGATGACATCCACAACACGAGGGTGATTAGCCACCATCCCCATTCCAATATGGCCGCTACTGCACTCATAGCGTCATATTGGACTAGCGCTGCACCTGCACACGTAATGACGTGTTCCGGGCCCCGCCCGTGTCGCGCCAAACCCGGAAGAGTATTTTAGCACCTATTATGGGGTTGAACCACACTTCTCCGGTACCGGCGATAGGGGGTAGGTGATTCGGCTCCTCCTGCACTACGGGAAGGTGAGTAATAAACGATTACTGGGTTGGATTTTGAAGCATGACCATAACAGGTAGACTGGATGGATGCTGTAAGATTAGCGCTGATTGTGTACACCGCGCAACTGATCGGACTGACGGTGCGCCCTTAGGTGGTCCGCGAGGGTTTGGACCGAGATTATGGGACCGGATGATGTGTGGGCGCCCTGAGAGAGTATGGGCGCCCCACGTTGTCTGGGAGATAATACCTTGGCCTGGCTCACTCGGGGTATCGCTGGGTCTCTCCCTCCTCTGGCTCATCCCCTTCGAGGGGGCACCGATTGACACCGTTGGATGCCGATGGATAAAATTATGTGCTCCATGATAGACGCACTCCATGTGAGTTACCTGCATGGGGTTTGTGGTTTCTGAATTTAAGCCCGTGTAACTCTTTGATTTCTCATCTATGCTTTATAGGACACCATGATACAGGTGTCCTCATACTCCGCCGGACACCGACTGGAGTGACTCCCTCATTGTAGAGAGGTGAGTTTTATTGACAGTGGACCCACATCTTAGTCCTATTATTGAGGTGGGATTCACGAGTACTTATGAAAATGAGTATAATAAGTGTATGAATGCCGTTCCTTTGACTGCTTTTAATTGGAGAGAACAGTCTTCTATGTTTTTAGACTTTTACTTCACAATATCGGGTGTCCAATAATAGGCTCCGTTTTTATCACTTGCCTAGGTTCTTACACTAACTAAGTATGCCGATTTCATTTTGAGGTGACCGGAAAGAGAATAAATGGACTTTGTGTAACCTACAGATGTGTGAAACAGCTATAACTTCACCCTGTTTCCCTTCTCCCTTTAGATCAATTGGATACACTACAGTATTTTGATGCGTAGTGTGAACTTGTGGTAGGTAGTTACTGACCCCATCACATTGTGTAGATAGATTCATTGAGTAGGTCCTGAAGAATTGCCACGGATCAACCTGACCATTAGGCAAGAAACATGTTGACCTGTAGAGTTGGACATAGCCTAAACTAAACCTTTGAGTTAGATAGGCTGCCACTCTCTTTATTTATTTTTAACGAAGTAGATATGCCAGCTAGAATAAAATTATTATTTGGACTGTCCTACTTCTTTTAATTACCCCTGCACGATATCTACACCCCTCGGCCCACACACTCACACTACATCACGCATACTCGCACTTCATCATACGGCAAGGAACAAAAGATCTCACGCGAAAGAGCCCCTTTTTAGGGTGCCCGTTGGGTATTGCAGCGCCGTCCCGACGAGAGCAGGTCCATATGATGAAGCATGACATCTAGCTTGCTAGGTGTGTGAGGACCCTAGTTCCAAAATAAGGAATTTTCCTATTCTCCTCCCCACACCTCACTCCACCGAGGTTGTAATTACAAACGACGGTGGTTTGACTCACACTTTTTCTCCTAGGCACCACTATAAGAGGAACTACATACTTTTAGATTACAGTATCTGACTGGGCATTTATGTTGGACCTCTAAATAAGCCCCTTATTCCCCCGCTTGTTGATTGACCACCTGGTGCCTGCCACACTGTGAATGGCTGGTACGGGCCCCCAAAGTCTGATTCTGACTGCCGATTTTAGTCGGATGGCACGATTCGGAAAGGCTATCCAAATCCGCATCGACCTCAGTCGTTCGGAAACACGGCCCGTAGAGACGTACGATTCTGCTCCATACTGCTCGGTCATTCCAAATGCCGTCGGGTTCGGATTAGGATATTCCTAACGCCTAACTCGCATTGTACTCGGTCGGTCGGAAACCTTTCCGAGTCGTTTGGGAAGGCACGTTCCCGATCCGATTTGGACGGAGCAAATGCCGTTAGGAGGCCTTCCTAACCGCATCGGAATCACGCCCAAAGTGTTGATATACGCTGCAAATTCATAGGATGTTTAAAGTGGAAATAAAGCAATTCAGTATTAATGGGTTTTCACGTTAAATAATGGCATCTTCATTTATGTCAAATTAAGAATCTGTGCTTCATAACTAGGTTACAGGCCTTTAGGTTTTAAGTATGGTGCTTGCCCACTACAATTTTTGCAATTAACACATTTCATTTTAAAACATAAATTCTGCACAATACATTTTTGATAAAGCATTTTGTAATAATATTTGCGTTAGCATCTGTATTCCCTCGAAGGAAAACACTAATCATTCTTATATTTTGTTTACCTACTCCAGGCTCCTATGATATCTATTGCGAGTCCATGGATAAATAAAGTTGTCCCCTTTCTGCTGCAAATCATGGCTCTAGAACATCCCCCAAAGCTTAGCATGTGTGTTAAGTTTACTTCTGTTAATCGTTTCAGTGTGTAAGATATTGGTATTGTACCAAAACATAATAAAAATAAACCCCAGTCCTTAAATTTAAGAGGGTAAATGCAAGTGTGAGGATGGTAGAATCGCTGGCTGTCATGCAGCACCATGGTGGCTGCCCGGCCAGTAACAGCAGAGTTGGTGTGTTGTTCCAGGCTCTTGGTACCACCTTCCCTGCAGACCCATCTTGGCTCAGCACCGCTGTGCCTACCTCTTCTCAGCAAGCACCCTGGAGCAGCTAGCAGTGGTTTATGAAATGGTCTAGGTCAATAGTCTTAAAACATTTTAATACTGCACCCCCTTGTGTAAACAAAAAATATTCAGGCCCCCCCATAATGAAAAAAACATTTTCCTACAACTATTCTATAAAATTGACAGCTCTGAACATATATAGCAAATCAAACATTGTATGTCATGTTCATTAATCCATTTTAATAAATGCAATTAAATACATGATTGCCAACAAGCAATTGGCAGCTAGAACACCCTAAACGTGTAAAAGTATCCACGGTGTGCTCCTTTATCAGACAGATAGGGAACGACTTTGGGGATTATGTGTAGCCCCCAACGATCGCACTTTGCCACCTACTCCCAGACAGAACCCAAATAACAAAAGGCCCATAACAGAGTAACTCACTGTCACTCAGTTTTCTTTCGTTGAATACATAGCTATGTTTTCTGCATGGTATTTGCCTCTGTTCTCCAGGAGCATAATAACAGCTCCTCTAAGCCAAAGTCTAGCACCCCTCCTCCCTTGAGATCAATTAAGACCCCATAAGGGGGCTCACCACATAGTTTAAGGACCTTTGGTCTAGTGGCAGGGGAGCATGGACGTCAATTAGGGATCACCAGGGGTCACAACAGCGACCACTCGAGGCAATGCATTGCGACCCCTGGGGCTTTGCTTGTGACCCCTGACTTTAAATGTCTCTTTGCAGGACACTAGTAAGTTTATCAGCCTTTTTAAAGTAATATGCATGATTTCTGCTTCTTTGCTATAAATGAAATTGCTGAGTGCGATGTCCTCAAATTCGAACGGCAGCATCTGCACCAACGTGACTACAGCAGCTCTGATGCGTGCTATTGCAGCATGCACTTCCTTGTGAGCCTGTGTCTGAATGGCGAGGAAGTTATCGGAACATCTTCTGCTCAGTGTTGAGCACGGGGCCTGCTGCGGTCGCCCAAGGCCCTGCATGCATTTATAATTTGCAGTGCCACTTTTAGAGCTGGAGCACGATGGTGAATATGACGTGGTGAATGCCCCATCCTGGCTCTTTATCCGACTGCGGATGCCCACACTGCACTGCACACAACTTGGCCGAGGGGCAGGAACAAAATTAAAAATGGAAGTGTCAGACATGCACTTAAAATGAAGTCCCAGTCAATAACAGAGCAGTATTATATGTCTCGGATTTAATGTTTACAAGATCATTGTACAGGGTGCGTTCTCGCTTCTCATATTGAAAAATTAATCTCACAGCGCAAATTGCATTATATTGAAGGATTGGGCTTAGATTTTGTTTTCTTCTTTGACTGAATAAAATATGTGTTCTTTTTGTCACATTAAAAAATGTATGAGCTCCTTTTTTTATTCGGGAGTTTGGGTTGCACCATCTTTCAAATTAGGGAGGGGGTGGGAGGGCACTCCCTACCCGGTTTCAGTTTGAGGAGTTATGTATGACCTTTTCAGAAGTGTACAGGAGAAAAGTGGTGTATTAAACGCCACTGCCATGATGGGGTGCAGCTCACAGTGGGGGCAGATCACTGATGCTGAGGACAGCTCCACAATCTGAAAGTCAGACATGAATGTTAAGGAGGAAAATGTAAAATGATTTAATTAAGGTTGAAAAACGCAATTGTTTATTTTTGAGTGCTCGTTAGAGTGCTGCTTTTAAAAGAAAAGTTTAATCATGTTCACAAGAAGCTGCCCCTTTTGCCTAAATGCATGCCTACCTCTGATTAGACTTCGTGATCATGCTGCACAGTGTGGGAGGCCTAGGTGTGAATATAAGAAACTTGGGGCCATATGTATCAAAGTTTGTGTTTGCGATTCTCAAATAGCGAATTTTTGAGAATTGCTATTTGAGAATCGCAAACGAGATGTATGTAGGATTCGCAAGAAAATTTGCGAATCCTACATATTCTTAATTGCGATTCGCAAATTGCGAATCGCAGTTAAGGAAACCCTCCCCATTAATTTCTATGGGCCTAGAGGCCCATAGGAATGAATGGGAGGACATTCTCAATTTGCGATTAGCAATTAGAGAATCGCAAATTGAGAATGCAATTTCAAGGTTGCAAGGGTGTCCAAAGGACACCCTGTTGCACCCCTGAAATGAGTATGGGTGCACATGTGGCGCACATACATGCCCTAAGGGCATGTATGTGCGCCACATGCCACTTTGAAAAATGCAAAAAATGCATTTCTCAAAGAAATCGCAAGTTACCACCAACCTGTAGTTGGTGGTAATTTGCAGATTCCTTAAGCCATAATCGCACAACTTAGGTGCTTCATACATTTCATTTAAGGAATCGCAATTTGCTATTCCTTAAATGCATTCGCAAAATAGAGAATCGCAATTTTTGCGATTCTCTATTTTACGAATGCCTTTTTGGATGATACATCCCAAAAGGCTTGTTCCCGTTCGCAAACGGGCCGATTCTGAGAATCGGCCCGTTTGCGAACGGGAAATGGGCTTGATACATATGGCCCTTGCATTCCTTGGTTCCTGCTTTTAGACCTGGCACCTTTGTGTGGTTTCCCCTGTCTTTTTGCCTCTACCTCCTGCATTTTTGACTGTGTGTTTCCCTCCTCTGCGGCTGTTTTGCCTTGTGGATTTTGACGCATTTGAGGTACTTTGTGTAAAAAACATGCATCCATAGAGATCTATGGACAGAATTGCTTGAAACTTTTAAAAGTTATATTTTGAATTTCTGTATGTTGGATTTTTGTCGTTTTGGTCTTGTTTGGTTTAGATAAAGATACTTTATTTTTCTAAACTGGAGTGGTGTCCATTTGTAGTGTTTTCACTGTGTTGCTGTGTGTGTTATGTACAAATACTTTACACATTGCCTCTGAGATAGGCCTGACACTCATGCCAAGCTACCAAATGGGTGAGCTGGGGTTCTCTTGGGTGTGTAATCCCCTTATCCTGACTAGAAGGAAGGGTCCCTACTTGGACAGGGAGTATACCACTACCAACTAGAGACTCGCATTTCTAACACCTGCTAGTAGCGTTTAAGTGGGACAAATTTGAAATTGGTCCTAGGGTCCCTGTTAGACCCTATATTCATATCCTTAACTTAGTAGGCGAAAGTGCTGATCAATTTCCCAACAGGGACTATAACAACTTTTAAGGTAATTAATGTCAGTGATGCAGTAGTTGTTTCAGTTTTATTTCACCTTCCTTTCCCCCATAGTCTTTGCTTTTTCCATCTGCTATAGATCTGTAGTTTTTTTCATGCAACATATGCCTTTTGTGTTGTGCATACTTTGAGCTGAATCATCTCTAGGTGTCTGGGTGAAAGTTAGGGAGCGGGATGAGTGCATATTGAGTTTGTCACAGTGGATCAAAAAGGTGTTCAGACTACATGCACATCCAATCTTTGGCCTCTCTGAAGAGCACACAAAGCACTGGTCACATATGGGTCAATTGTAAATGGGAGAAGTGTATGAAGAAGATACACAACCAAAATAAAATGAAATAAATGAAGTGCCAGCAGGTGAGTGGGTGGCTTGTCTGCATGGGGGTTGGTGAAGGGAAAGAGATGAAAGTAAGTCCCTACAGAAGTAGATAATGAAAATGCACTGCTAAAGAAGAAAGAGATTATGTGTGAGATGTGCAGATAAAGCATTTCAAAAGGATGTGGGGAGAAAAAGGTTACAAGTGTCTAACAGAGAGACTGCAGATGAATATGGTGTTCCAGGAAGAACGGAAATGACTAAGATACTCTGAAGACCACTACTTATAACACAGAGCTTAATAATGCTTAATACACAGTTTATACTTTCTGAATTGAAACATTTTCACAACAGAATCATTGTTGTTACTCATTATTTTGATACTGCTAACAACTATAGGCAAAGCCAATAAGTCAGGCTTGTTTTAGGTGTAGGACTATTGCTGTCGTATATACCTGGATGCAATGGCAGAGAGCACATAGAGAGCCCTCACCCCTCACCCAGATTCTGCCCAGGTCACCAGCTGTATGACGAGCTGGATTTTCGTTCACATATTTTAAGTAGTACTTTTAATTAAATGGGCCATGCCGCTTGGAAAGGAACCCTGGCTACGTTTCTTTGGCCATGCTCCTTTTAAGACCTCCCGCACCTTTATTATCCCATTGTACTAACGTCAGCTTATTGTACGGGGCAGGTGCACTGCAGTGCTTTCTGTAGGAGAACTGGAAGGTATGTAAATGGTGGTGCAAAATTACAACATAAATTGAAAAGTTGTTGTCTCTTGGTCACTAATAAGGGAATGAGGCAGAGGGTCACACGCACACTCATGTAGTCCAGCTCAGCTCAAACTAGCTGCTCTCAAAGGCTACGTGAAGTCCATCTGGTTTCTGGATCATGCTGGTTTGGGCCCTTATTACGGAGAGGCATTTGCAAGGCCATAACGTGCACACTTCAATTTCCTCAGTCTCCTCTCCAAAGGCTTTGTGCGGATCACACAGCAGGGAACACTGGAACCCCCAACTATACTTTAAAACATGTTTGACTAAAGGAGTTTAGTGAGAGTGTAGCATATTATTATAAAAAGAGGTTGCAGTGCTCTGGCTTGACCATAACTTTCCAGTGCAGGGGCCGAGTCATAGGGACTGTGGTGCACAGGGACGTTTACTGTCCCCCTCTCTCCCCACTCACGCCTGATAGCACCAAGAGCCTGCTGGAGAGCAAAGTACATAAAGTGCTCCACTAAAGTTGTGAAACATTTGACTCATGCAGGGCAAGGTTTGCATCAAAATGCTGCTATATCTTTGCCACCCAGACAACTAGTGAATGCTTAAAATAATTCTAATTTTCCTATTGAACTTCTTCATCATACCAGAATGTGGCAGTGATACTACTGCCCTCCTTTTGTAACACGGTTCTTACAAATGAGAACGATGATACATTGGAACATGGTTGAGAAAATAGGTGTGTCTGTCTCAGATAAAAAAGAAATGTCCGTGCACCCTCTTTCCAGACCCATTTCTGAACACCTATAGCAACACAATCCATGTCTCGGGGAAATTACTAGTTTCATGTTCCAAATAAAGTAGACCTGTCCTTTTGTTTCCTTTACAACATAGCCCAGAAATGCAATAACTTTAGATGTGTAGGTCCTGGGGTGTGATATTATAGTACTCTGTCTCACTCTCTCTTTCCGTCTCCCCTTTTACTCTCAGATTCTATGTCCAACATTTTTGGCCTCTCACCATTCACACCAACTTTTATTTCTCCTTCTTTCCTGTTTTTTTGTGTCACTTGTGTCTCTCCCACCTTCTCTCTCTCTCACTTTCTCACAGCTTTGACCTCCATTCTGTTTCTTTTCTCTTCCTGTTTCCTCTTTTCGTGACGATTTTGCATACTGTTTCTGTCCCTCCACACTTCTTTTCTTTTAACTGACCTCCTTTTTTTACTCCTGTCTCCAAAACTCTTTTACTATTCCCTTCTCTGTTGCTCTACATTCCCCATTTGTCCTTCTGTTCTACTTTTGAAAACTTCTGTCTCTTACAGCTTTTTCTCTCCATTATAATTTTCAGTCTGACTCATTATTTTCGTTTTCCTTAGAGTCAGTTTCCAGTTACTCTTTATACTTCATCCATTCTCAACTTCTTTATCTCAGTCTCTTTGTTTTTATCAACCATTCTCTCTTTTCTCACTTGTTCATACCTACTTTCTGGATTCTTCCTTCCTCCTTTTATTTCCCTTCATTGATCTTCCTTCTAAAGCTTCATTGTTTAGCTTCCATACCTTGATCTCTTTCACGGTCTCCCATTTGTAAACCTCTAATTTCTTCTCTAGGTTTTCTTGCTTTCCTCTTTTCTTTTCTTCATTTTCTCTTCCCAGATGTGACACTCTCATTCCCCTCTCACTAGCTCTGTCTCACATTTCTCACATTTCTCCCTCACTCTCTCATACTGGTTCTCATAATATTTTTGGGGTGGGGGAGGTAAAATCATGATTTTAATTTACTATCTACAAAGAAGGACTCTAAAGCCAAGCAAAACTTGCTGTCCACGCAGGGCCCAATTCACAAAGGCAAACGTAGTCTTTAGTCTAAGTTTACTACTTTTGGGTATTCACAAAGGTAAAGTTACTTCTCATAACTTTACCTTTATGAATACCCAAAAGTAGTAACCTTTGTGAATTGGGCCTGCAGCCTTTTTTTTCTTTTCGACACTGCTAAGCATAAGGACAGCAAACTTTTCTTTGTAGCTGCTAGTATCCTATTCAGATATACCTAATTCATGTATGCTGGACTGTCAACTACCATCTTGTTTTCATCCAAGTCAAGCAGCAATTTTCCCTTGGGTCAGTCTCTTCAAAGCAAGATGCTGAAACATCATCAAAACCTCAGCAACTCATGGCAGCAGAGAATATTCTATCTTGGGACACATGAGCCCGAACCCTCTTTGTTACCTGTCACCCAAGCAACAATTTTCCACTCATTCAGAACTTCCCCTTTTGAATGAAGTCGAGCAGCAGCATCATAATAGCTAGGCCTATCAGCATCTTGATTTCCAGTCATCATGGTACAACTTGACACCCACTAGTCTCTTCTCATTAGTCATGCAGCATCAGCATGGCAGCCAGTATCTCTTTCTATGTGAGTGACATCTTCCTTTCTACTCCTAGGCAACCCTTAACTCTCATGCCAACACTTCTCCACTCAAAATACTGTCAGTGCACTAAATGGGGAACTACACTAACCTAAATGGGGAACAACCATACTATTGATTGACACAAGTATTCTACTGGTGATGTGCACTTTTATCTGAAGAAATTACTTATAGTAAGGGCTGGGATGGTGCAATTACTTTTCACCTGGGGAAAGATTTAAACCATGCTGTGGTGAACATGACCTGTATTAAGTAGCACTGTGACCAACTTTCCAAGCATGAACTTTCATTACATGACACTCTTCGTTTCTAAAAACAAATGGCAAAATACACTTGTGCCGAGCATGATATGCCTATTGACCTTCCCATTATATAATACGTATATGATATTGAGTGATTTCAACAGCATCTTTGCCATTGTTGTGCACTATTTAAAATGTTCTGAAATAATGCTGCATGACCTCAAATCTGTACCTAAAGATACTGTCTTATACCAACAATGTATGTGGTAGCATTTTCAATAGGATTTGAATAAAATATGTTTCTGTAGTGAGTATTCATTGAGTATCTGGAAGAGACTTTCCAGCCTCCTTGTGTTTTTTTAACTTTAAAGGTCAGATACGTCACTTCTTGTAATGGCACCAAGTCAAAACAATGTGCGATGTCTCTTCCTGTGACATATTGATGTCCAACGGTATGATGACACTTCTTGTGATGTCACCAGGTCAAAGGTCTTGTGATTTCACTTCCTATGACATCATCAGGGGGGGACTAAGGGCATGTGATATCACTTCCGCTACCCCAGGGGTTTCGGTGAATCAACGACCATGCAGGGAAGCCGACTCCAGCGTAGCTTCTTCAGCTGAGGCTTTTGCAGTGGCCTCCATTCCAAGGTCTCAGGCTGGATTAACAGAGAGGTGGCCGGAGTTTGTGGGCAGGTGACGCTCAAAAGGTTCAATGTTTTATGAAATTGCTTTAGATATATCATAACATACGTCTTGTTACTAGAGCTGTTGCTAGTGTTCTTCTGTGCTTATAGTTATGCAAGATTGTCTTTTTGCATGTGTGCTTGTTGCCCTTCTTTCGTGTTCGTAGCATGTCACCAGTATTCCTATTTTTAAGTTTGTATGAAAGTTCTTCTCATTGCTCGCACTTCTATCCCATCTTCCAGACTACGAATGAAAACACTCCCTTGCTATGGCCAGTGACATAGGCAGGAGACTTGTGGTACCGGGTACATCTTATTATGTATTGATCATTGACATCCATTAGTACAATCAAGCACTCATTGTAACACGTCTCTTGAATGGCAGTGAGGGAGGTGGCCAGGGACAGTGTGAAAGCGGTGATGAGGGGGGGGGGGGCTATTTCATGGACAATTTAACCATCTGCTAAATACCATTCCCTTGATTGACAGTTTATTCAGGCTGTGCCAAAACATGGGTTCTCTCTATACTTCTTATTCTATTTTTCGATGTATTCATGGCAAGAGATCTCACAAACAGCTGAAGCTGACAGAAGCGAGACCTATACAAGAACAATTGATTCTACAACTGTTAGAATGCATTTAAACATGGATCTACTGTTCCTTTGTTGCACTGTTTTTGCCTTCCCATTTCCTACCTTTAAGGACATGAAAAGCTATTTCTTTCAAACTGAGGTCACAGTGTTTTATATAGTGTTAAAGTGCCAATACTTTTTTGAGGGCGTGGTGTTTACATCCGCTCTGATGATGTATGCACGACAGGCTACGCGCGACAGATTTATGATCTGTCATTTCTATATGCTAGTCCCCGCATTGACGGGTTCTGTTTATGTCTGTTTTTTGCATACTGTGGAAGTTTTCAAGAGTTTGTGATGGTGGTGAAAGTACTGAATAGTGACAAATTACAACTGTCACGACGTACTTCATGAATGATGATGCTCCTGCCTGCCACTGATCATCCTTGCACATATCCTAAAATCCGTGGATTGCACAGGAGGTGAGTTGGATTAACATTCTCTGCTAGAAATAATTTTGGGTTGACATGTTTCACTTCATGACGTTCAGCAAGCTTAGGAAAGACATGGTTAAGCCATAGCGCTTAAAAAAGATGTTTCCATATATTTTTTTATTTGAGGAGATGATAGAAAATGATTTCATGTTCACAAATAGTTTATGTTTTGAAATATTTAATTTTATTTCTACAGCTGTAGACCTTCACTGGTCCACTGATCACACCACCATATTTAGACCATTGACAAAAATGTGTTGAAAAAATTATGAGAACTGTTTTTAAATATAGAACCTTTGAGATTGGATTAGATCATATTTGTTTGGCCTAATGCTTATACTTGGTGGCAAATGGTTCATTTTTAAATGCAAACACCTCTGTAGCATGCTAATTCACCCAATGTACAAAAACATGGATTTCATCCCTTCTGTTCTATTTACCAATAGGCCGCTCTGAAAGCATCTTCATACTATGTAATACAATATTACAGCCTGGTACTGAGAGTTTACATCTGTATGCTCCCTTCGTTAGCTTTCTGTTGTCACCACAACAATGCTTTTCAAGTAGGTTGGAGGAGCTTCAGTTCTGCAATGCACGTTGATATGATCAGCATGAAGTTTCAGCACATAACTATTAATAGTACTGCAAGTGCACTGGGGCCCAGAGGTCTATGTGTCCCACTGCACCCAATTATAGCTGTTTTTGACAACTAAGCAAGGGGATGAGATGCCAATTTTTATTGTTTGCATTAGTGTTCATTGAATCCTATCTACGTCATGGCTGTGGTGCCCACAACTCCTGCATGTACACATCCTCCTACCCCCCTGGCATCAAGAGGGTTCCAAAAAATCTTTGCGTCATATTTATCATTATATCACCCAGCACAGTGTAGCAAGTCACCTTGCTTTGATGCGCTGTAAGATAGGTACAGGGCAGGAATGCAGCATACTTAACATTGCATGGCGCATTTCTCTCTTTTCCCAGCGCTGGCGCACAATGTGCTGCCCAGCGCCAACGCAGGCACCCTTGCACCATAGTTAGCAGGATTGTTTTTGTGCAGGAAGGGGAACCTACCTACAGAAAAACAATTTCCTGAGGCATTTTCCTCTTTCTGTGTGTGCTGGAAGAGGAAACAAATAAAGAAATAAACACAATTCTCCTTGTTATGCCGCAACTGGGGGGCACTGCAGTTTTGGCGCATTTCCAGATCTACCACTTATGGTAAATCTGGGAATGCGTCAAAATCCATGGGTTTCGTGTGGGAACACCCACGCACCACTCATGTAATGCCTCTCTGGGGCAGAGTAACACAACACAGCAATTTGTGCTGCATTGCTTTACTTTAGATTTATCAAGCCACTCAGGGCCATGCAAGGTGGCCTTGAGTGGCTTGATAAATCGCATCTAAAAGGTTGCATCGCTTTTGCACCCCATTGCGAGGTGCAAAAGCGACACAACCCTTGATAAATATGGCCCTCCCTATGTTCTAATTGAGCTGCTATTTACAGGGGATGCTGACTCCCAAAAATATTTTGCAGTGACAGCAACTAGCACATAAATGGTATGTGGAGCAGGAAAACACCCTTATTTTCATGGCATTTTTGTGCTCTGCCAATCAGACCACAATCATAAAATACTTCAGCAGATAAGTAAAACATAACAGTATTTGAACCTAAAATACTGTTTTCTGAGTGATCAAGTGCATTGTGTTTCTCTAGTAAAATCATTAAATTACACCACACGTGCAGATCACTTAAGAATATATTTGCAAACGTGGACTAGGGCAAACTTACCCGCCAATTCACTGTCTGCTACAACGATAAATAAGAAATCAAGCCAGAGAGATAAAACTCCCATTAACTCCTTCATACATTTTTCTGCTATGTGCCCTGCATGTGGCTTCATCCAGGTGGCTACTTCGGTCATGCATGTGTTTTGTGAAAATTAATGGAAAACAAAAACTGGGAAACCACATTGGAGGAAACCAAATCATGGAAAACCATTTTTATGGAAAGTCATGTTTGTGCAAATACAAAAAAATCTGAAATTCAAGGAAACATTTTAAAGGAAAGATAATTTTAAGGAAAAATCCAAAATTACATTAAACTTGGGTGGTGTTTAGGACTACTGTGAAGTTTTTGGGTTCATGGATGGGTAATGTTTAGGGTGATGAAGGGTTTTTATGGGGTCAGGAATATTTGGAGTTCTGGCATAGAAAAAGGTTTTTAGGGTTCAGAGGTGGGTGGGGTGTAGGGGTGGTGAGTGTTTTTAGGGTTCATGGATAAGAGGTGTTGAGGTGTATGAGATGATTTTAGGTGTCAAGGAGGTGTCGAATGTAAAGGTTTTGAGGAGTTTTAGCGTTCATGGATGGGTGGAGTTTAGGGCTGGTGAGGGTTTTCAAGGTTAATTACGGGTAGCGGCTGGGGTGCTGAAGAATTTTTAAGGTTCAGGATGGGGTGGAGTTTTGGGTGGTGAGGGGTATTAAGGAATCAGGAATGGCTGGAGTTTAGATGTAGAAAGTCGTTTTTAAGGTTCAGGGATTAGGAGTAAAGCGTGATGAGGAAGTCTTATGGGTCAATCATTGCTGGTGCTAAAGGGAAGTGAAGGATTTTTAGGGCTCAGGAAGGGGTTGAGTTTGGATGTGCTGACGTATTTTAAGGGATATGATATGGGTGGGGTTTAGGCATAGAAAGATTTTTTTTAGGGATCGTGAATGGGTTAGTGAGTGATTTTATGGTTCAGGGATGGTGGATTTTTGGGTTAGAAACAGCTTGTAGGCTTCAGGATTGAGTGAAGTTTAGGTGTGATGAAGGGTGTTAGAGGACACTGATGGATGGTGTTTATGGGTTATGAGGGGTCAGGGATGGACGGTGTTCACGAGTGGTGATGGGTTAGCAAATTAAAAGCATCTGAAGTAATTGTTTGACAATGTAAAATATATAAATATGAAAAAATGGCCTCTGAAGTAAAGCGCTGACATGAAAATCTCTGACAAAACTGTTTCTGAAAGTAAGACCTGCAACCATTGCATTCACACTTAAAAAATAAGCATTCCAAAGCCAATTTCAACCAAAAGGACATTCAAAGAATTAGTTTCTGCGAAAAGGTTAATGTCATTCATTTTGAATATTTTCATTAAACAGTTTACATTAAATAGTTTCTCAGTAATGGTATTCCATGAAATTGTTTTGCTATGAAATCACATCCAACCCATGCATGCAGTGCACTTGTTCCTGGTGTTGGGTATTTTGTCCAAGAGGGACAGTATCAGTTGTATGTCGTCAGCATATGGGAAGGATGTTTATGTTTTGAGTATATAGAAAAATATTGCAACACATTATCTGCATGAATGGCAGGTCCCAGCTGGACCTGCTACCATGCAGTTCTCAATCCTAGTGTCTGAGCATAGAAAACCCCCCACCTGCAGCACCAGTGCCATTGAAAGGTAAGTTTGGATGGAGTGTGCGAAGAATAGCCTATACGTCCTCATTTGTTGATGTTTATGTATGACACATTAGGTTCAGCACCCCATAGATACGTATATCATAATGTATTAGACAATGTGGACACAAAGAAAATTCCAATTTGTAGATGCCATCTTTTCTTGTATAAAACTGTTCTTTATTGTGTTTTCATTAAAATCCACAAAGCCATAGCCAACGCGTTTCGTCTCACACAGAGACTTCTTCAGGGCGCAGTGAAGACACGAATCAAATAAATAAATATTCAAATGTGAGATCCAAATAACACCTTTAGCCCTGATATTTGGCAAGGTAACAGAAAAGTAATTAAAACTCCACTCTTATATCAGGAGTAGGACAAGAAGACGATTATGAAGGTCATTATTGATTTTTCAACCATCAGCTTAATATAATGCAACGCCAGATATGTCAAGCCGGTTCTTACGCGTATACTCAAATTGGCTGTTCACGAACGTCCTCACATCCAAAAAAGCGGCATGGTGGCCGATCAAGTCCGTACAGGTCAGTTTCGAAAAAGAGAAAAAAGTTTTTAGATATACGTATCTATGGGGTGCTGAACCTAATGTGTCATGTTTTAAGGGAATCTTTTCTCTATTTAGGAGTGTAAAGGGGAGTGCTCCTAGGTTCTTTGCACTCAGCAATAATAGGAATTAATTGCTACATTTTCACAAAAAACTTTGCTGTCAAGTGCGGTATGTTATAGCCTCTTCCCCTTTTCTGGTTTGTGTTATGTTTATGTATGTTCATGTGTTGGTATGTATGAGCATGTCTGTGGGAGTTCATGTTACTGAGGAACATGTGGTCTGATGTCTGTGTATATTTGCTTTGGGCGTTTGGAGTGGAAGGGAGGCTTTGATTGTTCTAATTGACATAATGTGGGTGTAAGAAATTGGGTTACTGGTTAAGGGCGGGTGAAAGCCTACTATAACAGCAACCACAATCCTTGTCAGGGTGAAGTCACAAGCAAACCCCAAATTAACCTGTGCTCAATCCTCTGGTAGCTTGGCACAGAACAGTCAGGCTTAAATTAGAGGCATTGTATAAAGCATTGATGCTGCACTTCAAACAGTAATAAAGTGATAATACCACACAAGAAGGATCACACACCAAATATGAAAAATAGAGTACATTTTAATTAATAAAACAAGACCAAAACAACAAAAATCCAATCAGTAGAACCAGAGATATACAATTTTAAAGATTTCAGTGACTATTGTGCCGAAAAGCACAAAGAACAAACTGTTGATATCTGGTCACGCTAGTGTGGGACAAAGTCACAAGTTCAGGTAGACTGCTGACTGCGATGTAGCACGGGATTCTACAGGGACACAGTTAGGCCAGCTGAACAAGAGTATCTTAAATCATGGTTGCTAGCGTTATGAGGTCTGCATCAAAGATGTGTCGTGCAGCATAGGTGATGCAAATTCTGGGTCACAGATGCATCGCACAGCATCAGTTCCAGGGAGCACTGCAAGTTTGTGATTCAAGGTTCTGTGTCTCTGATGAGGAAGTCATTGAGGGGATTTTCTATGTGAAGTCCTGTGTTGTGCACTAGCTGTTCCCAAAGAAGCTGTGGGGATTGTGATGTGGTGTCCTTCATCGGTGTCGAGGCTGTTGTGCAATGGCAGTTCTGTTGAGGCTGCGGGCTATGAGGGCGATGCAAAGTCCTCTCTGCCAGGAAAGTCCACTCAGCAGAGGAAATGATCGGTTCTGCTCGGGGTTGCACCATGACGCAAAGGAGATGCATCTGTTCTGCTGTGTCCACAGATAGGCTGGTAGAGTACCTTCAGGTCCACTTCCAAGGGTCCTGGACTGGGGTGGGACTACTTGGCAGGGTAGGACTCACAGTTGCAGAGTCCAGGTGCGAGTTGCAGGAGACTAGCTCCTGGAGTTACTTCGGTGGTCCTGGGTACTGGTTGTCGGTCTAGTGCTTCTCACCCAGATGGGAGGGCAGCAGGACAGCAGGCCAGCACTGCAGGACAGCAGTCGTTCAGGGCAGCCGTCCAGCAGAGTGGCAGTTTGTTTAGGAGCACTCCAGTCCTCCTTCCTGGCAGATGCTTCCACAGGTCCAGAAGTGACCTGAAGAGTTGTGTCTAAGGGTCTAATATGTATAGCAGGTGCCCACTTTGAAGTAGAGGAAGCTTCTAGAGGTTTCCACCCCCTGAGGTGTTAGGCATCCCCTTCCTCCCTTCCCAGGCCCCAGCATGTCTGGTGTCACAAAAGACCAGTGCCAAACCCTTTGTGAGTGTGCTCAAACAGAGCCTTTGTGATGTGCAAGCGTGGTAGGTGACAGCTCCTTGCACTCGTTAACTCAGAGTGGCCCATCCTGCCAACACCTATCAGTCCTTTGCCTTACTGTCTGGGAAAAATACACAAAGACCAACTGCCAGCTACACCTAGTAATGTGACCCAGGATCAGGCTGCAGGTACCAAATAGTTAGAACAAGAGAATGCAAACCTTCGAAAAGGGCATTTTTTTATTTTTTAGAATTGTGATTGAAAATCTGACTTTCCCATTAAAGAGGGCTTTTAATACAAATTCTTTAGACACTAAACTCGATCTGTCAACCTGCTGCCCAGTGAAAGTTACAGCTTATTAGATGTACTAAGGTAACTCGAATATTATCTTATGGGAGAGGTAGGCCTTGTAGTAGTGGAAATCAAACTTATGAGCTTTTCACTTCCAGAACAATCAAAACATAAAAGTATATTTCCCCTGCCATCTGGGGTGTTCAGGGCCTACCCTGGGGGTTACTTATATACATTAAAACAGAAACATTTGGGCCTGCCAAAAGGTTTATTTTGCCAGGTCGAAATGGCAGTTTGAAACTGCACACACAGCCTGCAATGGCAGGCCTAAGGCATAGTTAAAGTGCTGCGCATGAGGGTGGCACAATCAGTGCTGCAAGCCCACTAGTAGCATGTCATTTACAAGCCCGGGGCACATGTAGAATCCACTTTACTAAAGACTTACATGTAATTTAAATATGCCAATTGTGTGTAAGCAGATTCTACCATATTTAGAGGAGAGAGCACACGCACAGTAGCACTGGTTAACAGTGGTAAAGTGCACTGAGTCCTAAGGCCAACAAAAACTAATTTAGCAAGAAAATGGAGTGTAAAGGCAAAATGTTTGGCGGTATATTTGCAGAGAGGCCCAGGTCCAACAGTGGGTAATCTTGGCAACAGTTTTGGCTAGCCCTGACTAATGGTGGCCCTTCATGGTCAAATTAAGGGCTTGTTATAGATGGAAAATTACAGGCTTAATGGTAAGCCAGCATTGACACATCATGTTCATTTTTCCCTTTCCCTTCCTTGTGCAGCTCCATCTGCAGCTGCTGCCCCCGAGCTCCCTGCTGCTGCTGACCGTCTGACCCTCGGGTCAGTGGTTCGAGGCCCTCCTCCACCCGTAGGCACCCACCTGCGCCTCATCCCTGGTGATCTAGTGGGAGAGCATCTCTGCTCTGCTGCTGGGCTGCCCTCTGTCTCTCTTGTTCTGCCTTTTCTGTCCTATTAACCCTTTTTTGCACTTTTTCTCTCCCTTTTTCTCTCATTTTTGTATCTTTTGCTTCTCTTTTCCGCTCTTTGCCCCTGCCGCTGCAATTCTTCGATTCCCCGACCCTTCCAGTGCCACTTTCCCACTCCCCGCATTTCCCACCTCCCAGCTGTCCAGCCTCCCCACACACTACTTAATGGCGGCTGCTGCGCAGCCCTGTGGAGCGGGTGCATCACTGGCAAGGAAAGCCTGTTTGCGTAATCTGCAACCTGGACCATGCCCAGCACCAGGGACCCTGGTTCTTGGACCTTCCACCGATACGACACCAGCAACCTACTCACCCTCAACACCGGACACCATGCCGCCTGCCACCTCGCATCACCGATGGACACTCAAGAACCTTTCATTATATCAAATTATATCTCATGTGTAAATAGGTACAGGATTTCTTTGTCTATTTATAAAATGTACAAAAAGGAAAAATATGGAAAAAAAATTCAATAATATGTATGTTTTTTAAAACTTTTTTTATACTACAAATGAAAATAACTATAAATTTCAAAAAATGAATAAAAATGTTTTTGATTAAATGATGATGTTGTATACATCATGTCTCAGAGTATATATTGATAGACCATTGGAGCAGATTTACCCCAAAAAGTCATAGAAATAGAGGTCACGTAGGAGGCTTTTTTGATATAATGTTTGGTGTGTTTGTCCCCCTTTTCTCCCAGACCGAATTTAACCATTAGAGGGGGCTCCTTTTTCTAGGAGCACCCAAGAACCTTTCTCCTGCCAAAACTGCAGCTGCACCCTCAACAACCGCTGCACCCCAGCTCCTCCCGCTGCCCAGCTGACAAACAGCACACCCGTCCGGCTCAGCTGCATCCTCCTCAACATGCGCCCCCTTCAAAAACTTGCCAGAGAAATCTGGGACCTCCTCAACTCCGTCTCTCCTGACATTGCCTTCCTCACAGAAACCTGGTAGAACCCCAGCTCTAGCATGGACATTGCCACCGCCATCCCCGATGGCTACAAGATCACCCTCAAGGACCGCACTGACCAAACAGGAGGAGGCATCGCCGTTGACCACAAAAACACCCTCCGCCTGCCCACCCACTTAAACGACCCAATGACAACCATGGAACATCTCCACTTCCAGGTCTATACCAACCCCAACACCACCCTCTACAGTACCCCTTTTTACAGACCTCCTGGCCCCCTCCCACCCTTCACCAATGCCATCATCAACTTCAGCGCTCTCCAGGCTCTTGCATCCACCAATTACAGCCTACTTGGTGACCTCAACTTTCTCCTGGACAACCCCAATGAACAGAATACCGCATGCCTTCTGGAGAACCTCACCACAATCGGACTCAAGCAGCTAGTCATCTCTCCGACCCACGCAGCAGGACACAGGCTTGACCCCGTCTTCTCCGCCAGTGAAAACATCACCTACAACCACACCTCCAAACTCCTATGGACTGACCACCACTGCGTGCACTTAGCCTTCATCAAACCCACAGAACACCACTGCCCGCACCACCCCCCGCCGTAGCTAGAACAAGGTCACCAAAGAACGTCTCACTGCCTCCCACACTGCCGACTTCCACCGATGCTAATATCTCTGCAAGCAACCTTCACCAATGGATCTCCAATTGCTCAGACACTCTGGCACCCCTCAAGAAGACACCCGGCAAGCAGCACTCCAAGAACGGCAGCTGGATCACTCCTGCCCACCACAATGCCAGACGCACCTGTAGAAGACTCAAGATGAGATGGAGGAACAATAAAACCCCAGAAGCCCATGCTACCTTCAAAACCACCGTCTCTACACATCACCTCCTCCTCAAAACCACAAAGAAAATGGCCCTCCAAGACAGAATCAATGCCAATGCACACAACAGCAAATAACTCTTCACCATTGTTAAGAAGTTTGCCAGGCCCAACAGTGAGACCACAGACGTCCCACCCTCTCAAGACCTCTGCAACAAACTCGGCACCTTCTCCCACAACAAGATCAGGCAGATGCACAACAGCTTCGACACCCAAGACCCTCCCACCATGCCCGACACCACTGCACCCAACGATGCCACACCCCAACAAATCCTGCTCAGCTGGACCTCACTCACCACAGACATTACACTCAAGACCATGAAAAGCATCGACTCTGGAGCCCCCTCGGACCCATGTCCGTACCACATCTTCCATAGAGCAGCCACCTCCATCGCCCCCAAGCTACGCCACACCACCAACTGCTCCATTAAGAAGGCCACCTTCCCAGATAACTGGAAACATGCCAAGATCAACACCCTGCGGAAGAAGTCATCCGCTCACCCGACAAACCTCAAAACGTTTGACCCATGCTCCCTGCTCCCCTTCCCAGCCAAGGTAACTGAGAAGGCCATCAATGCCCAGCTGTCCGAGTTCATCGAAGCCAACCTAGATATCTCTCAATCCAGCTTCTGAAGCAACCACAGCACTGAGACTGCCCTCATCACCGCCACCGACGACATCTGCTCCCTCCTCGACCGGGGCAAAACAGCAGCCCTCATCCTTTAGACCTCTCGGCCACATTCAACCCTATCTCCCACCGCACCCTAATCACAAGACTCCATGACGCCGGCATCCATGACAAGGCCCTGGACTGGATGCACTCCTTCCTCACCATTCGAACACAGCAAATCAGACTACCTCTGTTCCTCTCAGAACCCAGAGAGATCAGCTGTGGAGTGCACCAGGGCTCCTCCCTGAACCCTACCCTCTTCTACGTCTACATGGCCCCGCTCGCAGCCATCATCAGGAACAACGGACTCAACATCGTCTCTTACGCCGACGACACTCAGCTGATCCTCTCCCTCACTAACAAACCCACAGCTGCCAGAAACAACTTCCACAGAGTGGTGAAGGCCGTCGCAACCTGGATGAAAGACTGTTGCCTCAAACTAAACTCGTAAAAGGAAAAAGTCCCCATCCTGGGACCTACCCCCTCAGCCTGGGATGACTCCTGGTGGCCCGCCACACTAGGAACCCCCCACCCCCACAGACCATGCACGAAACCTCAGCTTCATACTGGACTCCTCTCTCACAATGAACTACCAGATCAATGTTTTATCCTCATAATGCTTTTACACACTTCACCTGCTTCAAAAAACATTCAGATGGATCCCCACCAAATCCAGAAAGATGGTCAACCATGCACTCATTGGCAGCAGACTTGACTACGGCAATGCACTCTACACCGGTGTCACCCAGAAGCTCATCAGGAAACTACAGAACATTCAAAACGCTGTAGCCAGACTGGTCCTCAACATCCGCTGCAGCAGCCACATCACTGAACACATTCAAGAACTCCACTGACTCCCAGTCAACAAGACAATCACTTTCAAGCTCCTCACACACACCTACAAAGCCCTCCAGGACGCAGGGACAGCATATCTGAACCACTGCCTCTCATTCCACGTACCCACCAGATACATCCGCTCCGCCCATCTGGCCCTGGCCACCATCCCATGGATCCACAAAACCAGAACCGGAGGAAGATGCTTATCCTACCTCACCACCAAGACCTAGAACACCCTGCCCCTCTACCTCAGGAAATCCCAGTCGCTGACCCAATTCAGGAAGGATCTAAAGACCTGGCTTTTCGACTGAACCCCAGCACCCAGATGGATCAGCACCCTCACTTCCCTCCCCTCAGCGCCTTGAGACCCTCACGGGTGAGTAGCCACGCTTTACAAACTCTGATTGATTGATTGATTTTTTACAACAAGGTGCCTATCCCCAACATAAAGACAGTCCTTAATCGTCATGCTGTAGGTATTTTGGTCAAACTGCCTGTTCTTCTTTCCATAACAAAGGCCCTTCTGTGGTATTTTGTTGGTACTTTGTGGGTATAGACTCAATGGTGGTGGCGCTGCTATAATGGTGCCCAACCTTTACATATTCTAGTAATTCTGGACATATTTTTGAACACCTGAAGCAGATGGTTGTACCGCGCTAAAAGGTGCCCATCCTTGTAGTATGTTGTGTGCTTTTGACATAAGTGTGGCAATTCATTGCATAGTAGTTTCCCGGGGCACAATGGTTCCTTTACCAGTCATGGACATTCTTGACATATTTCTGATTTCCCTGGCCCATTATGGTGAAAATACTTGCAATATTATTGACATTTGTGATGTTTAAATGAGGATTGCAAATGGGCATAAAAGGTACAAACTGTTCATGGTTAGCAGTGCATAAGAGAACTTATGTTTGACAAACCAGATATATGCTAATTCTGAAATCCTGGCATTTCAGTACAAACATATGGTGTTTTTGTGAAAATCGCAAGCTCTTTTTTGGGACTGTGCCTATTCGTAAAGCATAATCAATATTCACTGAAAAAAACAAAGGTTGCTGTGACGTTATAGTTCAGAAATTGAATAGAAAAAACCTTAAAAATTCACTGAAAAAAACAAAGGTTACAGGGACGTTATAGTTAGGCTCAGATTTCACTTGCACAAAACCAGTGAAATTCAGCAGTTATAGTTACTTGAGCCCCCACAATGCACTGCTTATAACCTCACATATTACATCTCTCATGACATGGACATCACTCATGACATCACTGTTGACATCATCCAGTGATTGTGGGTGTTTTCTAAAACCTTTTGTGTGTTAAACGTATATACTAAGCTACCACAAAAGTTAAATTAGTATACTTTGTGTACTACAAATGAGTGATTCCTTTTTTAACATAGTTTATGTGAGTTGCTGTGTGAAAGTGTGTTTCTGTGTGTAAGTGGGTGTCTGAGTGACTATACAGGAATGTGAGTGGGCATTTCAGGGGCTGTGTGGATGTATAAGTGGGTGTCTGAGGAGCTGTGTGTGTGACTTAGTAGCTCTGTTAGTGGCTCTATTGGTGAGTCAGTGGGTGTGTCAGGGGCTGCATGGGTAGGTGAGTGAGTGGCTGTGTGCGTGGCTCTTTCTGGGTGGGTGGGTTTGTCAGTATCTATATGGGTGAGTGAATGGGTGTCTGAATGGTGGTATGAGTGAGTGACTGGGTGTGCTAGTGGCTGTATGGTTGAGTGAGGGGCAGATTGAGTGAGTGTTTGGTTAAGTGAGTTGGTATATGAGTGGCTGTATGGAAGAGTTAGTGTCTGTGGGAGTGGCTGTATGGGTGAGTGAGTGACTGTGTGAGTGCTTGTATGAATGTGTGAATGGGTATGTAACTTGTTGTATGGGTATGTGAGCGAGTGTGTGAGTGGTTGTATGGGTGAGTGAGTAGTTCTGTTGAGAGGCTGTATGGATGAGTAGGTGGGTGTGTGATTGGCTGTATAGGCAAATAACTGGGTGTATCAGTGGCTGTGTGAGTGGCTGTAAGGGTGAATGACTGGTTGTATGATCAGGCTCTATGAGTAAGTGAGTGGGTGTATGAGTAGATCTATGGATAAGTGAGTGGTTGTGTTAGTACTTGTATGGGTCTGTGAATGGGTATGTGAGAGGTTGTGTAAGTGTGTGAGTGGGTGTATGAGTGGTTGTATGGGGGTGTGAGTGGTTCTGTGGATGTCGATCACCCCCATTTTGGATTTGTGGCCCTTCCTCCTCTATCTCCCCTTGCAGCCATCTTGCCTCAGTCCCTACTTGTCAGTAAACCAACTACCCTAGCCCAGACCTGTGCTCACAAGGAAAACCAAAATAATTCTTTGATCCTGCTCTTGACTGGAGCTCCACCTAGTGGCCGAATTATGAACTTTGATCCACACTAATATTAGGGTCCCTTGTTTCTCTTTTGGAACTTCTTTCCTGAACCCTCTGTCTGTAGCTTCCCATATGCTTTTATATCCACATTTATGGGAGCTGATCGACACTTATCTTGTGGTATTTAGAATTATTGGAATAGCAAACTGGTATTTTTCCACCGTTACCGATCTCAGGTTGACTAACTTGTAAGCTGCATTCACTATTGAAGTGCCCCTGTGCTCCAAATGAGCTAAACTTACTGTTCACTGTGAAGCAATACCCCTCTGCAGGGCCTTTCTAGCCTGAAAATTGTTCAACTCATCCTTACCTCTCCTTATCTTACTGGACAACCATATCCAGGCTGTGAACAGCTCTTGAAATGCTCCACCACAAATCCATTGACACTGCACTCGTGAGATATGGCCCCAACTCATGGAGCATCAGCTGTCCCAAAAATCTCTCGAATAATGCTAAAAAGAGTTTCAAACATAAACTACTTAAACAGCTTCTGGAAACACTAATAACTGATACCTACCACAGCGTGAGCAGCGGCAACAAGAAGACCGACTTCGTCTTCTACTCAAAACGCCCCGCAAAGTGGAGAAACATCTTCCGTCTCCAACTACAAATTACTAAATCTATTAAAATCCCCTATGGAACTAAACTCACCACTTCCCCCTCACTAACCTTTAGAGGGGGAATCTCCAATCTCCATTTCTCTTTTCAGGACAGGGAACATACTTATACAAGCTACAGACAGTCACCTCACCATCTTCGACCGTCACTTTTCGCTTCTTTAGCGAAACATGGTTTGGTGCACCAAAGCCGCTTCCCCTCATTACCCCCAACCAGCAACCCCAATCCTTCTAGCCTCCTTGCCTCCACTTACTGGCTGTACACCACTGCGCCACCCTCTGACAAGATGAGCAACCCTGCAGCCCCCCTGGAAGTGTGCCTACGACAAGACATAACTAAAATAACTGCATTCGAACCCACCTTTAGCAACAAAAACACAGTAACTCAACTCACTTACTCACACCTTGAGCCACATGGTGACAGCCCCAATTCAAGACCGTCTACAACGGAGTCCCCTATGGACTCGACCCTCTCTCCTAATCCAGACACGACTCAGCCTGCAAAAACTGTCTGCCTTTTGAACCTCAGTGACACTGGCCTTCCCTTTAACAAAGCTCACTCAACTTCCTTAAAGCACAACACTCGATGCTAATCCATCCACTCTCAGAATGGAAACCTTCACTGGCAGAACCACCCAGCTCCTGAAACGAATTGAACAAAAACTTGATTTCTTAGCTAATGACATCTCGCATGTAAATAATGACCTCGAGATCCAGGCTAAGTATGCCCACTATCACACCCATGACATGGAGAAGATGTCTCTCCTTTCAGGCTCTCCAATTGTCAGCCAACATACCCACGGGTTCTCTACTCCCCTGAGTCGATCGTCCCACAGACCCCACTGAGCCATTAGCCCCATGGCAGCTCATGTACACTGAACCAGAAAATGGTCTACAAGCCTCCTTCCACAATTCTAGTTATCGTGGGATCAAATAGAATCCCTCGAATGTTCACATCACCTCGACCGCCAGCTCAATACAACACCATTCAGACACTTGATACCTCTAACAATAGTCCTAGGTCTCTAACTTGCATGCTCCTTAACTGCAGATCAGCAATTAAACATGCCACAGATTTTGCCGAATCTATTCTTGACAAAGAAATAGACATCGCATTCTTCACCGAGTCATGGCTTAACGAACACTCAACACCCATACTTGACCTTTTAGCTCCTCCTGGATACTCCATCATTAGACAGGACAGACAAAAGAGAAAAGGTGGCGGAATAGCAATCATTCACAAAGATGGAATCCATCTTTCCACCTTAAAGAGCTCAAAATACTCGACTTCGAGTACCTCGGAGTAGAACTCAATGCCAAAGGCACCTCTCCTATCAAACTTCACACCATCTACCACACTCCTGGTGATCGCACCCTCTTCTTAGAAGAAATAACTGATCTTTTGACACTGTTCTCCTTAACCGACTCGAATGACGTGTTCTTGAGTGACTTCAACATTCACTGGAACAACTCTGAAGACACCACAGTCCGTAATCTTACAAACATTTGTGAAATAAACAACCTCAACCAACTCTGCAACGAACCAACCCATATCAAAGGCGCCACTCTAGATGCGAATACCATCAAAAATGATCTTGAACTGGGCTAGGAACCTCAAGCAAATCCCAATAAAAGAACTGGAGAATGGGATCGATGCCCAACTATAGCATCATCCTCCCACTCACACAGTGGATGACCTCACTGCCCACGATAACACTGTGGTATCTGCTGTTCTTTACCAAGTTACACCGCTCAAACTTGAACAATCTAGAACAATCCAATCTAATCCTGGTTCAACTCAGATCTTAACAACGAGAGGAGACAACTCAGACAGTCAGAAAGGTTATGAAGACAAATCCCCTCTACAGTGCACCTCTCACTCCTAAGAACGGCACAGCTTTCCTATAAGAAACACATCTTTATAGAAAAAGCCACTTTCTTTCGCAACCAACTTGACCGCACAAAGAACAGACCCAGGGAGCTCTTCAAAATTATTAAATGGCAAACTACCATTTCCCCCACAGCAAACAAAAGCCACCAATGAACGCTGTGAAGAAATTTCTAACTTCTTCGCTGATAAAGTTGCAAAAATTGAGCAATCGCTCATCCAAGTAACAAATCTGACATCCCTACCAACCTTCCCCTCTGCCTCTCTCCCCTACACTGCAGCACCTCCTCTAGACGTAACCAAGGACTGTTTGGCCTCGATAAAAAAATAATTTCAACTTTGATCTCCCTTATCTGAAAAACAAAGCGAATTGGTCCGAATTTAAACCCATGACAGAAAATAAAGTCTTCAATATAATTGCGAGCTTAAAGCCCACATCGCACACTTCAGATCCTCTCCCATCCACAATAGTACAAAACCTCAACCATCTCATTGCCCCATTCTGGACTAAAATCATCAACTCATCTCTCTCCTCAGGCAGTGTTCCTGACTCCCTACAACTAGGCCAAATCACACCCTTACTCAAAAAACCAAGGGCTGATGCCAATGACCTCAATAACCTCAGACCTATCAACAACCTCCCCTTTCTAGCTAAAACATTGGAGAAGTGCGTCCTACAACAACTTAACCAACATTTAGAAGTATTCAACCTCCATGACACCTTCCAATCTGGGTTCAGTAAAGACTGTAGCACTGAAACTACTATGCTCAATATCTCGAATGACATCCGCAGATCCTTAGATGAAGGTGATGCTTGCCTCCTAATCCTACTTGACTTATCTGCGGCTTTCGATACCGTAAATCACCCAGCATTACTGGAGACACTCAAGAATCGCACTGGCATCAATGGCACAGTCCTAAAATGGTTCACTTCTTACCTGCAACATCGCTCGCAACAAATAAAAACCAACAACTGTCTCAAAACCTACACTAGTTCCTCAGGGTGTACCCCAAGGCTCAACTCTATCCCCATCCCTTTTCAATCTCTTCATGGAACCCCTTACTGTTATCATAAACCAAGCAGGGGTCAAATATCACCTATACGCCGATGACACCCAACTCTATTATAAATTTAAGTCACCCAGTGACATCCCACACCTGAATGCCACATTAATCAAGATACAATCTTCGCTTAATATCAACCACTTAAAGCTGAACCCCCAAAAAACTGAACTACTTCTTTTCTCCCCGAAAACAACCCTTTACCAATCCAAGTCTGGCTCAAGAATTTGGACACCCTAAATTGTTCTCTATCACTGTCCAGCTCCGTTAAGTAATTGGGCATCACCCTGGACCAAAACATGTCATTGAAGGACCACATCAACAACTCAGCCAAAGGAGCACTCTATACCCTAAAACACCTCAAGAAAATCCAACCTTTCATTCCCCCTGAAGATTTTAAGATGGTAGGGCAATCACTAGTCCACTCAAAACTGGATTATGGTAACGCTATCATCACAGGATCTCTGAAAATTCACCTTGCCCCCTTAAGTTCAGTTCTCAACATGGCAGCCCGGCTACTGACAGGTTGCAAATGGTTTGAGCACATCACACCTGCCCTCAAGAGCCTCAATTCGCTCCCAACCGTAGGAAGATGTTTCTACAAGACTGCTTGCATCACCCAAAAAGCCCTTCACACAAATAACCATAACTATCTGGAGAACAAACTTTCAAAAGCTGGAAGAGCCAGATCTCTAGGGAGCTCCAACTCACTTCTTCTCATATCTCCCAAACTGAAAAATAAATCCACCCAGACACGCTCATTTTCTGGAAATGCTCCCAGGATCTGGAACTCTCTCCTGAGAGACCTGCCCTGCAACCCCTCATTTTACGGCTTTAAACGGGACCTTAAACACCTACTGCGCAACAAATACTTCAATTCAAACCCTAACTGAGCTTGTTTTCTAAATCTCACGCACATTCGGACTTGACCAGGTGCAGTGGTTAATTTATTGTTTCATCTGTCTACTATGTCTTGTACTCTTTTAGCTCATTCTGTTCCTATGTCTGTCTACTGTAACTACCTTTGCGGCCCAACGACTTTCTTTGTCTGTATTTATGCATGAACTTCATTCATATGATTTCGTATTATATGTCAAGCGCTCTGATACCTTCTGGTCTAGCTAGCGCTATATAAAACTTATAAATAAATAAATGATGTCATCAGGATGTTATTTGAGATGTCATCAGTGATGTAATCAGTGATGTCACTAACCATGTCATGAGTGATGTAATATGTGAAGTCATAAGCAGTGCATAGCAGGGTGTCAGTTATAGTTAGCTCAGGTTACTATAACTGCTGAATTTCACTGGTTTATACGAGTGAAATCTAAGCCTAACTATAAGGTCCCTGTAACCTTTGTTTTTGTAAGTGAATTTCAAAGGTTTTTTAAATTTATTTCCTAACTGTAACCATTAACCTTTGGCACTGAGTGTGAGAGGAAGTGCATGAGTGTCTCAGTGGGTGTAAGAGTGTCTCAGTGGGTCTGTGAGTGGGTGTGAGATTCTATGATGGGGTGGGCAGTAAATTCCGCATGCCCGGCGGAGTTTTGCGACTCCGCACTCCACTTGGAATGCAGAGTTCTGCAAAAACTCTGCCAACTGCTGGCTGAGCGTTGTTTAGCAGTGAGCTCACCCCTAGACTGTATCCGCCAAGAGTAGTGTGCCAGGAGGAGCGTTTGCAGAGTGGTTGAAAAAGGGGGATGGGACCTACGATGAGGTCTGAGCAATCCCACTGTGGGGGACTTACTTGTGGCAACAATAGGGGTTCTTGGACCCCATCGACCATCAGTAGCCAAGGGAGCTTTATCACTAACCAGTAGTGCACCAGGAGGTGCATTTGCAGAGTAGTTGAGCAAGGGTGCGGGGCCTCTGATGAGGTCTGACCAATCCCACTGTGGGGGACTTATAGTGGCAACAATAGGGGTTCTTGGCCCCTAATGACCCTCAGCAGCCAATAGGACTACATCCCCCAACCCGTAGTGCACCAGGAAACGCATTTGCAGAGTGGTTGAAAAAGGGGCCAGGGCCTCCGACGAGGTCTCAGCAATCCCACCCCTCCATTATACTATGGCCAGTTTCGATCCCAGGACCCCATCCCCAGGGCCCGGCCATCTCTCCTGGGTGCCCCCAGGGCATCCAGTCTGCAATGAGACCATAGGGGGCCTCAAGGCTCCCGCAGTACCTGCTGGTTCCCCGCCTCTTGCGTGAGCCTGCATTGCTCTGACAGACAGACTTGCTCTGAAAGGCAGCTCCCTGTTTGTCAGAGCAATCCTTTGTCTGTTTCCCTGCTCCCTTGACAGGGGGCAGGGAAACAGATGAAAGCTCAGCTTCCAGCAAGAGAGAGAATTTTCACAGCTCTTGCTTGTTGGAAGCAGAGTGTTTGCTGTGACTTGGTGGGAGCTGTCAAAGCTCCCACCAAGCCACAATAAACAGCTATGTCCTGGGCATGGGCACCCTGGGACAAAGCAGGAGCTGGTCCTGGAGGATGGTGGTCCCCAAGGCCATCTATGGCTCTAGGATATGGACCGTGAAGCCTCCCTCCTTTCTTCAGAACATGCAACCCCGAGGAGATGGTGGTCCCAGGGCCGAGAACGGCCCGGGAGGGGGGCAACATGGCTCCCTCTATTTCTTTTAAAAAAGTGAAACCCCTGGAAGGTAGTGGGCCCCAGGGCACAGAGGGGCTTCCATGCAGCCCCCGCTAAATTGAACAAGTAGCCCCGGTGGTCCCCAGAGCCCAGAGGTCAGTGCGGGCCCCTGCCTCCTTTTTACAACAGCCACTGGTCGGTGCTGGTCCATGAGGCCCCTGCAACATTTTGCAAGTAGCCCTGGGTTAGGTGGTGGTCCCCAGGGGGGTTCAAGTGCCCCCACTTGTTAAAACATAAGCCCCAGGGAGGTGGTGGTACCCAGGGCTTAAAATAGCCACAGGAAGGGGGCCCCGTGTGCCCCCCTCCTTGTATTAATCCTGCATGCTCCCGGGACCTGGCCCACCCGGGGGCTAAACATTAGAGAAGCGCGGGAGACTGCACTTCTTTTCCTTTAAATTTTTCGTCGGGAGCCGCGGATCCAGAGGACACACTGAAAAAAATAATTCCCTGCAGGGTCCCTGTGGGACACCCCCAAGAGGCCTAGGGGGTCAGGGTATTCCTACCATGCCCCCTTCTCTTTTTGAATATTTTCTGTGGGACTCGGCTGAAGCCAAGTCCCAAGATGGCTGCCAACACTTTCTGGTTGAAGTGTTGGCAGCAAATCAGATTTCAGCACGGGGACTGTCAGATTCTCTGAGGATCTGCATCCCTATATATACAAATTAGAATTTCTTTTAATAACTCCGCAACTACTGTATGGATTTACAACCATTCACAAAAAGGTTGGTTTCTGGACTAATAGATACCTTTCTGCCAAATTTGGTATAATTCCGTTCAGTGGTTTGGGTTGTAGACGTGTCTAGAATTCCTATGGAATAAACATGGGAAAAGCTAATTTTTGACCCCTCTTTTTCTCGACCCCGAAACTTTCCATGCACAACAAGAATCATGGGGCACTTTGTTTTGGAAAGTTTTGTGAGGATTCGTCAAACAGCACCAAAGATATCGGCAATTCTAAAAACGTTTTCCCTATGGAAACATGGTCCTAACAATAACTACCTACTGGCGACCACCAATAGCTAATATATTTGACGGTAAACTACTTCTATTTTGAGAAACTGGCAAGTTGATGTTTTGATGTGAATTTAAGGGATACTATAAGCTGAGTTTGGTATGCAGATGGCTGACCTTAAATCCTTGGTAGTGGGGGATTTATGTTATTTCACATCTTGTGTATAGACGTTTAACTCTGTATATTGATAAATCTTTATATGATATAACTACTATTGTCTGTGGCTGCGTAAGTGAGATTAGTGTAATCTGTCTACTGAAAAGTCCTGCAAGCTTTAAAGTAATTGAGTGGAATCATTGACATAATAATCTGAAAGACTTACCTAGTGCTGCTATATACAGGCTGTGATTGTGAGGTTTGTTGAAACTTTTATTCATTCAAGCGTCTCCAAGTACAATCCCCAGTCAATTTGCTAGGAAAGAAGAGGATGGACAATATTCTGACAAATTATGCTATATATTTTGAAAACAATTATAAGGCAAGTAAAATTTCATACCCAGATTTTAGGACTGCCTTTAATATGTATAGAACTTTAATCAATTTCTTGGGAATTTGTTATTAAAAATGCATAATTTTTCCACCTTTTTTCAAGTTATACAAGGGAAGTGTGAACCCTAACACCAATGTGGATGGAAAACCTGTCCCAGCACACCAAACAATGATTCTAATATTTCATTAGTGCCCCTTTAGAACGTATCCTGTCTTTTTAGCCACTTATTGTGAAAATTGTACTTTGCAATTGTCCATCTGCCTCTGGTTGGCCAGCTTCACTCATTTGGTTGATCCAAATCCAGGTCTGTATTTTCACCCCACTGCTTTTAGTCTTGATTTCACACTATGGTGAAATTTCCAGTAGACTAATTTCAAATGGCTTGTCCTGGATCCAGTTGCCGGATTTATGTTTTGAACACTGGACAATAGAAGCTGAGCAGAAAAAAACAAGTTAAAGTATTCTTGTTAAAAGGAGGAAATTTAAATTTACTGATGAGTTCAATGACGTGCATAACATCATTGGTGATGACTTGGTATATCCTTAATTTGTAACCAGCTGGGAGATGTTATTTGATATAATCAGTGGCTAAAAGCAAACATACATTACATCAAACCATATGTTACTGAAACGTAATATTTGATATATTATTAAGTGACTGCCACAACCTGAAGGCCAAAAGTGAAACTGCACATGGCAGCAAGCCGCCGCTTTCTTGTAATAAATGTATTACTAGGTGGTACGGGTCGTATTTTGTTACTGCTGGTTTGTCAGAATGCACCTATTACTATAGGCCACCATAAAGGCCTATAATGCTATCTGACAAATAATGCACTGATAACCAATTCCAAGATGAAATATGAACTTTCCTCTATAAATGTTTGTCAATGTCGAAAAACAAGGCCTGTGAAAAATGTGAAATGTTTCTCCACAGTTGTGAGGTTCTACTTTTGAGAAGCGTAGTATTGTAAGAGACGCATGCTAGTGGGTGGAAACCCCATCGATTTGGTACCCAACTTTGATTACCCAGGCGTAGGACTTGCCCCCAATCTGAATTAGGTTCCAGAACTTGAAAAGACACATGTGTCTTTAATCCAGCAGACTACAAGTAAAGCCAAGATCCATAGACAGACATCATCAAGAAAGGTGACCCCAGCCCTAGAGATTAATTACACCAAGGCTTTGGGGACTGTATTGTATGGGGCAGAATTGTGGGGATGTACGGACACGCATCATTTAGCAACAGTCAAGCATAGGTTTATAAGATCTATATTATATTACTATGATTTCTCCTCTGACCCCTGTTTATTTAGACTTGGCCCAAAGGAGGATCTCACTCAAAATTGAATGTAGTTTCCCAACGTTTTGGCACCAGTTGTGGTCTAACCAAGCTGTTGAACCGTGTCGGTGGGCCTTAGAGATGTTAGAGTATCTCCATGTGCTGCAAAAATCTCTTGGTTGAGATCCATTAAAGTACTCTTATTGAATTTGGGGTTGGAAATCTATTGGAGCTCACCTGAGAAGATGTGCTTGATCACTTGAGTAAGGGTCAAAGAAATCTATTTGGAGTTCATAGCTGTGTAAACTGTGAAAAGGTGCAAGGCATCACTATCATTAGAGTTTATAGATATTAAACCTTGCCCACAGTGTGAACCAACCATTGATGAAATTGCCCCCGCCCTTGCATAGAAATAGCTTCTTTAATTCAGAAACAGAACCCTAGCCACCAATAAAATCTGTAGCAAATGGCAAGTGAAGGATTTACCAGATGACCTGCGTCAATCATGTCTAGTGGAGTCGGATACCCAGATACAAAAATTATTTTTTTGCCCATGCTGTTACAATCCACGGGCAAAGTGGATTGTCCCCCTCTGCAGGATCATTGGCACTAGGCAGCACATAGAAGCATATAGAATACTCACTACTGATAGAAAAAGAGTAGTAGTTTTTGATATGGCTAAATACTTGATGGCCCCATGGATTAGGCGCTCTAACTGCATCTTAAGAAAGTGAAGAATTAATGTGAGGAGTGTGAATATACTAATTCACCTCCCTAGTTCACCATTTGCTTTACGTGGTACTAGTTTGGGCCCCCTCACATGGAGGGAACCAAATGTAGGTAGCTACTGCTCTTCTTGGTTTTAAAAATGTCTTATTGTTAGGTACACACTCTTTTATACACTAATAGTAGGATAGATGTAATACCCTGCTGTAGGCAAAAGATGCAATTGTATGATTATTCCACAGCAAGATAATTTTAATGTTTGCTTTTATTGCTCTTTTTGTGACCACAATATATTGAAAAAAGTCTGGGAATTATAAAACTAGTTGTGTTCCTCACAAGTTCATCGAGAGAACCAGGCTGAAATTGTATGGGTTTTTATTTTGACTCATTTTTTGGAATGTGGCCAATGGTCATGTTGGTTTTATATATAGTTTGTTTGAAAAGTGGGTGTAGTTGATTAACATAAGTTATAATTGCACAGGTCACTTTAATTGAAATTGTATACTGCACATTGCTGCTGTTAAATCAGCCTGTGTCATTAAACACCAGATAAAATTATGCAAGTCAGTCCATTTTAAGATAATTTATTGCATGTTGTTCTCTAGCGACCTATTATGGACTATGAAGAGTGTGCCCACCAAATCAATTATCAAGATTAATATATGGCATAAGCTCTGGCTCAAGTACAGTCATTATAAATGTATTCTGCTGCTAATGTAATTTGACTCATACCTTGATGTGGCCGTTTTGAGATTTTATTGAGTTGTATATTTAATCCTGTGATCCATTTTTAACATGATTATATGAATATTTATGTGTATTATTTATGTGTCATGTACTTTTATGATCCTAGTGATCAAAATAAGTTTATCATGGTGGTGATGATGATGATTTCAATATTTGTCCCTCCTTCAACCTCATAAAATTGGATTTTGGTTTTAATGGTGGTTCCAAAATTCTGCAAATTACAGTTCTGTAGGAGAAATACTCTGTAGTAGCTAATATTTTGAGGAACTGTTTTCCAAAAATCTACTCCAAAACCTTTTTTTTTGTCAATTTTTGGAACAGGCGTAGTCTTGTGAAGGTGACAAAGATCACAATTTTACAATGTTTATCCAGTAAACTTCTTGCCCAAATTATAATTTAATATACCCCTGCAAAAACAATGGGCCCGATTCTGATGTGGTTAGGAAATCTTCCCGATCGAATCGGTTTGGAAATGGTTTCCGACCGACTCGGATCGGGTGAGTCCGACCGACCGAGTATGATGCATCCGGATGCTTCCAGATACGATTTGGTTGGACTCCCATTGACTTCTATGGGAAGCCTATGTTCCTAACCGCATCGTAATCTGGCCCTCGGTTGGGAAGACACGTTCCCGATCCGATTCGGAAGGAGCAAATGCCATTAGGAGGCCTTCCTAACCGCATCGGAATGGGGCCCTAGGTGGGAATGCTTTCCTAACCGCATCGGAATCAGGCCCAATGTGTGTTAGAAATGGGGTTCCTGGTTGTCTAAGGTATGCACTCAGGCTAGACAGGAACCACCACTCTATTCAGGGTAAGCTAGACACACAATAAGATAATATGTGCTCACCCTCTGGTAGCTTGCCACAGAGCTGTCAGACTTATCTACAAAGGCAATGTGCAAAGTATTTGTGCAACACACACCATCAGTAACTCAAAGAATACACCACAAAAGACTCCACTGAAGTTTAGAAAAATAGAGAATTTTTATCTGAGCAAAATAAGACCAAAACGACAAAAATCAATATAAGTAGAAGTCAAGATATGAATTTGTAAAGAATAAACCAAAAATAGTGCTTAGAAGTCGCTAGCGGTCAAATGTTTACATGAAGTCACGAGGGACTGGTGCAAACCCGGAGTTCAGGGAAAACTGCAATCAATGGCAGGCGGGCTACAGAGAGGTCCCGCTGAAGAAATACCTTGGATGGAGCTTTTGTCGACGTCGAGAGTCTACTGCGTCGTAGTCGAGCTGCACAAAGGGGGTCCCACGCTGGCATCGAGCTCCGTTGAAGTGAATACAATACATTGCTATCGAGCCATGCAGAGCGTCGTCGTCGAGCCGTGCAGGCTGTGGAAATGCTGTCATCAGGCAGCCTCTGGGTCGGTTTCGAAGGGCGATGCTGCAGACTTTCTCATGCAGTCAATGCAATGCGTTGGTTTTAGATTAAAACAGATGCAGAACCCACTTCTGAGGCCCAGAGCTTGGAGGTAGCACCTCAGGCAAGGGTAGGACTCACAGAAGGCAGAGTCCAGCAGCACCAGCAGATCTGTAGGAAGTCATTTGTGTTTCTGAGACTTCAAAAAACAGTAGGCAAGCCAGCAAGAGTCCAGCAGCACCAGCAGAATTGTAGGAAGTCTTTTGTGTTTCTGGGACTTCAAAAAACAGGATGCAAGCCAGCAAACCCCTGGAGATCACTTGTAGAGAAGGCAGGGTCCTTCCAGCAGAGTCAGGGAGCAGCAGGCAGCAGGTCAAAAAGCAGAAAAGCAGTCCTTCCAGTAAAACAGTCAAATTAAGTCCTTTAAGCAGCACAGCAGTCCTTCAGACAGAGGTTCAGTTCAAGAACCAGAAGTGTCTGAATTTAGGGGGTCAGAGACCCAGTACTTATACCCAAAAGTGCTTTTGATGTATAATGTGACTTCAAAGCAGCTCTCTAAAGTCCGCAGGGATCCTTTTCAACCCAGACCTGTCTGACAGGTTATCAGTGGGGGGGTATATCAGTGCTTTGTGTGTGGACAGGACACTACCTTTTGAAGTGTAAGTGTCAACCCCTCCCTTTCCTCCCGGCCCAGGAAGACCCATCAGAATGTAGATGAGTGCTCAGAATGCAGATGAGCCTCACCTTCCTGTGTTTGCAGTAGTCTAAAGGGAATTCACAAAGTGTAGCTGTCACCCACCCACAGACATGTATTGGAGACAGGTTGTCAGGAACATAGAAAAGTAAGCACAGAGAAATTTCCTCTTTCTAAAAATGGCATTTCTAAAACAGTAATGTTAAATCCAACTTCACCAGTAAGGATGATTTGTTATTACCATTCCAAACATATGAAAAATGTCAAAGCTACTCTTCTCTGATCAGGAATTACAGTTTAAAAGTGTATTAAGGAATTCCCAAGGCTAACCTATGAGAGGAGTAGGCCTCACAGTAGTGAAAAATGAAGTAGGCTGATTGTCACTACCAGGACATGCAAAACATCACAGTACATGTTCTACCTTTCATTTACACAGCACCCTGCCCTTAGGGCTACCTAAGGCCTACCTTAGGGGTCAGTTATGGGTAGTAAAAGGGAAGTTTCAAGCTTGGCAAGTAGTTTTAAATACGAAAAACAAAAGAGAGAGCGAGGATTTTGGGGTACGTCCTGATCCCCTGGGTAAAGTTACAAAAAAACAATATGGACGGACCCTGTTATGGTGTGAATCTATCAATCACTAAGTGTGGTAAGTCCAAGGACCCATTAGGTCTATTTAAAGACCCTCACACACCAACCTGGTTGGTGTCATGCTTCATCATTGGGGTCCCAACCGGGTGGCCTAATGCCGCTCGGTTGTGCTACGACGCCTGATTACAGCGGAGCAGGTGTGGTGTGGATATGTGATGTGAATGTTAAAAATACCTCTGAGAATCCTTGCCAAGTAAGTTTATTAGTGGCGGCTCAGGGTATGGTTAAAAACTATGTGATGCGAACTAACAAGAAGTAATAATCTGTAGTTGTTTGGTGATGTGGTCTACATGTTTCAGCCCATTAAAAATTCAGATGGGCTTTCTTCAGGACCGAGGTAAAACGTGAGTGGCAAAGTGAAAGCCACGTGAAAAGTGAAGTACCAACACACGCGCTAAGGTGTGTGGACCAGGTGTCGGTATACTCACTGACACCGTTCAAAAGCAATGAAGAGGAAAAATGGGCAGCTAATCAGGGCATAGGAGGGGTTTCTTCCGGTAAACCAATTTGGTTCCGTGAGGATTCCCGTAATACAACCTACTGCGGTCTCCCACCAGCCGGAACATCGGGAGACCGCAGTAGGTTGTATTACGGGAATCCTCACGGAACCAAATTGGTTTACCGGAAGAAACCCCTCCTATGCCCTGATTAGCTGTCCATTTTTCCTCTTCATTGCTTTTGAACGGTGTCAGTGAGTATACCGACACCTGGTCCACACACCTTAGCGCGTGTGTTGGTACTTCACTTTTCACGTGGCTTTCACTTTGCCACTCACGTTTTTACCCTCGGTCCTGAAGAAAGCCCATCTGAATTTTTTAACGGGCTGAAACATGTAGACCACATCACCAAACAACTACAGATTATTACTTCTTGTTAGTTCGCATCACATAGTTTTTAACCATACCCTGAGCCGCCACTAATAAACTTACTTGGCAAGGATTCTCAGAGGTATTTTTAACATTCACATCACATATCCACACCACACCTGCTCCGCTGTAATCAGGCGTCGTAGCACAACCGGGCGGCATTAGGCCACCCGGTTGGGACCCCAATGATGAAGCATGACACCAACCAGGTTGGTGTGTGAGGGGTCTTTTAAATAGACCTAATGGGTCTTTGGACTTACCACACTTAGTGATTGATACATTCACACCATAACAGGGTCCGTCCATATTGTTTTTTTGTTTTTTTTGTAAGTAGTTTTAAATGCCAAGTCGAACTGGCAGTAAACTGCACGCACAGGCCCTGTAGTGGCAGGCCTGAGACAGGTTTAAAAGCCTACTTCTGTGGGTGGCGCAATCAGTGCCTCCAGACCAACTAATAGCATTTAATTATTTCTTCACATGGTTTTATAGGGAGGAAACTAACAGCGGGGAACCTGTTTTGAAACAAGTTAAGATGACAGTATAACTTGCGAAGCAGGAAGTAATATAATTATGGAAATGTAGAAAAATATGACTTGATAAAACTTTAATAGCATGCTGTTATCAGGTACTAATCACTGCTTCAATTCAGACTTAAATGAGGAAAGTATCTAATTAATTACACCTCCTCTATGATGCTTTCTAAAGGAAGTGAAAGGTGCGAAAGCAACCGGGTGTTTGTAAGGTTTGCTGCAACTTTATTAGCTTGTATGTTGACTGTGTGACGTGCAAGACGTCAAACCTGGTAAACACAGGCTTATTATCAAATAACAGGAGATAGATGAGTTAGCCGCATACAGGGGAGGCAGCGAGCAGAAAAGATAAATCAAAGTTTTGTAGGCGAGGGAACGGAAGAAAAAAACTGAGACGGCAGGAAATGAGGCTCGGGGTTATAAAAAACAGGCTTAAAATCGAAAAAAAGGCGCAGAGAATACAAAAGCCTTCAAGACAGAAATAGCAATGGTTGTAGAACTATATGTGACAGACTTTGGACTGAAGGAAATAAAATCCTCTCGGAGTCTACATGTGCAAATTAATATCTTAGATTGTGATAAAACAAAATACAGGCGAGGGAGTATGAAAGAGGCAAGAAAGCCAGAGAATTGGCAATTAAAATATATAATTGGAACTGCCTCTTTAGTTCATGAAGGGAAAATCAATTTTATTTTACTACAAAATACACATTTCAATAGCCTTAACACAAAAACAGACAAAATTCGACTAGCAACATTTGTGTGATTTGGCCTAGGGAATGCATGGAAAAGAATGTGCTCAAAATCACATACTGTAAAGTCCCAGGCCTAGGGTTACTAAATCGGGAGTGGGGTACCGCTACCAGCCTCTCTGGGTAGCTTACAACACAGTTCTATAATAATCTCTGCTCATCCTCTGATAACAATGGCGCAAAAAGCACGCGATTCTCCAGAGAAATGCATGCTAAGTTCTAGCAGGACCAAATAGTTTAAAAGTAAAAAAAAAAAAAACACAGTTGTATTTCCTTCAAAATTTTGAAAAATGTAATAAGAAAAGGGCATCAAAATGTTTAACGTTGGACAAGAGGAACCAGAACTAGGAATTGATAATGTTTTAGGGAAAAACAAATGCCGATACAGCAAAATGCCAAATGAAAAGTCACAGTTTAAAGTTGACCAAGCCCTAGGAATGATTTCAGTCTGACCACAGCAGAGCAGAAGTCAGGTAAGCTTACCGGGTCACACTGGTCAGAGTTTTTACCTTCTGACACACGGCTAGATAGCATTGCCACAAGGTCCAGCTAACGATTTTTTCTTCACTGGAAAAACCATCGACCAGGACAACCCTGGATTTCTTGGCTATCCTCTCTGGGGAAGTCTTAGTCATCCGGAGGTGGAATGATCATTTGTTGGTGCTGGAAAAACACTCCTGTGGTTTCTACAGCCCCATGGACTTTAGAGCAGGTTCCTAGTTACCAGGTCTATCTACAGCCAGCGTTCTTGCATGTTCCAGTCCACAGTGTTCGGGTTGGCTTTTTTAGCATTAGAAGGCATAACTTGTTTTGCATTTTGTGTCCTTGTAACAGGAAGTCAGCGTTTTACCCATGGAGATCTTTTCCAGAACAGGGACCAAATGAGTCAGGAGTCTTTTCACTTTCAGCAGGCAGTAATTGCCTTCTTTCTTCAAGATGCTGTGCTCCAAGGTCCAGGAATATTTTTGAGAAGTGGAAAAAGTGGTAATGAGGTTCCAGTCCTATCCTGTGCACTAGCCATTGATTAGAGTATTCCCTGCACCCAATCCTGATTACTTTTTCACATAATTCCCCCTCTCCTTCATTAACATTTCCTATTTTATTTTTCTGCAGATCTTCTCAGAATCCCTCAACCAAGATGGTTACAACCTTTTTCCAGCTGGTGGAGCCTAGTCCATCTTTTGCACCTGTCCCCTCTAGAGATCAGGGGCCAGATTTATCAATCTTTCAGGCAATGTAATGCAGCAAGACAACTTTCTGCGCTGCATGAAAGGACAGGAACGTGCCATATTTATCAATATATTGTGCATTACTGATCTCTGCCTGTGCAGCCACACAATCTGCTGCCTTGTGCCAAGACACTATGGTGCAACGGTGCCTGCATTGCAAGCAGGATTGTTTTTGCGCAAGAAGGGACATATTCCTGCACAAAAACAATCCTTTGAGGCTTTCTCCTCTTCTCCAGACTGTAGCACACTTAGAAAGAGGAAACACCAGGGAGAAATAAAGATATTTCTCCTTGTTGTGCCTCCCCTGGGAAGGGGTAGCGTTTTGACGCATTCCCAGGTTTACCAGTCTTGTTAAATCTGGGACTGTGCCAAAATCCATGGGTGAATGTGTGGGAACACACAAGTGTGAATGAAAGATTTGTGCGGGGAATGTTAGGCCAAGAGAAAAAGACAGTACAATCTGTATGTAGCCATGGAGGAGCCCTCACCATGCCCAAACAATCTCACACACTAAGGTATACTGGTTTCTGTGAGGATCCTGACCAACCCTTGACAGCTTTGCACAAGCAGAAGTGCCTAACTTGCTGAAAAATGCATGTGATATATATGCAACTACTGGTCAACCTTGAATACAATTAAGACATACAGGCCTGAAAAGATCCAACCCAATCAAGATGATAGCATCAAGGTCATGTATTTATCAGCAAGTCTTCTGGACTTGTTCACTCTTTCAACTGTGTATCTTGTAGAGGTGTGTGAAATGATCTTATTTTGATTTCCTATAATTACACTAAATTTCAGGAAAGTTATGCAAAATTATACATAATTATACAAAATTCAAATCCATCAGTTAGAAATATATTTAGTGCAAAATGCGTCCTTGTGAAAAATTATGATGCAAGGGTACATTTTGCTCTAATCAAAACAAAAAGCACAATTGAAGAGAATAACAGACGCTCGAGTTCTGGTTACTTACGTTATTCCCACACTCCCATGCAACAATTTTGCTGCACATTTGTGTGTAATCATGCAACGTGGCCATGCTTTCCCCCTCCCATTTATTTAAAAGAGTGGTCCTGGGGGACAGGCCGCCCTCTCCTTTTTTAGAAATATATATGGCCCTGGGGATTTGGGTCCCCATGGGCCTAAAGAGGTTCATGATGGGAGGCTACGCGGCCCCCTCTCCCCTTTATTCAAATAAGTGGCACTGGGGGATGGGTTCCCCAGGGCCCGATAATGGCTCTGGGAGGGCTTTGTTTTTAGAAATGGACCTAGGCGATTGGGTCCCTAGGGTATACCAAGGCTTGGGGAGCGGGAGAGGTCACAAGCCCCGCCTCATCTTTAATTAAAAACCCAATGGCCCTAGGGGATGGGGGTCCCCAGGGTCTTACAAGGTTTGAGGAGGGGGCTGCATGGCCTCTTCCCCTTTAATTAAAAACGGATATGGGGGATGGGGTCCCCAGGACCTTACAAGGATCGGGGAGACGGGCCGCATGGCTACCCTACCCTTTTTAACATGTATGTACATCCCCAGGGCCTAAAGAGGATTGGGAGGGGGGGCCACACAGCCCACGGCCAAAGGCCATGCCCACGGCCAAAGGTTGCATTTATGTATGCTATATAAATATTAAGTTAAATTTTCTTAAAAACTAGAAATTCACTGAAAAACACAAAGGTTAAAGTACAGCTATAGTTACATGTGATGAAAATACCTAAGTGGCCAACAAGGGTATGCCCAGACGTGGGTCCCTTGCTCACTGTGCCACTAGATTCAAGCTAGCCTGGCTGATGAGGGGTAATGCCCCGGAATAGGTCCCAGGATGCTAGTTTCCAGTCCAGGGAGGACCTGGCCTGGCAGTTCGGGCTGAAGTGTTCCCACGAGGAGCAGAGTCAAGACTGATTTGCATATGGCTGTGTCCAAACTGGGGTGGCATAGTGAGAAAATGAACAATGGATTAAACCCATATCTGTGACTGTGGGTGAGTGTTTGAAAAGTTTATGCACTCGGTCCATCATCTTGTTGTGTTTGCTATACTTGCCCTAAGTGGCCAAGGGTATGCCCAGACATGGGTCCCTTGCTTGCTGTGCCACTGGATTCAAGCTAGCCTGGCTGCTAAGGGGGTAATACCCCGAGACCGGTCCCAGGATGCTTGTTTCCGGTCCAGGGAGGACCAGGCCTGGCAGTTTGGGCTGGAGTGTTCCCATGAGGAACAGGGTCAAGACTGATTTGCATTTGTGCCCGGATTCAAACTGGCGTGGCATAGTGAGCAAGAGAACGATGGATTAAACCCAGGTCTGTGACTGGGTGTGAGTGGTTGGAAAGTTTCAGCACTCCATCCATCATCTTGTTGTGTTTGCTATGTTCGCCCTAAGTGTCCAAGGGTATGCCCAGACGTGGGTCCCTTGCTCACTGTGCCACTGGATTCAAGCTAGCCTGGCTGATGAGGGGTAGTACTCCGAAACCGGTCCCAGGATGCTTGTTTCTGGTCCAGGGAGGATGTGGCCTGGCAGTTCAGGCTGGACTGTTCCCATGAGGAATAGGGTCAAGACTGATTGGCAGATGGCTGGGTCCAAACTGGGATGGCATAGTGAGCAAAAGGACAATGGATTAAATCCAGGTCTGTGACTGGTGGTGAGTGATTGAAAAGTTTCAGCACTCTGTCCAGCATCTTGTTGTGTTTCCTATGTTCACCCTAAGTGGCCGAGGGTATGCCCAGGCATGTGTCCCTTCCTGGCTGTGCCACTGGACTCAAGCTAGCCTGGATAATGAGGGGTGACACCCTGAAACCGGTCCCAGGATGCGCGTTTCTTGTCCAGGGAGGACCTGGCCTGGCAGTTTGAGCTAGATTGTTCCCATGATAAATAGGGCGAAGACTGATTTGCGTATGGCTTGGTCCAAACTGGGGTGGCATAGTGAGCAAAAGAACAATGGATTAAACCAAGATCTGTGACTGGGGGTGAGTGGTTGAAAAGTCTCATCACTCTGCCCATCATCTTGTTGTGTTTGCTATGCTCATCCTAAGTGACCAAGGGTATGCCCAGACGTGGGTTCCTTGCTTCCTGTGCCACTGGATTCAATCTAGCCTGGCTGATTAGGTGTAATGCCCTGGAACTGGTCCCAGGATGTTTGTTTACAGTCCAAGGAGGACCCGGCCTGACAGTTCAGGCTGGAGTGTTCCCTGAGGAACAGGGTCAAGGCTAATTTGCATATGGCTGGGTCCAAACTGGCGTGGCATAGTGAACAAAGGAACAATGGATTAAACCCAGATCTGTGACTGGGGGTGAGTGGTTGAAAAGTTGCATCACTCTGTCCAGCATCTTGTTGTAATTGCTATGTTTGCGCTAAGTGGCCAAGGGTATGCTCAGACATGGGTCCCTTGCTTGCTGTGACACTGGTTTCAAGCTAGCCTGGCTGATGATGGGTAATACCCTAAAACTGGTCCCGGGATGTTTGTTTTCCGTCCAGGGAGGACCTGGCCTGGCAATTTGGGCTGGACTGTTCCCATGAAGAACAAGGTCAAGACTGATTTGCATATGGCTGGATCCAAACTGGAGTGGCATAGTAAGCAAAGGAACGATGGATTAAACCCAGATCTGTGACTGGGGGTGAGTGGTTGAAAAGTTTCAGCACTCTGTCCAGCATCTTGTTGTGTTTGCTGTGTTCACCCTAAGTGGCTGAGAGTATGTCCAGACATGTGTCCTTTGCTGGTTGTGCCACTGGATTCAAGATAGCTTGGATAAAGAGGGGTGACACCCCGAAACCGGTCCCAGGGTGAGTGTTCCTGGTCCAGGGAGGGTCTGGCCTGGCAGTTCGAGCTGGATTGTTCCCATGATGAATAGGGTCAAGACTGATTTGTGTATGTCTGTGTCCAAACTGGGGTGGCATAGTTAGCAGAAGAACAATGGATTAAACCCAGATCTGTGACTGGGGGTGAGTGGTTGAAAAGTTTCATCACTCTGTCCATCATCTTGTTGTGTTTGCTATGCTCTCCCTAAGTAAGTGGCCAAGGGTATGCCCGGACATGTGTCCCTTGCTGGCTGTGCCACTGGATTCAAGCTAGCCTGGATAATGAGGGGTGACACCCCAAAACCGGTCCCAAGATGCATGTTTCAGGTCCAGGGAGGACCTGTCCTGGCAGTTCAAGCTGGATTGTTCCAATGATAAACAGGGTCAAGACTGATTTGCTTATGGCTGGGTCCTAACTGGGGTAGCACTGGGGTAGCACTGTGGAGAAGTGTGGCTCAATGGTTAGAGCGGCAGACCCTGATGCAGAGATCTGGCCCGGGACCAGGGTTCAATTCCCGCCTCGGCGGGTCTTGGGCTCAATTTCCTCGGACCTGATAATTCTCGCCTCGGTGCCTATTCTAATCATGGGTCCCACTCTGCAACTCTGGGCAATAGCTTGCTTAATCTCCACAACGGCCCCAACAGCGCTGGGATGCCTGGCTTCACCCTGGGGGTGCCCAGGAGTGGACATTTCACAGGGAAAAGCCAGGAAGGGTTCCACAGCGGTATGCGTACAGCGCCTAGACACCCCTTTGGGGGTATGGGTGCGCTTTACAAGTACAAATTTCATTTCATTTCATAGTGAGCAAAGGAACAATGGATTAAACCCAGATCTGTGACTGGGGTGAGTGGTTGAAAAGTTTCAGCACTTCGTCCATCATCTTGTTGTGTTTGTCACTCTCTGAATTTAACAAGTATGTACGTCCCCAGGGCCTAAAGAGGCTTGGTGATGGGGGCCACGCAGCCCACGGCCAAAGGTCATGCACAGCAGGGGTTGTATTTATGTATGCTAATTAAATATTCACTTACATTAAAAACCTGGAAATTCTCTGAAAAACACAAAGGTTAAACTAATATTTAAGTGTGATAAAAGATGTTTTTTTTTAAACCATAGAAATTCACTGATAAAACCAAAGGCTAAAGTAAAATTATATCTAGTTGAATTTGTCAGTGGCTATTTTAACCTTTTGAACAATAAAAACCACAGAAATTCACCAATGTTATTTGAGATGTCATACAACATGTCAGTAGTGATGTCATATATGAGGTCATAAGCAGTGAATGAGGGCGCAACATATAACTGCTGAATTTCTGTGTTTTTTAGTTCAAACTGTAAATGTTGTGACTGAGAAATTCACCTAACTATAAAGTTATTTTAACCGTTGTTTTTTCAGTGAATTTCTATTTTTTTTGTAAAAGCGAATTATTTTTTGTGTATATATGGTAGAATAACTGAGTAATATATCCTCTGTGCGGACATTATTTTGAAAGGGGGTGGCTTTTATATTCTAAGATAACAGGAAAAGGTATACAGTTTGAAAAATGTTTCTAAAAATGATGTCAGAGTATAAAGCAGAGTAACACTACAATATTTGTGTTGAGATTGTCCATCTCCTCACTTCTTGTAACTCTCAAATTGAGACATCTTCTTAGCAAGTTCATTAGTATTCTAATTTCATACTTTTCATAGCCTTTGTATTTGTTTTTACATGGTAGTTGTAATTATGATTCAATCAATCAATCAATCAGGGATTTGTAAAGCGCAGCTACTCACCCATGAGGGTCTCAAGTCATTGTGGCAGGGGCAGGGGGGCTGCTGATCGGACTGGGTGGAGAATCATTCGAAGAGCCAAGTGTTGAGGACCTTCCTGACTCCAAGTGACCTGTACTTCCTGCTCGGCTGTCGCGAACCACTCGCGATATCGTACATTTGGAATTAATGTAAAAGCAGTGTTTTCTTGTAATTCTGAACAAAGTAAGACATTAGAGATGTTGATTAACTTAGAAAAATTGATTATGAATTGTTCCATTCAATATATAAGCCAGTAATTTATTTATGATCTCCCAAGACACTCGCTAGACTCTTTTGAGAAGTCTGGGAGAGGAAACACATCCCAAGAAAGAATTGTAATTGGTTCATGTGGATGTCTTTATTTACAAAAGGTAGATTCCCTCCTTTTGGTTTATTTGCTTATTGGAGTTTGCTGTGAGCAGACCTTGTTATCTTTGTTTGCTTGTCTTTTTGTTTTGGCATATAAAAATGTCTTTATCAGATTCTGACGAGCAGCCTGGTGCTGTTGCAGCACCTGGGCCACCTCAGCCTGCCAAAGAGCTTTAGTATGACAATTGTTTTACATGAGGACAGATAGCAAAAAAGTCTCTGCAAAGTATATCATCTGCAAACTTTGCAAGAAGGATTACAGCCATGGAAGTAGAAACAAATATTATAGTATGAGTATCACAGGCATGGGGAGACATCTCAGGTCTATCCTTCCATAAAGGCTTGCTCAGGCAGAGTTAGCTTGTTCTGCGTAGCTAGACAACTCTTCAGGGTTTTCAGGGGCTTCCACCTCATTCGAATCTAGAGACACTGAGCCTGTCCAAGTACTGAGTACAAAAGCTGATACCAACCCTGCTTATCTTAATAAAACACTTTTTTTGCTGCTTGTGTAAGCCGATAGTATTTTCCTCTGAGAAAAGCAGGTCTGCACATGACAAGCTTGTCCAAGATCACAAATGCCCCGCAAGGCCGTAGTTAATTTATTAACAGTTATTTTTTCTACATTTTTGTCACGTTTGTTTCTAAGGAGATGTTGTTTTTATTCCCCCCCAAATTTCATGTTTTAGTTCAACACTATTCTAAAATGTAAAATTGCAAAAAGTTTTAAAAAGTTAGAATTTTTTTTTTTAAAGTTGTTACTTTTTTAATAAAACTTTCTCTTTTCAGAGCCACCCTATAGTTTCAATATCTATGTTGTTTGCAGTATGCTTCCCTTTTTTACTTCTTTAAAACTCTTGTGCGAGTCTTGCAATAGCCACAAAAAGCCCATCATAGTCAGTGACTCTCAAGAGTGAGATTGCGAGAAGCTTGTGAGGGCCAGGTAGACAATCCCTCGCGGGCAGATGATAGGCGTGCGTAGAAGTATGCGGGGAGGGTGTGGCCTCTCCTTTCAGACCCCTATCTCAGATGATGGGTGTACATAGTAGAGTGCGAGGAGGAACTGCCCACCCCTTTGAGACCCCTCTTTCAGATGACGGGTGTGCATAGTAGAGTGCGGGGAGGGACTTGCCTCTCCTTTCAAACCCTTCTCTCAGATGATGGGTGGGCATAGTAGGGTGTGTGGATTCACTGAATCAACCACATAACATCGGCCTACACAAATATTGAGACACTAATATTGCATGCAAAAATATCGACTAACTATACTTACCTTTAAAAATACAAAATTATCAGAAAAAAGATTATTGTATAAAAAAATCAATTGAAAAAATATTGAGTACAACATTTTCGTAAACATAAATATCGTTAAAATTAAATAAACAATGTAAATTAACAAAAATATTGACATCCACAATATCAACAACATAAACATCGCTTACATATCATTTATTTAAAAAAAAACATTAAATACACACATTAAAAAATATATAAGAGCATATTAATAAATACCACAACTAAAATAATACATTTCAAACTAAAATTAAATATATATAAATATATATTAACAACTATAAAATATATATAATCAACAAATAACGAAACACCAATATTTAAATAAATAATCAAAAAATATATAACAAATAACATTTATCACTACTAAAAATAACCAAACATGAATTAGCATGTACTAAATATATTTAATTTCAATAAAACATATAAAAACAAATATATTGTTACATAAATATAATATTAAACAAAATTTATCATTAAATAAATATATACAAAATTTTTCCAAATTAACATATAACTGCCAAAATAATTAAACAGATGCTATAACAACCAATAAAATAAAAGCATAAACAACAAAAAACAATAGAAAGCTTCAACTAATTAAAACAACACTATAAAAGAAGCCAATTGATTAACCTAAAATTACCTAATAACCTGCAAAGATTGGAGAAGGACAAAACTCTACCACATTGAAGCACCAACGAAGGACCTTCAAAAAAGCCACATCAAACTATTCAAATTTAAAGTAAGTACAATACCTAAAAAATTTACATATCCTCCTAACTAAACTTAAAATAATGAAAACATGTAAAAAGAATAAATAAACGCATTTCCATTTTTTTGCCTATTTACAAACCTTACCAAAAATCAACACTGCAAAGAAATAAACTGTGCAGCATTCTACCAATAAAAGATTAGGAATAAAAGAGATCAATCAAACATATAAAAGTAAGCCTGGGCGAAGTTTGCGTAGCGGCGCTAAGCGGAACTCCGCGAAGCAGTAAAAAAACTCTGCAGCGCTATGCAGAGTTCCGCAAGCGGGTGGAGTTGCTTGTTCCCCCTGTTCGCAAGACGTTTCTGACATTCGGCAACGAGGATGGTGTGTTCGGGGGAAATATCGCCGAACTTCACCACGCGGTCGCACATGGGCATGGCCATCTTGTTTTTCTTGTCGGTTATGGTTCTGGCCCTGTTTTTTTTAATCCTCCCTAAATCTTTGCAATCCTTTGTTCCTGAAACTATTTTTCTGATCTTTTTTATTTATTATCTATCCCTCTTTCTTCTTAAGTGTATATTTTGTGTTTTTTTCTACTTTTTGTAAGTTTTTAGTGCGTTTTTGTACTGTTTTTCTATTACTTGCTTTTTATTTTTTTTAACTTCCTTTCTTCTTCTTCTCACCTAATTTTTTACTTTCTACATTTTCTTTTCCGCGCCGCCCCCCCAGAATCATGGCTAAGAAGACTCAGAGTGCGAGTGCGACCCAGGGAAAGAGGAGCCGCCTTCCTTGTGGAAGGCATCGCCTGGTAGGGGTGCAGCCCGGGCCTTGTTTTTGGAGGTGGAGGTGGAGGTGGCTGCACTTGTTTTTTTTGTGCAGCGCCACCTCCCCTCCACCCTGGCAGCAGGCCTAGGTCGGGGTATGGGCTCCGGGAGCGCCAGCAGCGGTGGACGAGGGTGCGCTGGGCAGTGTATCGCTGCTCTGGGGTCTGGCGCACCCATAACCAACTGACGCACCGGTGGTCCGACATCCTGGACCGAGAGTAGGACCTGCTGGACCTGCTAGGTGTTGAGGTCGCAGGGCTTGGTGAGTACTAGGTGTGAGTACTAGGTAATTATAATTATTATTGAGTGTTCTATGTTATTGCAAATATAATTTTGTTTCCCAAATAGCAAGAATGCTGCTGCTCACATGCAGGTAAGTTACATTTAAAAATCTTATATTATGTGATCGTTATTCTAGACAGGTGCTTGGTGCTACCTAATCGTACTTGTTTGCAACTTTGTGCTCGCTTGGGCTGATTATGTAAGAGAACTTAAGTTAGGTAATGCAGACTAGAGAAACTCCTTTCCTTTGTCCTGTCACTAAGATAGTGGTAGTTGGTTAGTTACTTAGTATTAGTTGGTAATTTAGCGGCCCTCGTGACATGTCCTCCACATGACTTCAGTCCTTGATTCCTGAGTCCTTTTAGTAGAACCTTTTGTAGTTCATATAGTGAGTGAATAGCAACCAACCAATTTAGTGTATGAAATATGCATGTGTCCATCTATGCATTTAAGATGACTAAATGTAGACTTAGTGAATTGGCCCGTCAAAGGGGGTTGAGATGATTGCAAATGAGATCGGAATTCGGAGCTTAGAAGCAAATATAATTTTTTTGCAATCCCTTCCAAAGTCTTTGGAATAGGTGGGTTAGGTAGGTTTAGGATTCAGGAATCGTAATGGAATTGTGAAATAATAAAGATAGGATGGTCCGCGACCGCAATACTAGTCTACTACTAGTCAATCTGATTTAGGAAAGGTCAATGTTATTGCAATTGCCGTTTCCTGTCCAAAAACTTTTTGGAGCAAATATTTAATATTTATTTAACACCAATAATTGTTTGTCCCTTTAATTATGTCTTATATGATCAGCAATCAAACAACAAAAGGGGCGGACCCTACAGGGAAATCCAGGACACTGCAACACTGTGCCAGGATGGATGCGAAAAAGAAACCATTAGGTTCTAAAGAAGAAACCATTAGGTTTTAAAAGAACCCTCACCCACCAACCTAGTTGGTGGAATGCTTCATCACTGGTTTCTCACCTAGGCTGCTGAATGCAACCCAGGTGTGCTATGACGCCTGATTACAGCGGAGCAGGTGGTTTTTGTGAAGGGGGTGAGATTGAAGTGCAAATAAAATTGCCTCTAGGATCCTCCATTGGGATAGAACAACTTTATTTTTGAGGTCCCAGGACAAGGTTAAAAAAGCAAAGATGGATACTGTAAAGACTATATTGATCCTTAATTTCCAAATAGTGGTCTACATGTTTCAGCCTAGTGATACAATTAAAGGCTTTCTTCAGGACCAAAATGTGCAATGGGGCCCGATTTGAAAGGCCTTGTGAAACATCAGCACACACACTGAGGTGTGCTGTGAGTGCGGGGGTATTGTCGTACTTACAGTTCACACTGGCATGTCTAACATTCAAACGTAGCTAATATGCAGTTACATCGATCCCGGCGGGTGGCGGACACCTGTAGTCACACATTCGTCAAGGCAGTCCGTCCACGGTTAAACCTACTGCGGATACATGATCAGCATCCAGGGGTAAGAAGAAGACGGGGTCTTCCGAGGCGGGTGCGGGAGCTGGAGGTGCCTCCCAGCAGGAACAATGCTCCCCTGCAGATGGCACTGCTGGCCCCAGTAAGTCCTCCTGTTGTTAATATTAATATATATTTCCCTAGCTTTTACAGCTCCTTATTTTGAACTATTATTTCCGTTTCCTAATTTTGTTTTTTCCCAAATCCTCTTCGCTTTATCTGTTTCTAAATTCTTGTTATCCCTGCATTACCTACCAACTAAGTTATTTATATATTTCTAGTGTCTGTTTTTTTTTTACATCAAATCAAACTGCCTCTGCTCTGACTTTGTATTAGTCTGTCTGTAGCTTGCTTTCTTCTGGTTTTTCAGTTAGCTTTCCCTTTCCCCATATATATTTTGTGGACCGCCTAGTGGTGGTACTATAAGACTCAGAGAACCCATTGGTCCTTACTAATACTAGTATTAGTACTACTACTCTGCTGTGCAGATTGCATGCCCAAGTAAGGTATTCTATGCATGTTTGTTGAGATGAGAAGGCTTTCTTTTCTTTTACTTTCTCATGCCCAGTCAGTAAATGATGGTCACACTGGACACCTCAAAGTTGTGTATTTTACTTTTTCTCATCTAGTCTTAGTACAATTTGAATTAGCAGCAGTTGATGGTGAACAACTGATTACCGTGCACCATGGCTGGAAGGAAGTATGAGGAGGAGGAAGAAGAGGAGGAAGATGGCACCATTACATTTTCCAACCAAGAGACCTCATGTCCGATTGTCCAACCAGTTGGCCACTCTTTTTCTTTTCAAAAACTCAGATTCACCAATAGCTCTAGCCACTGAGTCCAGTCCTTTGGGTTGTCCTCTTCTTAAGAGGCTTTTCAAAAATTGCCATCAACAAAATGCCCAACCGGATATTTTAATATTATACTGTCTACTGTACTCTAGTACCCGAATTTTAGTGATGTGTGTGGTGTATGTATTGTATTTTCAATCTTGCTAGTGAAAAAAATAAATAGGGGGAGGCATACATGGCAGCTAAAAAATGTGAAATGTTTTTTCGAAACGTACCGACCACTAGTGCCGGGGCCAGCGGCGAAGGCGACACCAGCCAGAAAGGAGCTGTTTTGGCAGCTGCAGGGGGTGAGCAAGCAGCAGTGGCGGGCGGTGGTAAGTCATATTCCTTACTTATTGACAATACAGTCGCTGCAAGGGTGTACACTGTACTGTTGAGACTTTGGGGCCGATTCCGATTCGGGCCGGAAAACGTACCGACCGACTCGGAGCCGGAATAAATACCGACCGACACGTACCTGTGCAGCCCGACCCGCAAAGTACGATGAGAAGCGTGCAAAATACGACCGACACGTACGGAACACAAGCCGAACGACCAAACCGCGCGGAAAACAGCCATCCGGCCGGAAAAGCACGCGAATCGAACCGACCGACACGCACCAGGAAGAATCCCGAACGAAACGTACCCGCGAACTCCTACCCGCCAAGTACGATGCAACACGTGGAAAACACGACCGAGTCGCACGGGGCCCAAGCCGCACGACCGACACGCATTCAAAACTGCGAGCCGAAGCAACCCAAAACCCCGCGACAGACGCGTACGCAGCACAGAAAACAGCACAAACACAGCGTGAACGAATCTGAGAGGCTCGCACGAGACAACTGGAGGGTCCGACTCGGTCAGAAGAACGTCTCCTACATGCACAAAAAGAACCAAGGAAAAAAAAACACAAAAAAAGGCCAAACAAGCAATCACAAAGCAAATAAATACTGGGTGGGGAAACAGGGAACAAAGACACACCCACAACTCCACCCATATAAAGGACACAAATGCCTACCATGATCCTTTGCAAATTCAAATTACCTGCCAGCACTCAACACCAACAGACAGCAACCACACACACACTCACAGCTCATCCATCACACAAGCCACACACTTGCAGCACCACAACAAATAGCACCATCACATACACCCAGCAAAACACACACTCACACACCCTCACTTGCACACCAACACACACATCACACACCAGCACCACCCAACACCATGCCCCCAAAGAAGAATCACAAGTTCCTAGATAGTGAATTGGAAGTCCTGGTAGATGAGATCCTCAGGGTAGAGCCACAGCTGTTTGGTACATTGGTCCAACAGACACCCATGTCGCAGAAAACCAAGATGTGGGAGAGGATCGTCGACAGGGTGAACGCACAATCACCATGTTTGCGCACAAAGGTAGACATCCAGAACAGGTGGTATGACGTGCGCAGGAGGGTCAAGGAGCTGTTGAAGAAGGACTACATCGTGAGCCAACACACCGGCAGTGGCCCTCCTGCCAAACCAGTATACCTCAGGCCCTGGGAGGAGAAGGTGCGGGCCATCCTACCACCAGTGAGCGTCTATGGACTAGAAAACATCCCAGAGCCTGGTGAGTACACAACAAATGTACACAATATTGTGCCACAATACACACACATCACTGTCAAGGGGAGAGTCAAACCATGCACCCTTAGCAAATACACACCAACCAAAACAGATCATCCCAAAATGTGTATGTCAGCCAGATAAACACAATACATGCCAGCTCATAGTGAAATGTAACTGTGTCATGACATGTACAAACCTAACAACAAATACAGCTAGGCAGTGGCACAAATATAACCAACAAACACAGTCAGACATGTAGCCACCACCACAACACCACCTCACAGGGAAGTTCACTGAAAGGAAGGAAAACTGTGTATGCTGGGAAAGTCAGTGTAGCCAATAGCATCATGGGAGTCGTAGTCACAGAAATTGCCCACCCTCACAATGCGCACATCAACACCACCATGAACCATGCCCACATCACAGGGAGTGGAAAACAACTGACAAGATGGCTGACACTGGCTACTGCTGTGGGGAGCACAAGGCCCTGCTGGCAACTGTGCACCAACCAACAGCAGGACACCACTGACTAACATCCTGAAAGACAACTTGCACTCCCTGCAATGGAAGCACGTTCCATGGTGGGATATCTGGCTGGGTGGGAAGGAGGACTCACAGCACTGACCATAGTCACCAGCAGCTCCACCCACACACCCCCTAACACAAACTACACACAACTCACCTGGGAGAAAGCATTGCCTCACACACCAATCAAATATCCCACAAAGAACCACAACCCTGGGTCATGCAGTGTGAAGCACAGGGACACACATGGGACTTGTAGCAAAACAAACCCCAGGATAACACTGTCAGCCATCTTGTCAGCACAGGCACACAACCCCACAGGGAAGCAGAGTCAAAAGGAAGGAAGCATGGGCATGCTGGGAAGGGGGTGGAGGCAAAAGCATGATGGGAGTGGTAGTCACAGCCCAACATCCCCCACCCACATGGCCCAGCAAGAACACACCCAAGCATGCACACCTCACAGGGAGTCAAAAGCCACTTCAAAGATGTCTGACACTGGTGCTCTGTTGTGGGGAGCACAAGGCCATGCTGGGACCTGGCCAACAACCAACAGCAGGACACCACTGTCAGCCATCTTGCCATTGCTGTCACACCCACACACAGTGAAGTACACTCAAAAGGAAGGAAGTATGGGCATGCTGGGAAGGGGGTGGAGGCAATAGCATGATGGGAGTGGTAGTCACAGATATTGCTCACCCTCACAATGCGCACATCAACACCACCATGAACCATGCCCACATCACAGGGAGTGGAAAACAACGGACAAGATGGCTGACACTGGCTACTGCTGTGGGGAGCACACGGCCCTGCTGGGAACTGTGCACCCACCAACAGCAGGACACCACTGACTGACATCTTGCCATTGCTGTCACACCCACACACAGTGAAGTACACTCAAAAGGAAGGAAGTATGGGCATGCTGGGAAGGGGGGTGGAGGCAATAGCATGATGGGAGTGGTAGTCACAGCTCAACATCCCCCCACATGGCCCAGCAAGCTCACACTCAAGCATGCACACCTCACAGGGAGTCAAAAGCCACTTCAAAGATGTCTGACACTGGTGCACTGTTGTGGGGAGCACAAGGCCATGCTGGGAACTGGCCACCAACCAACAGCAGGACACCACTGTCAGCCATCTTGCCATTGCTGTCACACCCACACACAGTGAAGTACACTCAAAAGGAAGGAAGTATGGGCATGCTGGGAAGGGGGTGGAGGCAATAGCATGATGGGAGTGGTAGTCACAGCTCAACATCCCCCCCACATGGCCCAGCAAGCTCACACTCAAGCATGCACACCTCACAGGGAGTCAAAAGCCACTTCAAAGATGTCTGACACTGGTGCACTGTTGTGGGGAGCACAAGGCCATGCTGGGAACTGGCCAACAACCAACAGCAGGACACCACTGTCAGCCATCTTGCCATTGCTGTCACACCCACACACAGTGAAGTACACTCAAAAGGAAGGAAGTATGGGCATGCTGGGAAGGGGGTGGAGGCAATAGCATGATGGGAGTGGTAGTCACAGCTCAACATCCCCCACATGGCCCAGCAAGCTCACACTCAAGCATGCACACCTCACAGGGAGTCAAAAGCCACTTCAAAGATGTCTGACACTGGTGCACTGTTGTGGGGAGCACAAGGCCATGCTGGGAACTGGCCAACAACCAACAGCAGGACACCACTGTCAGCCATCTTGCCATTGCTGTCACACCCACACACAGTGAAGTACACTCAAAAGGAAGGAAGTATGGGCATGCTGGGAAGGGGGATGGAGGCAATAGCATGATGGGAGTGATAGTCACAGCTCAATATCCCCCCCCACATGGCCCAGCAAGCTCACACTCAAGCATGCACACCTCACAGGGAGTCAAAAGCCACTTCAAAGATGTCTGACACTGGTGCACTGTTGTGGGGAGCACAAGGCCATGCTGGGAACTGGCCACCAACCAACAGCAGGACACCACTGTCAGCCATCTTGCCATTGCTGTCACACCCACACACAGTGAAGTACACTCAAAAGGAAGGAAGTATGGGCATGCTGGGAAGGGGGTGGAGGCAATAGCATGATGGGAGTGGTAGTCACAGCTCAACATCCCCCCCACATGGCCCAGCAAGCTCACACTCAAGCATGCACACCTCACAGGGAGTCAAAAGCCACTTCAAAGATGTCTGACACTGGTGCACTGTTGTGGGGAGCACAAGGCCATGCTGGGAACTGGCCAACAACCAACAGCAGGACACCACTGTCAGCCATCTTGCCATTGCTGTCACACCCACACACAGTGAAGTACACTCAAAAGGAAGGAAGTATGGGCATGCTGGGAAGGGGGTGGAGGCAATAGCATGATGGGAGTGGTAGTCACAGATATTGCTCACCCTCACAATGCGCACATCAACACAACCATGAACCATGCCCACATCACAGGGAGTGGAAAACAACTGACAAGATGGCTGACACTGGCTACTGCTGTGGGGAGCACAAGGCCCTGCTGGCAACTGTGCACCAACCAACAGCAGGACACCACTGACTGACATCCTGAAAGACAACTTGCACTCCCTGCAATGGAAGCACGTTCCATGGTGGGATATCTGGCTGGGTGGGAAGGAGGGCCGGATGTCAACCAAATACAACCAATGCAGACCATGTACACACCCCAACATTCACATAGAAATGCCCAAATAATGCAGGACAATGTGCTACACCAATATCAACCCCTGACTGTGACAACTTAGGACAATGCAATGTACAGGCCCGCATCCAGAGGCACAGTCACAACTGTCAGGTGTGTCAACCATTGATGCCTGCAGAAACATAACATACATTGTGTGTGTCTCCCAAAAACAGGTGATGATGGGGACACAGCAGCAGACGCTGAGGAGTCCCCGTCCCAGGCTCAAGAGGATACGGAGCACACCGGTGTGGAACAGCCTCTGCCCTCCTCGGATGAAGAAGACCAACCTGGCACCTCCGGAGCAAGTCATCATGCAGCACCAGCAGGACCACCAGCTGCACCCCCTGCACCCACCCCTCCAATGACTGTCAACACACATACCACCCCTGCCGACATGGAAAGACCAAGGAGCACCACCACCACCAGCACAGGGACCCTGGACCAACGTGGGGCCATGGACACCAACACCACCAACAACCCCCAAGGGGGCCCAGGGTCACCTGTGCGTGCCACCTCAGGTACTGCATGTGTCGGCAGGGGTGGTGGGAGGGGTGGGAGACATAGGTCGCTGCTTGCAGAGGGTCTGGACTGCATGATGACCCACAACTGGCACGCATAGCCGATGCGTACCAGTCCAGCACCGGAGAGCTCAGCCAGGTAGTGGGGCTCCTCAGGGACATTAAACAGCAGCAGGCTGCCCATCATTCCCGCTTGGACTCACACATGTCCCGCGTGGAGTCCAAGTGGGACACACTGCAAGAGATGACGGCGGTGCATAGGGACATATTACAATGCCTCCGCCAGATGAGCAGCAACCAGTCAACACCTCCCTGTGTGCCCACAACATCTGCTGCTGAAACAACTGCAACTGCCACAGGGAGGCAGGATGACTCTGGCGGAGAGTCCCTTGCACCGCAGCAGCCTGCACTTGAGGGTCCCCCCCCAAAGAAGAGGGGTCATCCGAGGAATGGCAACTGAGAGGCCGATGGCCATGTGCAACCCCCAGGAAGCCAACACCTGTTCTGGATAATCACCTTTGTGCGCAAACTGTTCACCCTGTTGACTGCAACACAACCCCCCCACATGACATGGGGAGTACAAGTTGGACCAATGTCTCAGATGACTGTGGACTTGATACAGGACATTTCTGCTACCAGGACTTCTAATTCATCTAGGAACTTAGGATTGCAATCAAAATGTACAGCACTCACCATCCTGTGCACTATTCGCACACATGTATTACAATAAACACACTAATACACCATACCTGCCTCTGTCGTGATTCCAACGTGGTTACTGTCATGGAGATGATGACCAGCGAAATTACACTGTGCATGCTACCTGCTACAGCAAGTACAACACAGGCATGTGAGTCATGGCAACGTGACACATATGAGGGGACTCACCACCACGGCTACACAACAAATACACACCTAGGCCATCTGACTCATTGCCTACACTGATGTTGCCAGGAAATACGGTGCAATGCACAGACACAACACCTATTCCCAGTCTTAGTCAACTAGCCCACTGGTGCAGTAAGCAAATGTCAGTCAAATGTGTGACCACAGACAACGCACATCACAAAGTGAAGCACAGGTTTATTACACATTTGCAACATGTTGTAACCACTACAGATGCAAGGTAATCCCACCTGGCAGCGGGCACACAGTCAACAAGTGTAGAAGGAAGGAAGTCCATGGGTGTGGCGCACATCTACTGTAGGGACACAACAGCTACCACCCTGGAAGTCGAATCACGGTGTCGGGGATCACAGTTGACCAAACCACTCTGAAAGTACCCTGTGAAGGACAGAAATGACACACAGTCAAAAGCACTGAAGAACAGGACAGAACTGCAATACTCATGACCAATACATGTCACAAGATACCCACCCAGAACCAAGTTAGCATGTCAACACTGTTGGGGAGTACAGACTACCTGTAAGGACACATCGCTACACGCATACAGTCATGTAGCACATGGACACACTCAAACAGCACCAGAGCACCACCAACACATATCATGCAAACTCACATCAGTTACATGACATCTCTGGATACTTACATTCAGCTGAAGAAGTTGGTGATGAGCTGTGTGCGGACATCACCATCATCATCATCATCATCATCATCACTGGCATCGTGGTCCAGGCCAGGATCCTCCACAGGTGGCGGACGTTGGTCATCGTCATCCAGGATGAGAGGCAACTCCTTCCGCACTGCCAGGTTGTGTAGCATGCAGCAGACGATGACAATCTTGCACACCTTTGCCGGGGCATATGGGAGGGACCCTCCTGTCTTGTCCAGGCAGCGGAAGCGGCTCTTCAGGAGACCAAATGTCCGCTCAATCACTCTCCTCGTCCGACCATGTGCCTCATTGTAGCGCATCTGGGCTGGTGTCACAGGGTTCCTGAGGGGCGTCAGCAACCACGGCATGTTGGGATATCCGGAGTCACCTACATACAGACAAATGCACATTAGCTGAGTTGGAAAAGAGGGTGGAACGCTACATTGCAGAACACACACAATGATACAAAGGCAGTACACACCAACAAGCCAGGCACGCTGGTTCCGCATCTGTGACATCATCCTCGGGATGCGACTACTCCTCATCACGTAGGCATCGTGTGCAGAACCGGGGAAACGGGCACACACGTGTGAGATGGTCATATCTGCAAGACAGACCACCAGTGCATTGACCGAGTGGTAGTGCTTGCGGTTCCTGTATGCCTGCTCCTGGGCCTGTGGTGGTACCAAAGCCACATGTGCCCCATCAATGGAGCCAATGACATGCGGCATCCTCCCCAGGGCATAGAAGTCACTCTTCACGTCAGTGAGTTGTTGGAGTCTAGGGAAATAGATGTACTGGTTCAGGTATATCAACATAGCCTCCAATACATCGCGGAGCACACGGCTGAACATGGTCTGTGACATCCCACCAGCAGTCGCCAGAGTGTGTTGAAAGGTACCGGTGGCAAAGAAGTGTAGGGCTGCCATCACCTTCACCTTGGGGTCAGCGCTGAGGTCGGCCGGCCAGGTTGCAGGTGTGGTGCCAAGCGCACTGCCAAATCATCAATCAGCTGCCTGGTGAAGCGGTACCGTCGGATGCTGTCACGTTCCACCATCGTTGCCAGGTCAGGGAATGGTCTATGGACAGCTGGTGCCCTGCAGTGCATAGGTGAAGAAAGAAAGATTGTCACTCACCCCACATATGTGGCATTGTACACACTCAATATCACACGATACATCATTATGAGGCACAAGTACATGATGTGTGCAGTTCCGTAAGGACATGTATGGCACATACATGGCCAACATCCAACATCACAGTTCAACAAGTGGCATCAATAAGTCCCAGGTTGTGCCATTGGGTATCATGAGGATGTGTCACATTTCCCATCTCCTGCTGCCACGTTACAAACACACCCCACAGTGACATGTGAGGACAGATGTGCCCCAGGCATCACAGCTCAACGACAGGTAGATTCCCAGGGACCCTGTATTGCCACATGGACACTGGCATGACATGGCGTATCATGTATACACCACAGCAAAACAACCATGACCCCCACAGGTAGTGGTCCCTGTTGCCTCGGCAGGACAGACATGGACGTCTGTGACACACACACGCACAACATCAAAGTCCATGCACAAACAATGTGGATGTGGAGACTGTCTCCCATTGTGCTCATGAAATCCGAGACATTGTAAACACAACATGCACACAGACTGTGGAGGACCATCACTATTGTGCCAATGGGTCACCCTGGGTTAAACATACCGTCCCACATGGGACTCAGGGGGCATGTGACATGACATACACATACACCACCGTGAAATGTGACCATGCCACATGCTCAGATATGAACAGTTGCACATCACAGTGGTCATGTACACGAAACACCAAGGATACTGTCCCCATGAACACGTGCACAGCCTGGGGGTGGCTGCCCCAAGTGACACCCACAGAACAACATGTTCACCCCCATACACGGAATAGGTAATGCAGCCTTCCATGCCTTAGGATACAGTTTGGACAGGCTGTGGTGTTGTAGGTGTGCCCCTCACTCCCTGGGAAGTATATGTGGCTGGCATATGTTCACCTGTGACAGGCATGGTGACATATGCCAGTGACATGTACAGGGACGCGTTGGACAGCAATGGACCGATCGGTGCGCACACATTGGCCATTGCATTCAATGTGTGCAGGTACGCGTTGTATTCGCAATACGCGTTGGACAGCAATGGACCGATCGGTGCGCACACATTGGCCATTGCATTCAATGTGTGCGGGTACGCATTGTATCCTGGGTACGCGTTGAACAGCAATGGACCGATCGGTGTGCCCGGCCGGCCCATTGCATTCAATGTGTGCGGGTACGCGTTGTATCCTAGGTACGCGTTGAACAGCAATGGACCGATCGGTGTGCCCGGCCGGCCCATTGCATTCAATGTGTGCGGGTACGCGTTGTATCCTGGGTACGCGTTGAACAGCAATCGACCGATCGGTGTGCCCGGCCGGCCCATTGCATTCAATGTGTGAGGGTACGCGTTGTATCCTGGGTACGCGTTGAACAGCAATGGACCGATCGGTGTGCCCGGCCGGCTCATTGCATTCAATGTGTGCGGGTACGCGTTGTATCCTAGGTACGCGTTGAACAGCAATGGACCGATCGGTGTGCCCGGCCGGCCCATTGCATTCAATGTGTGCGGGTACGCGTTGTATCCTGGGTACGCGTTGAACAGCAATGGACCGATTGGTGCGCACCCATTGGCTATGGCCTGGCCTGGCAACGGACGCGTTTTCAAATCTTGAACGAGTCTGATGCTGGAAATTCAGTTGGTCACCCACAACAATGTTGCAAATTCATGGGTGGCATGAAGTTGAACTTTTGAAGGATGCTGTGGGCGTGTGTAAGTGGTGCAATTCCGTGGATTGGCCAGATTCAGAAGATGCTAACGACTTGGACCTATCACTTTGGACACATGGGACAGTAACTGCCTCTGCAGCACACATATAATGCTGGCTGTTCCCCTGAGAGCTCACTTGCCTGCACTACATGCTCCAAGACAACATCTGCCACCACCAGTGCTGCCACCACCACTGCTGCTGTATCTGCACCCTCTGGACCCCGCAATGGCACGTACTGTGGAGAGAGCCCCAGCCTTCAGCACTGAGGAGAACCAGGCCCTGCTGGACAGCCTCCTTCCACAGTACAGCAAGCTGTATGGGAAAGCAGGGGAGCAGGTGAGTGTTCTGTCCACTGCCTTCCTAAATTTGCATGTTGTCTGACTAGCAAGGCTAACAGTCTGCACGCCACTGGCTAGCAGGCTCACTGAGTAGTTGTCACCCCCCATAGTGTGTAGTTACATGCACTGGACAGGTATAGTGCAGTGACAGTGCATTTAAACAAGGTTTTACTTCCCAGGCAATGATACCATGTAGTAACTGCTGGCATACTGTCCATGGCCATCGTTGCACTGCCTGTGTACATTATGTGCCCCTGTGATTGAGACATGTATACACAACTGTGTAATGCACGGATATGTTGCATGTGTAGTAATAGCATTCTCACTTTGTCATCCTCACAGGTTGATGCCCACCAGAAGCAGAAGATATGGCTGACCATCGTCCGGGCAGTGAGATCCGTGGGGGACTACAAGCGCCGGATCCGCAACTGCCAGAAGAGGTGGCAGGACCTTCGGGGCTGGACCCGGAGGATCGCACGGGTCCAGCTGAAGCTGTCGCCTCCTCGCAGGAGGGGCGGACACCGGACCCTGACCCCCCACATGCTCAGGATCCTGGCGGTGGTCTTCCCTGATCTGGATGGGCAGCTGAAGGCCAGGGAGCAGCACGGAGGGGTGAGTCCATGACTGCATTGTGAACTTTGTCTGCCATGCTATGTGCCCTCCTCTGGCCTGGTTAAACTTCCACAGCACATCAGTCATGTGGTCCAGGACCCATGTCCCTCGATTGTGCACTGCCCACTCCTCATCTGATACCCAGGTGTGGCCCTTGCAGTCAGGGAATTGTGTCACTTGGGTACTGTGTCCTTGCAGTTTGCTTGACTCAAGGTGGGGGACAGCATCTGTTCCCCTAACTGTGGTGGGCATCATGGGTGGGTCCATTGCTTACACAATGCCTGTGTTCTGACATGTAATCTGCGTGTTACTTTGATATGTGGTCCAATTGCTGAGCTGATCCACCACATGTGTCTGGGGTAACTGGCACACACCCAAGCTGCGGGTGGGAACAATGTTTGGGCCCCAGGAGTGTGTATATTACGTGTGTCACACATACTTAGCCAGCTGCCTACTGTCCAGGGTTCATCCCTCATTCATGTGGGGCAGGACAGTCATGCCTACTCCAGGCCATGCAATGCACTCTGTACTCCCACTCCCGTGTATCAGCTGACACGTTGTGCTCAGTGATATGTCCCCTCAGGTGTCAGCCTCTGTGTCAATGTGCTGTGGCTTCGATGTCAGGACTGCTGGGGTGTTTATCGGTTGGGGCTGAGCATGCCACCGGAGATGTGACCATAGGAGACGATACTTGTGTGACACATAGGTGTTTGAACACCTGACCGTGCAGACTGGGGTATGCGAATGTGAAGTCCATGCAGCTGTTTCCCATTCACAGCAGATTGTGAGGTGCTCAGGTTCAGAGGCTTGTGTTACAGGTCACCCATATGTCCAATCAGTATGACCTGGACAGATAAGGGTTCAGATGATGTGGTGTGTGGGGGATGTGCATGTGCACTTGTTCAGCTCCAGGACTTGCATTCCCCATGACCTACTATTGTGACACATAGCAGGCTGTTGTTGTGTGGCTGCCCTGCCCATGTGACTGGAGACAGTGATGTATGACTTAGCAGGCATGCCTGTACCATGGCATGTGACTTCCTATGAGTGATCCTGCAGGGGAGTGGCATGTGCTACATGCACACCATAGTGGCAATGGCTATCAGCACATGGGTGCATCATGGTGTCTGTCGCTGGTATGCATCACATGCATTTTATATATCTGACTCTGGGCATCACTTTCCTCCGGACACCTGTACTGACTCAGTGGCAAGAGTTGTGATGTGTGCATGTTCACATGCTTCACCGTGTTCTCTGCACCGTCCAACTACTGTGTAGGTGGTGCATGTGTCCACACTGGGGTATTGCCAGCCAACGGACGCCAGACAGATGGGTGCAAGGCCAGGTGGGATGTGAGTGCCATGGTTGACGATCAGACTGACAATTGGCTTCTCCTATTCTGTTTGGGCAATTTTAGCAATGTTCAACTAAGGATGCCAGGCCTTGCTCTGTATTGTGCTGTACTTACTGTGGTGTGTGCGTTCGGTGCAGGTGACTGATGTCTGTCTGTTTCCCTATTGTTTGCAGATACATCCACGGCCACAGGCGGGGACAGCTCCACGGACCAGGAGGAGCCGCAGAGCCAGACTGGGTCAGCAGCCGAGGAGTGGTCGGAGGGACCCAGTGGCACGGAGGGCGAGGGGAGCCACACCGAGGAGTCCTCAGCACCATCCACCTCAGCTGAGGACCACAGCAGCTCGGAGGATGACTCCCTTATGGAGGCGGGTGTCAGCAGCCACCACACCCCAGCTAGTGTTGCTGTCCCCGCCACCACCACCACCACCGCCCTCCCATCGGCTCCCATTCCCGAGGTCCGTGGAGGCTCCCATGTTCGGGAGCGTGTCTCCTTTGGGCCAGGCACCGCACCCCCTGCCCCTGTGTCCCCTGCTGCCCTGAGTGAGGAGTCTGTGTACCTCCTTCGCCAGCTCCATGTAGGGCAGACAGCGATGCTGAGTGTCCTCCATGCACACACCACTCTGTTGACTCAGCTGGTGTCGTTCATGGAGGGCATCTCATCGGGCATGTCTGCCCTACAGAGGGGCAATAGGTCCATGGACTCCTCGCTGACGGCAGCAGTGTCCCTCCTCCAACAGTCCCTCACCCCTCCTGTCTCTGCCCCATCCACACTCCCCAGCACCTTACCTGTCCCAAGCACACACACACCGGCACAGGCACACACCAGCACAGACACGAGCAGCACACACACACACACGCCACAGACAAGACGCACACGCACGCACAGTCAGGGGACTGAAACCACACTCACAAGGGATGGGGCCCAGTCACACACACACGCATCCATGAGCACTGCGCAGTCCACAGTTACCTCTCCCTCCAAAGCCCCCTCTGTTGCCTCACCTGCAACCCCAAAGACCCAGCGGCTCTTCCTCAGTGACCTCGGCCTCTTCCCCTCCGATCCAGCTGATACAGCTTTCAGGGGGAAGAGGAAGCCCACCCACACGGAGCGGAGTGCACCTCGCCACCGGACACCCTCCCCCAGGCGCAGACCGACTGATGCCCCCATCCGCAAGTCCCCCCGGACCCAGAAGAGCAAGACCCAGCTGCCGCCCTGCAGCTCAGGCACCAAGTCTCCTTCCTCCATCCCTCAGGCCCCCACTCCACAGGTGCCCCCACCACACCCTGCCCCAGGTTCCCCCACCCACAGATACACCATCCCCAAAAGGATCAGGCCTTCTCCCCTGCCACTTGCTCTTCCGGCCCCCCCCCGCTGCGCTTGTCTGTGCCACTGGTGTGGAGACGGTGTCCTCCCCCTCTGTCCTGCCCACCTTACCTGATCCCCATTCTCCTCCCCTGGAGGTAGGCACTGCAGTGGAGTCCACTACCACCCTGTCTGACTTGGGCACTGCAGTGGGGAACCTGTCCACTCCATCTGCACGGTCCCCTGCAGTCTTGCCGGCACCCACACCATCAGAGTCATGCCCCCCACTTGTGCCGGCACACACCATGTCAGACACCTCCACTGCAGTTGTCAGTGGCTCTCCAGCACCCACCACCCCTTCCCTGCCTCCTTCTGGTGAGCCATGATCCTGTCCCTGCGGTGCCTGGCCTGCCCCCCGTATGCCCCTCCGAGGGGATTGTCCCTGGTTTTCATCAGTGCAGGCATGCGTAGGGTGACATCTGCCACTGTCACCCTGTTTTGACTATCATGTTGGACTGGCCATTGGCCTTTGTTAATTTTTTGCTGGACATCAACTGTTAGACCCACATATGCTGAATAAAGCACCTTTCTGTTCTCTAGTGCTTTTGCTTCTGATGTACATGTTGTTGATGATGCTAACCATGCCCTTGCTGCAGTGATGGTGATATTTGGTCTCATGATAATGAAGTGTTACTGTGCAGGAACACATGTGGTCCAGGGGGAATGTGTCCTATCCTGTGGTGTATCCATGTCATCCTTAGCAGCATCTGAGGGTGTCATGTGTTCAATATTTGGCAATGGGATTTCCTACTTACATTAGCAATTTCACATCTGTGGCTTCCACCCCTGCACATCTGTTGTGCCTGCCATTGTTCAATTAGTCTACTTCCCTGACCGTGTGGCCATCTCCACTGGACATGCAGGTTTGGGCATCAATGGGGAAGGACTCATCTGTGTTGTCAGTGCAACATTGCTATACAAGTGTGTTGGATCTGTCTGATGATTTCGTTGGCACTCCCATGACCAGGCTGATGTGACGGGAGCCTTCATTTGGTGCTAATTGTTGACTGTGTGACCAAGTGCTCAGCTGACATGATGGAGCCCTACTGAGGAAACATATGGCACAGCTTTCCTCACACAGGAGTGGAGTCCCCTCATGGCAGTGTGTACTCCTGTGACATTGCCTGCGCCCAAGGTGTGTGTTTGTATGAGCATGTCTGTGTGTTCACTTCCGTTTTGCTGTGCATGCTGGGATCCTAGTGTTGTACCTGTTTGTGATGCTTGCTGAGTTGACCTATGTTCCCCCCAAGTCTTCTCCCTGGATTCTCTGTGATGTGGGTGCATGGCACATTACTGGTCATCAGGGTGTCACCCATAGGTGTGTTTGCTGTCAGGGCTGAGTTTGTGTGCAGACGCAGATGGGTCACAGTCAGGATTCCCCTTGGCACTTGTTGTTTACACCTGTCATGTGATTTCCAGTTTGTGTTATCTTTCAGTGATTGTGACACGTTGTGTGTGTGACTGCTGGCACTCCTCAGGGTCCGGGCTGCAATGTTGGTAGTTGTCTATGTGTGTTCTTTGTGGGTGACCTTGGCTTCTTCATTGGTGTGTGACTGTGGCTGGGATCCCATTGGTTGGTGTGGTATTGCCGTCATGTCCATGTACAGCGTAGTGTGCAGTGTGTCAGACATTCAGGAGTCTTGTTGAGTGGCCATGTGTGATGTGTTTCTGCACCTTGGTTCCCACCCACCACCCTGGGATTGTCATGGGTGCATGTGCAATGTCACCAGTGCATGTGTGCTTCACTGCTGCACATTGTTGGAGGTCGAGGTGTGTGGTGTTGAGTGTGTGCAGATGAGAGTTGTTGCCCGGCTAGACCCCTGCCTCCATGTTGGCCTTGGCTTACTGGCCGTGATGATTGATTTGTGCTTGTGTAGGTGTGATGGTAGTTTGTTGCTCAGGACACATGACTGTGGTTCACAGTGTGAACGACATTTAGCTTTGTCATCACAGTGGGATTGTAATGCAGCCCAGGGTCAACACATTGTGGGGGCCCTGGGAGTAGTGCTGTGGTGTGTCTGTGTCTTGCTGTGTCAGTTGCTGTTCCTACATGCTTGTGTGACATGTGTGATTTGTGCTCCCTCTCATCTGACAATGCCTGATTGCCCACATAGGGGATTTGGATCCATGAGTTACCTTTGTGTGGCACTGTATGCACATCTGTATTATTGGTATTCAGGCCTCCTCATGTGTTGTGTGGTTGCCTGGGGACACTGGCACCCCCCCTCACCTGTTGTGTTTGATGTGCAGTGTGGGTCTGCCTGTTTGTGTTTGTGCATCTGCACCACTGCATTGGCATATCTTTGGTGTGCCATTGGCTGTATGTTGTTTGGTGGGTTTCCCCTGCTGTCCCTGGGACTCCTAGGTCATCGGTCAGCACAATGATCATGGTTTGTGTGTCCCATTGCTGCCATGGTATGGTATCTGTTCACCTCACATCTACAGTCTCCACAGGGTATCTGCATTTGTGTGCCCATTGGTGCAAATATGTGGGTCTGCATTCTGATGGTCACTTCTGTCATTGTGTCATTGATGAATGTTCACAGGGTCAGCCCCCATGGGTGATGTTTGTCTGCACATGGCCAAAGGTATGTCTTATTTGCACTGCAGTATTTGCTTCCCCCAATCTATGTTGCAATGGGACACATGCACTACTTTGCCACTGATGTGTTTTATGTTCTGTGACCAGGAATCATCCATGCAGTTTGGCAGTTGCAGCTTTTTCTTTGTCAACACTTGCATTTTGGTCACTGTGATGATGGGGGTTTGGACCCCATTGCCACAATGTTCAAAATGTGCTTCAGCTATGGACCCCACACTTATCTTTTGGTCACTGTGATGATGGGGGTTTGGACCCCATTGCCACAATGTTCAAAATGTGCTTCAGCTATGGACCCCACACTTACCTTTTGGTCACTGTGATGATGGGGGTTTAGACCCCATTGCCACAATGTTCTGAATGTGCTTCAGCTATGGACCCCACACTTACCTTTTGGTCACTGTGATGATGGGGGTTTGGACCCCATTGCCACAATGTTCAAAATGTGCTTCAGCTATGGACCCCACACTTACCTTTTGGTCACTGTGATGATGGGGGTTTAGACCCCATTGCCACAATGTTCAAAATGTGCTTCAGCTATGGACCCCACACTTACCTTTTGGTCACTGTGATGATGGGGGTTTAGACCCCATTGCCACAATGTTCTGAATGTGCTTCAGCTATGGACCCCACACTTACCTTTTGGTCACTGTGATGATGGGAGTTTGGACCCCATTGCCACAATGTTCAAAATGTGCTTCAGCTATGGACCCCACACTTACCTTTTGGTCACTGTGATGATGGGGGTTTAGACCCCATTGCCACAATGTTCTGAATGTGCTTCAGCTATGGGCCCCCACACTTACATTTTGCTCACTGTGATGATGGGGTTTTGATCCCCATTGCCACAATGGTCATGGCCTGCTTGCATTGTGGGGGCCACACACATATATGTGTGGCACATGTGATAGGGGGTCACATTGTATGTTCAAAGTCATGTTCAGTGTTGTAGGCATTTGACACAGTCTACACACGCTTGTCATGGTGTTGGGGGGATGTCTTTTTCTTGCATTCCCTAGGTTGTAGTGTGCTGGTTGTGTCATGCATTGTCCATCCTATGAGTGGGGGTGGTGTTGGTGGTAGGCATCCAGCCCCCCATGGGTAGAGGTGGTAGTAGTGACAGGCATCCAGCCCCCCATGGGTAGAGGTGGTAGTAGTGGTAGGCCTCTGGCAGCCCCTGGGTAAGGGTGGTAGTAGTGACAGGCATCTAGCCCCCCATGGGTAGAGGTGGTAGTAGTGGTAGGCATCTGGCACCCCCTGGGTAGAGGTGGTAGTAGTGGTAGGCATCTGGCACCCCCTGGGTAAGGGTGGTACTGGTGGTAGGCATCCAGCCCCCCATGGGTAGAGGTGGTAGTAGTGGTAGGCATCTGGCAACCCTGGGTAGAGGTGGTAGTAGTGGTAGGCATCTGGCACCCCCTGGGTAGAGGTGGTAGTAGTGGTAGGCATCTGGCACCCCTGGGTAAGGGTGGTAGTAGTGGTAGGCATCTGGCACCCCCTGGGTAAGGGTGGTAGTAGTGACAGGCATCCAGCCCCCCATGGGTAGAGGTGGTAGTAGTGGTAGGCATCTGGCACCCCTGGGTAGAGGTGGTAGTAGTGGTAGGCATCTGGCACCCCCTGGGTAGAGGTGGTAGTAGTGGTAGGCATCTGGCACCCCTGGGTAAGGGTGGTAGTGGTGGTAGGCATCCAGCCCCCCATGGGTAGAGGTGGTAGTAGTGGTAGGCATCTGGCACCCCTGGGTAAGGGTGGTAGTGGTGGTAGGCATCCAGCCCCCATGGGTAGAGGTGGTAGTAGTGACAGCCATCCAGCCCCCATGGGTAGAGGTGGTAGTAGTGGTAGGCATCTGGCACCCCCTGGGTAAGGGTGGTAGTGGTGGTAGGCATCCAGCCCCCCATGGGTAGAGGTGATAGTAGTGGTAGGCATCTGGCACCCCCTGGGTAGAGGTGCTAGTAGTGGTAGGCATCTGGCACCCCCTGGGTAGAGGTGGTAGTAGTGGTAGGCATCTGGCACCCCCTGGGTAAGGGTGGTAGTAGTAGTGGTAGGCATTTGGCACCCCCTGGGTAAGGGTGGTAGTAGTGACAGGCATCCAGCCCCCATGGGTAGAGGTGGTAGTAGTGGTAGGCATCTGGCACCCCTGGGTAGAGGTGGTAGTAGTGGTAGGCATCTGGCACCCCTGGGTAAGGGTGGTAGTAGTGGTAGGCATCTGGCACCCCTGGGTAAGGGTGGTAGTAGTGACAGGCATCCAGCCCCCATGGGTAGAGGTGGTAGTAGTGGTAGGCATCTGGCACCCCTGGGTAGAGGTGGTAGTAGTGGTAGGCATCTGGCACCCCCTGGGTAGAGGTGGTAGTAGTGGTAGGCATCTGGCACCCCCTGGGTAAGGGTGGTAGTGGTGGTAGGCATCCAGCCCCCCATGGGTAGAGGTGGTAGTAGTGGTAGGCATCTGGCACCCCCTGGGTAAGGGTGGTAGTGGTGGTTGGCATCCAGCCCCCCATGGGTAGAGGTGGTAGTAGTGACAGCCATCCAGCCCCCCATGGGTAGAGGTGGTAGTAGTGGTAGGCATCTGGCACCCCCTGGGTAAGGGTGGTAGTGGTGGTAGGCATCCAGCCCCCATGGGTAGAGGTGGTAGTAGTGGTAGGCATCTGGCACCCCCCGGGTAGAGGTGGTAGTAGTGGTAGGCATCTGGCACCCCCTGGGTAGAGGTGGTAGTAGTGGTAGGCATCTGTCACCCCCTGGGTAAGGGTGGTAGTAGTGGTAGGCATCTGGCACCCCCTGGGTAAGGGTGGTAGTAGTGACAGGCATCCAGCCCCCATATGGGTAGAGGTGGTAGTAGTGGTAGGCATCTGGCACCCCCTGGGTAGAGGTGGTAGTAGTGGAAGGCATCTGGCACCCCCTGGGTAGAGGTGGTAGTAGTGGTAGGCATCTGGCACCCCCTGGGTAAGGGTGGTAGTGGTGGTAGGCATCCAGCCCCCCATGGGTAGAGGTGGTAGTAGTGGTAGGCATCTGGCACCCCCTGGGTAAGTGTGATAGTGGTGGTAGGCATCCAGCCCCCCATGGGTAGAGGTGGTAGTAGTGACAGGCATCCAGCCCACCCTGGGTAGGGGTGGTAGTAGTGGTAGGCATACAGGCCCCTATGTGTATGTGTGGCATTGGTGAGGGCCATCCCGCCCCTATGGTGCTGCTGTTGCTGGTGTAGGCATTTCTGCATCCCTCTGTGTGTGATGTGTCGGGTACGTGTAGTTTGTTTTTGTTGTTGGTGTCTGACTTACCTTCTGCGCCGTACGCGTCCATGCCTGTTCCGGTAATAGAGGTAGAATATTGGTAGGATCGGCACAAAGGGATTCATGGTTGTTTCGTCTCGTTCGTCTTTCTCTTTGCTTCGCCTCGTCCTCGTCGCTGGCGTGTTCGTCTCGTAGCCGTGGATTGTGTTGTGGCGTGAATCGGAGCTTATGTGCGCCTCGACCGGATGCTTTGACGTGCCGTGCGTAGCGACGGGTTCGGCGCGTACGGGAAGCGCATCGTACTTGTCCGGCCGGACGGGGCTGCATTTTTGCTTCCGTGCGGCTCGATTCTACGATTCCGGATCCGCCTCGGTCTGAGTTCAGGTCCTGTATTGGGTGAGTACGACTGGGTCGGGATTTGGGCAGTTGTGCGCATCGTACTTGCTCGTTCGGACGTATGTGCGGATCGGTCGGGAAACAGCCATTCGCCTGGATTTTTTCCCGACCGAATGGTATTAGGTGCGCCTCCGACCGGGATCGGAATCGACCCCTATGTTGTTGTGAACAGTAGAAGAAGACACCCTTTACTTAGCATTAGCATTAGCGGGAGTTGAGTAACTAATGGTCTCTTCTATATTCAACTCAGCAGAGAAAGTTTTATTAAGAAGACTAAGAGTCAGATGGCCTTGATGGCTTGATGGAAAAGGGAAAGATGAATGGAAGGAGGAAGGACGGGTGACATGTAATATATGACTGCAGAGAAGTATGCATGGGTGAAGGAAGGGGGCCCAGGATGCATAGAGGTGGCTGATAGGATGCATGGGTGGTTGAAGGATGGGTGAAAGGTGAAAGAAAGGATGCCTGCCTAGGTGGGTGAAACTATGGGTAAAAGGAATACTCCGGGGGGTTTGATGGGTCAAACCCAAAGGCAAGCAAACAAGGACGCATGGGTGGTTAAATGACAAATATATGTTGTTGGTGAAATGTTTATTGAGAATGTTAGCCATGTTTGGATGGATAGATGCCTGGATGGTATCGTAGGTGAAGACTGGATGAAGAGAATGTAAAAGAAAATTACACCGTGGCAGAGTAGCAAAGCCAAGGGTGAAGAATAAAAATAATGCTAGAAGAGCAATGCAATGATAAATGGAAAAATCCCTGGGAAGAAGAATAAACAAGGACTGTTTTTTTTTTCAAGGATTTTGATTCAAAGGTTTGAGGTTGTATTTCAGAATACTCCCTTGACTCACAGTAGTTTGCAAGCACAACCTATATATTGTGATGTACCCACCCATCATCAATCGTTTCCCTCCGACTACGTGGCCCACTCCCGCTCCCTACCCATGTCATTTCGACCGTGTCAGCCATGGGTGACCTATAGCTGTCATCTGCATGGTTACAAGCAAACAATAGTAGTACCTCACGTCACGTGACGTTGTGACGTATATCATCATTCATGTTAGTAATCATATCATCTGCCTTGTTGTAGTAGTCAGGGTGAAAGTGAAATTGAGCATTTGCCATTGATTTAACGGAGTATGGCCATAATAGAAAAATAGATAATTGTGTAGTTCAGATGCCTCACCTGCAAACAGTAGTAAAGTAAAGCAAGTCTGCGACACAAGTATGTCTGTCTAGGGCGCAAGCTGACTGAGCTGGCATGCCTACAAGATTAATTTAGCTAAACAAGAGAGAGAAGAATACTTGTCTACTCCATAGTGCCTAATGCCTGAAACTCTAATCACATGTGGGAGTTGGGGAAAACTTGGGTGTTCTTTTTTTATGAACATTTGCTTTTATGGATAATTGTTTTGTACTTGTGTTGATTTACTGGACATTGGTTGGGGTTAGGAAGAGGGGTGGGTCAGCTGTTGTGGGTTTCTTTCCTTCTACTTTATATTTGTTAGGGGAATAAATTATGTAAAGTTTTACATATGATATAAATCTTTTTTGGGGGGGTTACTCTTTTACTTCGCACTGTATCCTTTGCTGCAGGGCTGCAGCCAGTTTTTGAAATCTGTAGATAGTGTAACACACCAACAGATAGATGTGGTACCCTCACTTGTCCTACTACTGTCAGTCTATCCTCCTAGTCTATGTAGTCTGCAACTAAAACCCCTATGGAAGGGTGTAGGTGTGTGAACTGATTAATTTCCATAATATATACATTATTGCATCCCCCACACTTCTTCTCTTACCTGTGATTGATGATTAGGTGAAGCAATGGCTGCATGGTGATGGTTTGGTGCCATAATTCCAAAGGTGCCATGGTAGTGGTAGTAGTAGTAGACAGTAGCATTTGCAAAAAAAGAAAATGATACAGCCACCTGAGGGACACTAGGGAATGACTAGTAGAAGTACAGCACACACGAAGAAGACTGCCAAACAAGAAACCATGATAAGCAATGCCAAAGTAAAATAAAACAGAATGGTGGGCTAGCCTAGTACAAGTTATTACAAACTGAAGTCGACTCGAGCTATGAAGTGGACACGTGTAACCTTTAGTGCTGGAAGGATGATGATGCTGGCAATTAATTATGATGGATTATGTTCCTCTGGAGAAAATGTGAATATTGAATACTGTGCATGGATGGGCAATCTAATCTATCTATTGGGCTATATATATCCTTAGAACAGAAGAAGATCCTCGCCCTGCCTTGAGTTAGTGTTGCTTTCACCACATCCGCCCCAGAAAGTGTGTGATCAATTATTGGTGTAAATTTAATTTAGGCACACCTCAATAAATCAGATCACACAGCCCGGGGGAAAGGGGTTAGGGTTTAATGAATGGTTGGGAAGGGGGATTAGAGGGAAAGGTTTGACATAGACAAACACTCCACATTGACATTCATCTTTGTAGCCGACCATCATAAATTTGTTAAGGGAGAAAAAGGAAATGCAGGCTTGATGATGATGAGTAGTACTAGACTAGTACAGGGCAGTATATTAATTATGCAATTGTCTGTCTGCCCCCAGAGAGACCCAAGTTACATACATTATGTTCTGTTGTACTGGGCTTTCTTTGAAAGATAGCAAATAAAATTAAAATATCTGTAGGAGTCAAATATAAGCAAACATAAACAACACTCACAGTCATCGTAATGATTGAAGAGAAAAAAATAAATTATACTGTGCTATTGCCAAATTGGGAGTTGCATCTCCGCATTCCTCTTGGTCCTTCCTTGGAATGTCCGTCCATCAATCTTGGGTGCCTGGCGGATGCGGTTTGGTAAGGTAAGTGTGAGCTGTTTTTCCAGTATGGCGCAGGGTAAAGTGCCTGTAGATGGAAAAACAAAAAGGATATTGAAAAATCAAGTAGAAAAGTTAAACTGCATAATTAAGGAGGAGTGCAACAAGAAGACTTTCAGAGGCGGCATGGCTAAATCATGTCTGTTTCCGGCAGTTACCTCCAATAACAGGAACAAGCCTCCCCACCCAACCTCCACTTAGCTTAGAATTTAAGCCAGACAGCACAGTGAGCACACACACACACACACACACACAAAGCAACATAGCATTTTCCAAATTAGGTAAAAAATCAATGCACCGCTGTCAGTCATACCATACTCGCCACCACCACTACACTGTGAGTCCCAGACACTGTGACAGTTAGACGGAGGCTAGGAACGTTATTAAGAGAACTGCCAAAGGTGCAGGCAGTTCAACAGAAGGCTGATTAACTCTTCTAAATAGACGTGATTTATTATTCTTTACGGCGGGTGCAGCACCGTGAATTGGCACGGATGCACTGCAATTCCAAGTTATATCGGATTACGCCATCCGTTAGGATTGTCCACACAGTAGGTTCCAAATCTACTCGAACAAGGGAACACCCTGTCGCTAATAGAGGAGACCTATAGATAGGACCCAAGGAAACTCTATGATCATCGACTGATTGTAACGATTCTCTTGATTTTGGAGTCATTTTGCCCGTTACAACGCTCCTACTATAATTGGTGGAGGGGACTCAGTTTGCACATTTGGAATACTGGGGCTGACATTATCCTTTTAATTTGTCCTGAGGAAGACCCTATTTGATGATCCTATAATCACACTGTTACCTGGGTCGAAACGTAGGCGTAATATTTTCTCATGTCCTGAATCTCTGTAACCATATATTTAGAGACACTGTGGGTTACTGCTAAAATTCAAAAGGGGACAGAGACAACTTACAGTTCTTGTGTTGTCCTGTTTTGTATGAATCTGATGGTTCATTTCACTATTTGTCACATCAGTCACTATTTTTATGTCGTTGCCACTACGTTATTATTTGTTGTATTGTGTTTGTCAGCCCATTTAAATATAAAAAAATAAAAAATAAATATTTTGATATAAAGATTATCTTCTTGATTAAAAGACAGTAATGGACAAGTATTGATTCTTGTTGTGTGCATTTCAAGGTAATTGCATTACCACTTGTAATCGTCTTAAAAAGTTATTTTGTTAAAAAAAGAAAACTTTTTGGCTTCTACCCAACGGAACCATTTGTAGTTCACAGCACTATTACCTAGGTTCCGAGGGACACAGGGTCACCCCATTGATCTTAATATTATACCACCACTACACAGACATGTAAGGCTGGCATTGTTGTTTACCTTTAGGCCACTTCACACCCTGAGTTATTCCATCAATCATCTCTGATCCTCCTGACTCTGACTGCGAGTATGGTATGGTGTCCACCTCCAAACCAACAGTGTCCCGAGTGACTCCCAGACTCGTCCCGACTCAAAAATGCAATGGATCGGCCTGCAGTAGTACAATTTTGTTATTGAACAACAAGAAGGGAAAGATTGACTTGAGTCACTTTTTTGTATGTAGAGTAGTAGACATCATTCACAACAAACAACAATCACTCCGCGTGCAAGGCATGCCATCATTTACGAGTTCTTCCGGGGCAGTCCCTCTAGGCTAGGAAAGGATAGATTCATAGTCAGGGTCCAGGTTTGAAGGAAGGCACACATTTCACATTTGTTGTATTCTCCATCCAATGTCTGGCTTGAGGGAAATGGCTTTAGGGCGAGTCAGGAGGAGTCAGGAGGAGTGGACTTACTCTTCACTGACTGCACACAGTTGCAACTCCAATCCGGCAATAAAAGAGTAAGAAGGTGGGGATGGATTTGTGAACCAGAAAGACAGTGACACACACAAATAGTAAAGTAAATAATGTTCCAAAGCCTAGTTGTCAGGGAAGTAGAGCTCGTCCTCAAACTCTGGTGGCTCACCCAGAAGTAGGTCACCTAACACACTACTTCCATGACATGAGTCGCCGTCATCATCTTCCTGCTATGGTACTTCAGGTATGGTGTAATCTGGTGGTATAAAGTGCTGATTCATTTTGATCATGGTTAACCTCTCCACATTTTGAGGTGAGAGACCTGTCTTTTCACTGTCAGAATGGCACCAGCAGCACTTAAAACAAGCTTAGCAGAGACACTTGCTGCGGGGCAAGCCAGATAGTTTATCGCCAGCCTGCTGAGCACTGGCCATAGGCACCTTTTCCCATACCAATACAGCAATGGTTTTTGATCAAAGTAGACCTCCCTTGGGTCATCCAGATAGTCCTGGACCATCCGCTCAATGGTCATAGGTGCTCCGCTTTGCTCGGCCTCTTTTGCCATTGCCTCAGCACTGGACTTAAGCCCTGCCTGTAGAAAGCATTTATGTGCCGATTTTGGGGCTGATGCTCCTGTTGCGCCTGTTCTTGTTGTTGTTGATGTTGTTCTTGGTGTTGTTGGTGGTTTTGGCTGCTGTGAGCCAACCGCACTGCCCTCAGGCTCTGAAGTTGAACTTGAAGGCTGCCCTGTAGTACTTGTTGTGCCATGGAGGAGAGGGCATCTAATTCCCGACCATTCTTTTTCTAGATGACTGACTTGCTCAGCTATACAAGTTTTGTAGCTGGCAACATCCCCGTCTGAAAAAGGAATGAAAGTGTCTAGTAATGGTTTGTACTGTGGATCAAGAAGTGTGGCACAAATGTAGTAGTTGGATGACACAATGCCTCTTTGCACCCTTGTATTTTCAGATGAGTGAAGGGTTAAGTTCTCCACCAACTCATATGCTTCTTTTTTTCCTCCACAAATGTGTACATTGCAGCCAGCTCCTTTAGCTGTTCCTGTAGCATGTGCAACAATGGGATAGCTTGGCCCATGGTACAGTCCTCCTTGCTGACTTCCCGTGTGGAGTCCTTGAAAAGAAGCAGCATCTCTGTCAGACATTTAACTGGGCACCATTGGTCCATCTCAATGATCATGCCTTTCACAGTAGCATCCCCTCTTTGCATGACATATTCATTGATTGGTCTGTACTGCTCAAACAGACATTCAAGCATGTAATAAGTTGAGTTCCAAAGTGTTGGCACCTCCTGGATGAGTGCTTTAACTGCCATTCTATTATCAGGTTGAATGATCCTCAGCTACTTCCGGGCTTTAAAAGAATGGCTGAAGTGTGTGCAGATTCTTCTGCAGGTGGTCAGTAAGTTGCTGACTCAGTCTTCTTTTTTCAGAAAGTCTTAAACAATGATATCTAACCCCCACAAAAGAGATCCAGTTTGCAGTTATGCACATGTAATCAGTGGCTTGGCAACTGGTCCACGTGTCTGTTGTCAGGAGGATAGTGTGAACAGCACTCTGGTGAAATAGGACCGGCTGGGAACCTTCCATTTCGGGCAGATGGCTGCCACAAATTCAAGAAAACCCACCCCTTCCACAAAAGAAAATGGTAGGAGGTCAATCGCTAACATTTTAGCAAGCTTCGCATTGTACAAACGTGCCGTTGAGTGATTGCGTTCGTACTGCCCCTCCGACCTAAACATGCTGAGAATGGTGTAGGAAGCTGGGTTTCTGTTGCAGTAACCCCCCCACTTTTTGGCAGACTACTGATGCACTTTGACTTGATGTGCCCTGGGTCCCTGCCAATCAGGTTCCCAGGGCCTGTGTTCTTTCCCAAAACTGTACCTTGTACCCCCAATTGGCACATCTCTGGCCACATGTTAGTCCCTTGTAAAAGGTACCATGGGTACTTAGGGCACTGTGGCCAGGAAAGGCCTCTAAGGGCTGCAGCACTTATTGTGCCACCCTTGGAGGCCCTGTGTCTTTACACACACACACTGCCATTGCAGGCTGAGTATTTTGGTGCAGAACAAAGCCAAGAGTCGACATGGCACACATCCCTGGCATAGGTCAGCCACCCCTCTAGCTGGGTGCACTATACCAGTGGTGAGGGTACAGGTGCATGAGCCCTGTACCTCTACAGTGTCTATACCAATTCTTAGACATTGTAAGTGCAGTAATGCCATTAAGAATATATGGTGCTGGGAGTTTGTCATTACGAGCTCCACAGCACCATAATGGCTTTACTGAAAACTGGGAAGTTTGGTATCAAACTTCTCAGCACATTAAACCCACACTGATGCCAGTGTGGGATGTAATGACAAATCCACTCAGAGGGCATCTTAGAGATGCCCCCTGAAAAACAACCAGCCTCTGGTGGGTTCCCTGACTGGTACACACCAGCCTGCTACCACGAGGCATGATTCTGGACCCCTGGGTTGGGAGCCTTCGCTCCCTGAGCCCAGAAACAAAGCCTTTCCTGGGCAGAGGTGTTCGTACCTCCCCCAGGCCAGGAAGAGCCATCTGTGGCAGGGGAGCTTCAAAGGCCTTGCCCCCTTTGTAATGCGACCCCCAGTCTCTACTGCTATAAGGAGCAGGCCCACTTCCTGTCTCCCCTCCTTTTCGGCAGGAAGACAGGCAGGAAAAATTAGCCATCCCAGAAGGTGTGCCCACCTCTGCCAACCCCACCCCTCAGGTGGGGGAGGCGAGGTGAAGCCCACTCTTCAGTGCCCGCCATCTTGCAGATGGTAGGCACTCCCCAATCAGGATTAGGGATTGTGCCCACTCCCCCACATGGGGTGAGCACACCAAGGGTGTAGTCACCCTAAGGTCAATAGCCCATTGGCTACTGACATCAAGACCTCTAAAACACCCCCTAAATACAGTATTTAGGGGGCAGCCCTGAACCAAGAAGACAGATTCCTGCAACCTACGAAGAAGGACAAAAGAAGATGCACAACAGAGGAGACTGCTGAGAAGAACTGACTTGGCCCCAGCCCTACCGGCCCGTCTGCAGTTTCCAGAGACCCTGCGCCGAAAGTCACATTGTCCTGCAGCCAGCGACCTCCAGAACCCCTGGGAGGACTACCTGCCTTCAACAAAGACTGGATCTCCTGTGAATAGCAGCTCTGTTCAAAAGAAACTCCCAAGTCAGGCTCTGAGCCTGCTGAGGACAAAGAAACCCGACGCCTGGAACCATCACTGCACCCGATGCCTACGGCCCGAATTCGGGTGGCCCACCGGTCCCAGCGAGGTCCCCCAGCACTCCAGAGTCCGAGTCCACCATTGGTTGACCCCTCCAGGACTCCCCGACGTCGCCTGCAGCCTCTGCACGGAGACCCCTCCAACTGCGAGTGGCCCGGTAAGGTGAAATCCAACCTCAAAAGACACCCCTCCACCCAGCCTCCCTGTGCCCTATACAAGGGAACCTGAGATGCACCTACGTCTCGAGCCCTCCAACTTACCTGCCCAGCTGTTGGTTCCTCCCGGAAGTCTTCCTGTACCGAGCCTGCAGCCAAAATCCAAATCCGGCAACTCCCTTCAAAAACAACAGGGCACCCGATGCCAAAACAGCACCCTGCACCCAGCTGCCCCAACGCCGATGCGGGTGCGCCTTGTGTGCTAACTCAGATCCCCCTTTGCCCTGAGCCTAACACCAGGAGCTTTGTTCCCACAACCTTGTGGCCTGCTCGTGAGAAGCCACCAACCGGAGGCCCCCTCTCCCCCATTGGATAACATTGGGCCTCAGCACTCTGCACCCGGCCGCCCTAGTGTAGCTGAGGGTGTTCTGAGAGTGCATCCTTGACCCTGGGGGAACCCTCGTTCTAATCCCAGAATACCAACTCCCACAACAAAGAACTTACCTGTTAACCGATAACTTCATTTCTCTCCATAGGAATACATTGACTGTTTTTCCTTGAAAAATGTTCTAAGTGTGGAGTTGATTTAATGAAAACCTGAAAACCTGCAACTGTACAAAAACTGATTTACTTACCTTTTCTCTAGGAAATGTCCCAGTGTGATATCTAGGCATATCACACTGAGTAGAAAAAGTAACTTTAAAAGTAATCTGAAAAGTAACGCACAAAGTAATCTGTAAAGTAACTAAAAAGTAATTCCGACATTTTGACTTACCTGTATTTCAATCAACTGCATTTGAACCTGCATTCAGTTGTAAAACAGTGCATAAGATTTTGCAAAGCATTTATTTCACTTACCTGTACCAGGCCTGGCTTGGTTCTAGAAATAAAATAACTAAATAATATTTTTTTGATACAAACAAATTGGTCTGAGTTCAGTCTTTGAGTGTGTGACATCATTTGCTGATTGAGTGTGTACAACAAATGCTTAACACTACCCTCTGATAAAGCTGTACTGCTCGCCCACAGTACCACAAATACCGAGTAAGGTGCTATCTGCTTTTACCTCTGCCTACTTTTGGGGTTCCACTGGACTCTGTACACACTATACCTCATTTTGGTATAGTATATACAGAGCCAGCTTCCTACAAATGGTAGCCTAGATTTTTTTCTTTTATGGTGCCACTGACGCAGGTGACTTTTTGACACCAGATGTTAGGCTCAATACGCTTTTTTTCGTTGCAGTACTCTCTTGCCTTGGACCCCTTGGTGTCTCTGCCTGACTCTTGTGCCATTGTGATGTTGCTGATGATGATGTGGGAGGTACCACTGCACTGCTGGGGACAGGGCTGCTTTGTGTTCCAGAGAAAATGTCTCCCTCTTGTTCACCTTCCACCGTGATTGGATCTTCTTCATCCCCTCCTCCAACAACACTTGCAGTTTTTTGGCTGCTAAGGTGCGCTTCCCAGAGGATCAAGTGGTGTTTTCTCAGATGGGTTTTTTGACCTCCGGTACCATGGTTTGTACCAAGCTTACCCGGACTAACACGTACTCAACAAATGGAGTATTTATCAATGTTCACCTCCTTCCTACTAACCGAAAAGATGTCCCAAACTGGGGAGGTCAACTTTCTGACGCTGCTGGTGCCACTTGCAATGTCAGATGAACTGGTAGGTGACGTTTGACTCTCTGCAGTAACTACTTGTACTGAGGTGGTTGTGGTGGATGTAGGTCGCTGCCGGGACTTTGTAAATATGGCAGATGGAGGTGGTGTTGGTGGTATCTGTGTTGGTGGTGCACGTGCCACATCCATCACAGCAATTTGGGATGGGGTAATGTCGGTTTCCACTGGGGCGGGGCTAATGTTCATGATGACTGGCTTGTCATCATCCTCCTCTTCTACATCTACCTCCATAACTCTAAGGCTTTCTGGAACCTTCCTTTTCCATAGCCTTGACTCGTGGCGTGTCTCACTCTCAGACTGAGGTGGGATCCAAGTGGCGTCTAGATCATCAGAAGGGGGGCTTGCAGAAGAAGTTGATGGACTAACCCTCCTTTTCCTTGCTGGGGATCTGGAAGACAATGGATCTTCTGAAAGAGTGGCTTGCTCTTCTTCCTCAGCAGGAAGCTCGATCTCCTGAACTGCCCCTACTTCGAGAGGAACAACTACTATTGAAGGTGGTTGCGGCTGTTGTTGCCCACTTATCTGAGTTTCCTGCATTGATTGGGTAATACTTTGTGATAAACATAAGTTAATTTCAACATCACTGCACGTCGTCATTGTTGTGATTAGACTGGCTGCCTCTGTGACAGACAGGGGCTTGGGCCTAGGTTGGTGGGGTGGGTCCACTGATGCGGTGTGCTGCTCCCAGCTTGCTCCCCGGACACTACTGCTGCAGGCACAATTTTTGGTTTCCCAAAAAAGGTCTTGGGCGGCATACCGGTGGTGGTAAGTGGCAGTATTTTCTTCTCACTGGCAACTTTCTTGGTATTGGACCTGGTACCTTTCTTTGGGGTTAGCTTGAAGATGTCAGTTAGCTTGCAGTGGCACAAATTGAAGAGATGTCTGTGGTCACACGTCACGTGATGTTGTGCGCAGGCCTTCTGTTTGGCAGTACAATGGTCGCTGTTGTCTCCTCCTCTTTTGGGCACCTATAAGCAAAGAAGCAAGAAGAACATTCGTGAAACGTGGCATTGTTGTGGTTCAATTACTAGCACAAACAAATATAATTTAATTTAGTGTGTGGTCACACTTGTTAGTGTTATTAATATTATTATTAACTCAGTTATTAAAACAATTAACAATACTGTGTAGCCGTGTGTGAGACTTCTATGACAACAGCAAGGGCTTTCATGGTGTACTGTACAGTACACTCAGGAAGGATAGGAAAGAAGAAGAAGAACAACAAAAATACAAATGTAACAGTTAGGCATTGTGCATCATGTGGGATGCAGCATTCAGGGAGCTGCAGCTGACAAATGACAATGGATGGAAGCAATAAGACAAGGGGAACAAAGGGAAGGGAGACATGCAAGCCTATGACAAAAGCACACTAACTGCCTCCACAAAATGGCCGCCAGCCACATGGTCACAACAACAACAAGCAGGAGGCCTGGAAAACAATGAACTCAAGCAGGCCTATATGGAAACAGACTTTACAAAATGGCCCCTGGCCACATGTGGAGGCTCAGCCAAGGAAAATGCCGGCCCACTATTACAAACACACTCATACACTGTCCAGACAAAGGAGGCATGCTAAACAACACATCTTTAAGGCAACAATGCCAAAAACGAAAATTCACAGGGCTAAAAAGGTTTGCAAGTTACAACCACACACACATCCAACAAAGGCATTTAATTTACCAGACATGAAAAAAAAGGTGAAATACCACAAAAAACACATTTTGTTTTTTTAATCCAATGCCATCCATGGCCAAAATTATGTAAATTCAACAGACACCACAGAAACAGTTGTTTAATGCACCCATGAGTAGCTCTGGGCCTATTTTTGGGAAAATCCATTGGCAGGCAAGGCCACATAGTGAATCAATTCAAATCAATATTACAAATGTATTAAAAAGATGGAGAAAATGTAGTGAACTGTGCTACATGTTTGCAGAATAAAAGAAGAAGAAATTGCATGCAAAACAACAACCAGCAAGAAGACATGGCTACCACAAAGAAGGCATGCAGGCCTATGGCAGAAGCACACTGGCTGCCTTCACAAAATGGCTGCCAGCCACATGGCCAGGCCACAGCAACAAGCAATAAGCCTACATAGGGAAGACAATGCGGGTCTATGGCAAAAGCATACTGGCTTCCTTCACAAAATGGCCACCAGCCACACGTCCTGGCCACAACAACAAGCAATAAGCCTACAAAGGGAAGAGAATGCAGGCCTTTGGCAAAGGCACACTGGCTGCCTTCACAAAATGGCCACCAGCCACATGGTCAGGCCACCACAACAAGAAGCAATAAGCCAAGCGGCACAAGCACACTAACTGCCTCCGCAAAATGGCCACCAGCCACATGGTCACAGCAACAACAAGCAGGAGGCCTGAAAAACAATGAACTAAAGCAGGCCTATATGGACACAGACTTTACAAAATGACCCCTGGCCACATGGGGAGGCTCAGCCATGGAAAATGCTGGCCCACTGTTACTCACACACTGGCCAGACAAAGGAGGCATGCTAAACAACACATCTTTAATGCAACAATGCCAACAATGAAAATCCGCAGGGCTAAAAAGGTTTGCAAGTTACAACCACACACACATCCAACAAAGGCATTTAATTTAACACACATGGAAAAAAAGGTAAAATACGACAAAAAACTATTTTTTTATTTTTAATTCAATACCATCCATGGCCAAAATGATGTTTAAATTCAACAGAAACAGTTATTTCATGCACCCATGATGAGTAGCTCTGGGCCTACTGGCTGAGAAATGCCTATTTTTAGCAGACTAGGATACATAGTGAACTAAATAAGTATTGCAAATTTATTTCAAAACATGGAGAAAAATGTAGTGAACTGTGCAACGTGTTTCCTTTATAAAAGAAGAAAAATTACTTACAAAGAAACAACTAGGCCCCTATTGAAACTACAGGCCACCCACCACAATACATTTTTAAAAAACGATGAAAAGTACAAATAAATCTAGGTGCATGGCCCCAATCATACAAACAACACCACTTTCCAACTTACTTGTGAAATCTCAAATTCAAAGTCCTCAAATCCATTGATATATATCATGCCGCAGACACAAAGAGTGATACTTCCTGCTCCAAATCCAAATGAAAAGTGGCCAGGAGATGGACAAAGCACTGGGAGGAGCCTGCTGGACAGGAACAGGAAGTTGGAGGCTCTGGGGCACTTCCTTCCTCTTGAAAAAAAAAAGAAAAAGGACTCCTTGCACAAAAAGGTATAGCCAAGTGTCAATTTTTAGGAGTTTTTTTTAATCCAAACCATCATTTCGAGAAGGTTTTGATGCTGCTCGGGGTAGAGAACCTTCTCCAGATTGTAGTCGCGGTCGATCCTGCATGTTTGGGATCGCGATCTTCAAAAAAACCCCACTGGAACTCCGCTGGTGCGCTAGAAAGATGTGTTCGCAATCGCAAACTCTCGCAGGACCATGCGGCCTCGTGGCCCTCGCGAACGGCTCAGGAAATCTCGTCGGCAATCGCAGGCACCCGGTAAATCTCTCCTGCGCACGAGAAAATGCATTTCGGGCACGCGAACACAAATAACTCAGCTCCGTTGCAGAGTGCGGAGTTCTTTGGCAACTCCGCATCCTACGTGGAACGCGGAGTTGCCAAACTCTGCAAACTCCACGAGCGGAGCGGAGTTTTACACCCAGGGTTACTTTACACTATAAATGGATCACACACTTGGCAGGGAGTATGTAGTAAAAGTGACACCAACTCACTGCAGGGTCTTCTGTTTCCTAAACAATAGCACACACTCGTCCCGTTTACCCACCCACACATAAAAGTGATCCATAATTCCATATTTTAGATATAGAAGAATATCAGTCTTCAGCATCATCATTCAAGCCTAGGCATAGAGTTATTAAAAGAACACCAAATTTGTATATCTAGGGACGCGACCCCTCCGCGAATCCTCCCAATCTCGTGCAGAGATCTGATTGGCTGCCAACACTTCAACCAGGAAGTGTTGGCAGCCATCTTGGGACTCAGCCGAGTCCCAAACAAAAACATAAAAAGAGAAGAATGTAGTTTTCTTCATGTTGTGTTATTATGTACTATGTTATCTTGTTCCTAGCTGCTCAGCCAGTGTGAGTGTTCTGTGTGGAATGTTGGTGTGTGGGCCATGAGTGGAATGCGTGAGTGACTGGTATGAGTGGTGAAAGTTGGTGGAAGGGCTGAGCAGCTAGCAGGCTGCTCCTGGTGGGGCTGCTCTACAGACTTTAACTACTTGCTGTATTGGATCTACTCTACATTATCATCTATTTCAATAAAACTACTAAAACTACATCTACCAGCGTGGACTACACTAAAACTACATCTACCAGCGTGGACTACGTTACTACATTTTTTTTGGCGACGAGTTGGAGACTTGCTCACGCTCTACAGTAAAAGAGGCTCAAGATGACATCTACAAATAGTCAACATGTTTGGGAGAAGCGTCAGACAACACAAGGAAAAGATCACACCAAGTCTGGGACACAGGAGGCCACACAGAAACAAAAGAAGCTACAAAGAAAACAAAAGATCAGCACGCCTTGCAGCCCCACCAGTGTCCTTTACATCGGACAGCCCCAGCTCAAGCGTGCTGTACTCTGTTCATCTGGCACATATCTACAAGAACTGCGCCTTCAAGGGAAGTAAGCATCATCAATTTAGACTTTCTTCAAGTCATCTCTATTATGAACGCTGCGCAGTTTGAGATGTTTAAGTACATTTGGAGTTACACTTTGGGACATGGTGTGTTTTGCCTACAACAAGTATTGGCATCAATTTATTCTTCTGCAGTTTGTCCCTTTTGATTTGGACTTGGCAGCGTTTGATTGCAGGTAAGCGGAGTGCACTGTCTGCACAGTGTTTGGTATGGTGCCTGTCCACTGTTTATCAATGGTTTACTTCAAATCCGTGCCTGCATCCTTCTTCGCTAAAGGTTTACTGGAAGAACTAGATTTCTGGCATAATTGTCACTACATTGCCACCGTTCGTCTTTGACCACAATTGTGAGACACTCTACATTTTTTTTGATTGTTGTTGCTGTTTGAATTGCCAGTGCCTGGGGCCAACAGAGGTGAGACATTATTTGTCTTTCATTTGTAAAGTAGTTTGAGATTCCATGTTAGCGGGCGTTAGTAAACCGCCGTTTTCCTGTTTAAAAAAACGTGGCACGAGCTGTGCACAGCGTGCACTGCCTCAGCGCGTGCACAGTCAACAAGACTAAACGTGTATACTCAGCGCGTGAATTTTTACCTGGCTTGACTTTTCCTTGGTGCTGCAGTACTTCTCAGTGACGTCTTTGGATCTCCTCTGCTGCCTATGGATGCTATCAAGCTTAGGCGTGCTGTGAGCCATCCGGCTCACCGTCAAGTACGTGCGCCATCTTGGATTTCTTTTTTTTTCATCCGGGTAGTCTTGACAGGTTACGTAGCACTTGTGGAAGTCTGTCAAAGCATGGTGAAATACGAAAGAAAGACACGGTGAGGAGTTGTAATTTAAAGGCTGTGTGGTAAGGAGAGGCATTTGGGGAATTGGACTGCGTAATATGCCCACTGCGAGGGAGGCATGTTGAGGAAAACATATGACAAAGGGCAGTTTGAGTTGTAAGGAGCGCCGCATTGGTGAGACAGCCTGTAGACTGTAGCTTAAGCGCTGAACTGTCTGCAACGTGTTGAGACTATCAATTATAAGATGCTTCACAACTGTTCCTTGACGGCAGTTTGTGCAGTTACATATGACGTGTTTTTGGTGAAGTCTGCCTTCAAGTGCACAACTGACTGCTCTTTGTGGGACTAAATAGCGCATTTGATAAAGCTGATATCCAACAAGTTTCGAAGATAACATATCCTATGTTTTAGGTGCATTTGGCATCTATGGGTAGCACATCAAATTAATGGTTAGCGAACTATGCAGTTTTTAAAGTGGGTAAAGCTACTGTGTTTGAAGCAGATTCGTTGTTCTTTACATGCTGGTTTAGAAAATGTTTACGATTTAAAATTGGCTAAGCCCATTTTTATGTGTTGGGTGGGCGTAACAAGCCTTACAGGAGGGTAGCATGTGTGATGTGTTTTGGCTTGCTTTTTTCAAGTTATGTATCCCTTACTTTGGGATGGGAATGGGTTTAAGTCCCATATCCTCACTTTTACAAGTTATGTATCCCTTACTTTGGGATAGGAATGGGTTTTAGTCCCATATCCACACTGTGAGCCATTTACCCTTACTTGAGGGTTGGCTTTAGGGTTTTGTCCCATGTCCATACATTACGTCACTGTACCCTTACATAAGGGTTATCTTACTGGGTTTTGTTTTTTTACACAGAGAATGGACTTTTAGTTCCATTTTTTGCAAGGTTTTTGTTCCTTGTGTGCGTAAGCCACCATGTGCCGCACGTTCGTCCTACACACAGGGGCATATTCTCAAGGACTCATCGCCGATTTATCGGCACTTTAGCACCGCAAAAGTGGTGATAGATTTATAGCCCCATTCACAAGCTGGTGCAAACTGCCGACATCGCCAGTTTACCTGCGATAGCTACCGCAAAACACATCGCCACGGATGAGTGCGACAACTAACGCTAATGATATGCAGAGTAGGCGTTCCCGTGCAAAAAAAACACGAAAACACCACTCCGCGAGATTCTCAACTACCAGCCAGATCGGCGATGCGAACCAAAAACTGGCGATAAGGTGTGTTAGCAGCAGGGATTTAACACCTGCCTTTTGCTGGTGTTAAGCAGGATGACTACCTGCAGCATGAAAGGGAGCCCAGCCCAGAGCCACATCTGAAGACCAACAGATGCCATGGAGCTACTGATCATGCAGCTCGGAGACCCTAGAGGCCCACAACACCCACCGCCACCACCCCCAGGACCCCCCCCCGCACCACCCCCACCGGACTACCACCGAGGCAGCGCAGAACAAGACAGCGGACCTTCCGAAAACGGCATGGCCCCTCAGCCACACAAGGGCAGAATGTGGGGAGAGGTGGGAACCAAGTAAGTGTGAAGGAGGCAACTCACCCATGAAGAAGAATGCACACAATGCCAAATGTGGCAGTGATGTGCTGGACAGACCACAGAATGCAGAGCCCAGACATGGCCATGTGGACATATACTGCTGGCGTTTGTAGTGTTGTGGACAGTGGACGCAACCATGTCACCTCAGGCAGTGGGGAAGACCTCGGTCATGTAGCTGTGACGTCCCCCCCTGTAAGCGCAAGCAGAGTGGGCTGGGCCGGCGTACGCCAGTCCAGCGTAGGAGTGTGGAAAAAAAGGCCGGGGCTCTGGGCGTGGTTCTCTCCCGGGATGGGCAACGCGTCTGCCAGGGCGGCGCACCTCACCCTGCCACGAGTCCACCGCCGTGACCTTCAGACTCCGCGACACAGGCCCCCAGCGCAGCCAGCGACAGAGCAACACGGAGATATGTGTGTGCCGGATACTGCATTCGTCCTACACTGCGGTCAGCCACATTTCTGTCAATGGAGGAAACCACTAGTCAACAGACATTGCCCCCAGTGCGGCCCGCCCGGCCGGAAGACGCATCATCGTTGGCTGTGCACCTGCTGAACGCTCCAGGTGCCACTGACCCTGTGCAACACAAGTCGATGCCACGTGGCCGTGGGCCCTTGCTGACCGCTGCCTCCGGCCTACACTTCGGTCAGCAGGTCCCACAAGTCAATCTCAGTATTGATTCATTTATGGCAGAGTGTATGAGGCAACAGACATTGCACCCTGTGTGGCCCACACGGACGACACATGTGCACCTGCTGAGCGTTCCAGGTGCCACTGACCCTGTGCTACACAAGCAGACGCCACGTGGCAATTTTGAGGCAGAATTAGGTAGCCAAAAATACAGGCCGACGACCTGCAAGGACAGGAGGTGCCCCTGACCCTGTGCTACACAAGCCGACGACCTGCAAGGACAGCAGGTGCCCCTGACCCTGTGCTACACAAGCCGACGACCTGCAAGGACACCAGGCGCCCCTGACCCTGGGCACCATAAGCTGGTGCCACGTGGCCGTGGGCCCTTGCTGACCGCTGCCTTCGGCCAACACTGCGGTCAGCAGGTCCCCCAAGTCATATTGAGTCTTGCTTCATTGATGGCGGAGTCCAGTAGGTGACAGACAATGCTTCCAGGGCGGCCCGCCGGAGGATGCATCATCGAAGGCCGCGCACCAGTCGAGCGCTTCAGGTGCCACTAACTCAGTGCAGCTCAAGTCATGGACCATTCATGATGTAATCTTTTCTGTGTGAGTCCAGTTCTGGTGCCCCTACCTCAGTGCACTGCAAGTCATGGACCCTTTATGATTGAATCTGTGTGTGTGATCCGATGATCACTGTTCTAGTTGTTGCCAGCACCAACCACTCCCTGAGGGCTGGCTTACACTCACCCCACACTCATCCAGCACAGGCATCACTGGATATGTGACCCTGTTAATAAAAAGGGGCCGGGCGCACGTGCCCGTAGCCAGTTCCACCATACATCTAAGTGTGTCCGTGTGGTCATTATGTATGCATGATGGGCCCGGGCCCTACCACATTACATTGTGCTGTGTACACCGGACGCAACCATGTCACCTCAGGCAGTGGGTAAGACCTTGGACATGTAGCTTCGTCGTCAGCCCCTGTATGCGCAAGCGGAGTGGGCTGGGCCGGCGTACGCCAGTCCAGCATAGGGGTTCGCAGATTTTGTCCGGGACACTGGGCGTGGTTCTGTTCTGGCCGGAACATGGAAGTACGTAATGCGTGTGTCTCTGTTGCAGTGTGGGCGCCACCCGGCCCACAATTGTCAATGTTGCAATGTTACATGCACCCGGAGGGCAGGCTCGCACGTACGGGGCAATGAAGGAGCGCAAGGCCGCTCGGGGTCTTGGCCCATACATGCCAAGTGTTGTGTGTATCTGTATTGCCGCAGCATGAGCCAAATGCCTGGCCTCAATCGCAGCGCAAGTACAGCCAGCCATGAACTGTAAAACTGTGTCCGCCCTGTCCTTACCATAGGCCCACCCTTAGCGGACAACATCACAGTGTCGTTGTCAGGCTTGTGGACATGCGCTGACAGGCATGACAATGGTGTTCCATAGGAGTGCAAGTGATGCAACCGTGCAGTGCACACAAGTAAAAAGGCATGGTGGTAGGGAGGAGCAGCTGTGAGGCAACGTAACACACAGTGAGGCCGCTCATTTGCCACATGCTAGGCATGTCATACATGATTCCCAAAGTCGCAGACATCCCACCCCAACAAGCCTCTACACATTTCATGAATGCAAGCAGATGACAAACTGAGTGTAGGGATGAAAGCTCCTTTGTATGGACTATCAGGTGGACGCACATCTGCAGCTCCGACCTGGGAATTGCAAGTGCCCGGCACCCCCTGAGAGATACGATAGCATTTGATGACGACTCCCACACTACGCACAGCTCGACGTGAGACCAACGTGAACACATCCCACACACAGAAGTCCTTGCTTGAAGTTATCGTGCATGGAATGGCCTTCACACTTACTCCCACACCATCCCAGGCCTACAACCGTTGCACACAAACACTGCTCATTGATCCGAGCTGTGGCATTTCATCGACAAACCTGGCGCAGGTCACAACAGTGCCGCTTCAACCAGAGCCACTAACGCAATGGCAGAACATCTCAGACACATGCACAACCCCTGTCACGTGGAACTGTACCGTGCACGTACGCAGCATTTACTGGGGGCACTGCCCTTGGTAGTGCTGCGAATCAGTTACCGGCTGAGCTTCCGCCTTGCCAATGTCACCTGCGTTCAGCCTGTGTTGCATTGTCGCTCATGCATATTCGAGTGGTCCATGGATATCTGCCTATCCAACAGGACGGTAGCCGAACTGGATTTCGACATGTGTGTGCGCCCCCTGTTGGCCCACGACCATGAGTGTCACCGTGACACCCGTCTATGGGATGCCTGGATACTTGGCATACATGCTGGCAGCTGAACCTGGGAGATTGCAGAACTCCTCGTGTGCAATGACCACATTGAACCGCTCCCCTATTGGGCTGTAGTGCTAATTGGTGAGAGGGGGTGGACGCAGCACATCTGTCCAGACCTGGTAATGGATTTTCTCGCCGTCCTGTTTGATGAAGTCGACAACGACCTCATGTTGGAAATGCTTGCCTACGGAGCTGCACTCGCTTTCATGGACGTGTAACTACGTACCTGCAGACTCAACAGTTTGGAACCCATTGCACATGTCCCGACACCTTGTTGCATCTAGGGGTTCTGGTCACATCTCCCAGGACGACAGTGAACATGGCTGCATTCGCCTGGACTTTGAATACATGAGCGGACAACAACGCGGGTGAACACACACCTGTGAATGGTGCGGCACTCCACCGGAGTGGACAGCGGCGCTTGGCAACGTTCCACGTTCTGACATACTGCTGCATTGGTCTGCATGTTGTGGCACTTATCTTGCCCGTACTGACACGCATATGCTAATTAAGTCTAAGCACCTTCACTTGTATTCAACTGTGTTGAGTGTTGATTTGTTTGACAATGTGTGTCTCACTGCCTATCTGGGTCACGGCCATACATGCATTACTACACCATCATGGATGTGGGGTTGTACTAGTACATTATCATCTCACAGTTTCCTGCTTTGCCACATGCGAATGGCCATTTTCCACACACAAGCGGCAGCAGTTGTGTCCTCTGTTCTGTTGTGCTGGTGTTGCTGTTTGTTCAACATTGTTGTAACTGTTGAGGTGCTCTGGAGCTCATGTGTGTGTGCTGCATTGTAGGTGAGTTGCCCCTTCAGCTCTGATTTGGCTGGCCCTTATCCCTTTCAGGCGGTGTGGCTTTCACTTCTGTGCTTATACAGTGCTGTGATATTGCAGACTTGGGTGAATTGTGCTCTTGGTTGGAGTTGTGACTCTTGGCCATGGTTTGCCCGCAGATGTGCTGTCCTTAATTGTGCATGTGTGCCATTGTGCCCATCTCCCCCCGTCCCGCCAGTCCCTGGTCGTTACTCACCCTATTGCTGTTGTGTCGGGTCATGTTGAGCAGTGTCCGGTCCCCCAACTCCTGCCACCGTCTCCCCACTGATGACTGTCAACACCATTTCCTCCATCTCGTCCAGCTCCTCCTGTGGCGCTGGACTCCCACCTCCAGTCTGCATTGCTGCCTTCTGGTTGTCGGCGAGTTTCAGCTTGGTCTTGCGCTTCACATCATACCAGCGCCTCTTGAGCTCTCCCATTGTCCTCCTCAGCACTCCGACTGCATTCACCTTGTCCACGATGGACTGCCATATTGCATTTTTTGTTGCCAATGACACAGTGGAGGTGACGAACTGTTGTTGATGGTGTTCTATTGCCTCCGTTTCCAGGATACGGTTTTCCTGCGGACTGAACCACGTCCTCCTCTTCTTCCTGTCCTTGCCCTTCCCTGCCTCGAGTTCCCAGGCTGGTCCTCCGGGGGGCTTGTGGGGTTCTGGTTGTCCACTGTACTTGCTCCAGCTGCCTCCATTGTGCTTCGCTGTTGTTTTGTTTTTGTTTGTGTTTTTTTTCTCTGCTTTTGTAGTGATTTTCCCCGCCTGACGTGTGTGAATTGCAGGCCTGGCGCTGCTTCTCGCTGATTGTCTTATCGCGGTTGGGCCCATCGCAACTTTTTTCGCGTTCGGGTTTGGATTTTTATCGCCATCCCGGTACTGTTATCGCGTTATCGGGAAACTATCGCATGTTACCGCCGTGTTGAAAATGCGACGTTAACTCGGAGTTATTTTCCCGCGATAGACGGCGATATGACAAATTGCGTTAACCTATTTTGGCAATGTTTATCGCGCGTTCTTGTGAATATCCCCCAGAGTGTGTTGTCTTGGGTGTCAGTCCAATGTACATTTTTGGCCATTTGTTGCAAGGTTTTTGTTCCTTGTGTGCGTAAGCCACCATGTGCCGCATGTTCGCCCTACACAGAGTGTGTTGTCTTGGGTGTCAGTCCCATGTACATCTTTGGCCACTTGTTGCAAGGTTTTGTTCCTTGTGTGCGTAAGCCACCATGTGCTGCACGTTAGTTTTTGTTGTAGTGGGTGTTTTCACTACCTTTCTTTGGGGTTTTGGTCTCTTTGGTCCCTTATTTAGGGGCAGGAATTTGGGTCTTAGTCCCTTTTCCACATTTTTACATTGGTCTTTTTCTTTACATGGGGAGTTTTCATATTGTGTTTGTATTTTTCTTTATTAAAGGAGGAGGATGGGTATTTTGTATGTATCTTTCCTACTTGTGTGGTTCTTTTCCCTCTCGTGATGTGGTTTCTACTGTTCATCCCTGGGTTATGGACCATTTACTTCTGTGTACATTGTTGTTTATAGTTTTTAAAGTTTAGTTTCATTATTCTTCTATTTTATAGGAAGGAGATAATGTAGTATCTTCATGTTGTGTTATTATGTACTATGTTATCTTGTTCCTAGCTGCTCAGCCAGTGTGAGTGTGCTGTGTGGAATGTTGGTGTGTGGGCCATGAGTGGAATGCTTGAGTGACTGGTATGAGTGGTGACAGTTGGTGGAAGGGCTGAGCAGCTAGCAGGCTGCTCCTGGTGGGGCTGCTCTACAGACTTTAACTACCTGCTGTATTGGATCTACTCTACATTATCATCTATTTCAATAAACCTACTAAAACTACATCTACCAGCGTGGACTACGCTAAAACTACATCTACTAGCATGGACTACGTTACTACAAAGAGGGCAGGGTTGGAATACCCTGACGCCCGAGGCCTGGCGCTGGGGTCCCATAGGAACTACGCCTGGCCCAAAAAGCAGTTTAGAAACTTTTTGCAGTGAAAATTGTAACAGATTCGCAAATTTGTGGCAACACTTTTTAAAAAATCCATCGCAGTCTCCCACATTTGTTTCTCTTTCAGCCCTGGGTGGGCCAGGTTAGAGCAGTGATATGTGGGTCAACTCAGCCATCATCTAGCCTCACACACCCCACGGACACATGCCCATCTCTTCGACAAGGTTTCTGTCCCACCCACTGGACCCCTTGCAAGCCTAGTCTTAGTGCCACGCATATTCACATTGTTGAAAGTTGCCACGGACTCTCATTGATGTTGAAAAAGTGAAGTTTACAAAAGAGTATCGGAGACAGGCAGGGCAAAATAAAATGCAGGGGCTAGGGCCTGGGTTGGGCAGCAGCAGTAGACAGTGAAGAGCGTGTAACTGGTGACAACCAGAGAAGCTATAGGGGCAGCTGGAAGCACATCACAGCTGAGGACTTCCAACAGAACACCCTTCCAGTGCCCTCTCTCTGATGCACTCTCCCCTCTGCTTTTCTCTCTATGCTTACTCCCCTTCTCTCTTTCACTCCCTCATCCCTCCCCAACCCCTTTTCCTCCTCACCATCCCTTCACGCCCCAACCCCTGCGTCTCTGCCTTTCTCTCTATGCATCTGCCTCTCTTTGGCCCTGGCTCATTGCAGTGCACACAGAGTGCTGCTGTAGCTGCAGTCTCTGCAGCGCGGGCCCAGGCTGCTGCACCCAGAGCCCGCGAAGTGTCTTCAGTCAGCTGAAAAGGAGGACATCAGATCAACTAAGTGATGAGCATGCCGGGGTGCCTATCTGTGCCCTCGAGGTCAAAACTCACCGGACACCCAAAGAAAGTAGGAGATACACTGACTCTGTTCATGTCTTACAGTGTTACATCAGGAAATGGGTGTTTTAACCAAGTATTAGTGCACCAGAGCCACACACGAGGAACTCTCAACAGCGAAGCGTCTCAGGCACCTCGATCATTATTTCTAATTATATAGGGCACATACAACTCAGCACATTGAACTCCCACTCTAAAGCCCAAGACACTAAGAGGCATATTTACAAGAATTGCCGCTAACCAGTGTTTGCAGCAGTTAGTGACAATTTTCTTAACGCTATCGCTGAAAACTATTGCCCTGTTATCAACCTATTTACAACATGTCGCTACATGGTGATAGTATCAGCTAGCCGCAGCGAAAACTGCCGCTAACACTAGCCTCAAGGCGATAAAATATTTGTTGTTAGTGAGAGAAAAGTGATGGAAGGCCAATTAGCAGCAAAAAAATTCACGTTAGTCAGCCCAACGTCACTTTTCAGCCTCTAGAGGCAAACAAAAGCCTATAAATACACCTCTAATGAAAAACAAAACAAAAAAACAATGGAATGCTGAATGGAGCAGCCAGGGCCAAGTTTAGCACAGGTCAACAACCCTACCAAACCCCACAACAGCCAGGATGACCAGCAGGAGTCCCAGGGGAAGAAGAAATGCAGAATCAGGGCCTCTTTTATAAAAAGAGGCGCATCGTTGGGGAAAAACGGTGATGCAGCACTTTGCATATCACGACCCTTGCAACACCATGGCAGCCGATGCCTGGAAGCACCGACAGTCTCCGGGGCCCAGAGGCCTCACTGGGCCTGTGTCTGAGACCCAGAGTGAGAGGTGGTAGTGCTGTGGAGTCGTGGCAGCCTGACAGTGGAGGTGGGCCATGTCGGGCCCAAGCCTGTGGGCTGTGGCGGTAGACATTGAGGTGTCGGCAATCGCACTTACCTGGTGGAGAAGTCTGGCAGGTCGCATGGAGACACGTTGCTGACCTGTGTGAGAAGACCTCCTGGTGCCCCTTGGAGCTGTGATCGGTAGAGGTGCTCAAGCGCACCAATGTAGGGAGGGCTGCATTGCATAACATGGGGCCCTACTACACCGAGGTCCATGGAGGAGATTGCAATGGTGGGCCGTGCCTCTCTGTATCACAGGCCGGAGGATGTGTTTCTGCCTGCACGTTGTGGAGGGTGAGGCCCCTTAGCTGCGCCAGACTTGTGTGGGGGTAGCGCTGCAACTTCATGCCTAAGGGGGCCCTGTTGCATCACCTGCACCTGGAGGTTCCCCAGCGGACTTGGTGGTGACAGCTGTACCCAGACATGTGAAATCCCACCTGGCTGAGGCTCCTGCTGGCTGAGTCACAGATCTGGAGAGAGTGCAGCAGATTGAGCCCCAGTGTCGATGTCCAGGTGAGGATAGGGTGGGACACGGAGCTGAGGAGGCCTGATAGTCGAGTCGTGCCCAGGCCTTGTGCCTGTGGCTGTGGCTGGTGCACACCATGCCCTGAGCAATCCCTGCACTGAGGCTGACTTACATCACTGAGGGCACTGCATAAGAATGGTGGGGGACTCCACTAACTGGCTCTAGTCGCTGATATCGGCAGTTGGTGACTGCGGGTGCCAGGGGCATGGGAGTCGTTTCAGGCCCAGGCCCTTGGACACGCAGCTTGATATCCCGTCACTCACTGGGGCACTGGGGAACACAGAATCCAGTTGCCACTGTTAGATGGATGGAGGCGACCATGTGGTGCTGCCTTTCCTCACCCACTGGTAGTGAGCTCTTGTGTGTATGGGGGATTTCCATCGGTGCCGCCCGAATGAAGAATCCTGGCTAGCATACACCTGACTGGAGGAGAGGGACCGGCTGGCCACACTGCAATGCACCACATATCATACATAGTGCCTGGGCATCTGGCGCAACAATGGCCCACCTGCAGACGGGGGTAGCATCAACATTTGGCCACTCCTCTATGTCAGGGAACCGAGTGGCTGGTGATTGCTGTCCGCTGGGGTGGGTGACAGTGGACAGCCTGGACTCCAAACTAGACTTTGTACTCCCTCGAACAAATGGGCACTTCCGTTGAGGGCCGCATAGACAAAATCACAGTCGACTACACCCAGAAGCGCGCAGATCATCACAAGCTGACTTACAAGGTATACGACATTGACCAAGAACTGCCCAAAGTCCCCCTGACTACCCTGAGCATAGCAATGGAGGAGTAGCAGCTAGTGGCACATGTGAAGTCACTGGCAAGAACAGAGGAGGATGGGGAGGGACGCTCCCAGTGTAACAACGTGAGGGTGTTGGGTCTGCCTGAGGGAGCAGAAGGGGCTGATGCAGTGGCATATACTGAGACATGGTTGCGTGACCTACAGCCAGCCGGTGCACTCTCCCCATTCTGTGTTGTGGTGCAGGTCCATCAAGTGCCAGTGAGCCGCCCACTGCCGGGGACAGGTCCTAGACCCTTTCTCTTCCTCCACCTACAGGGATCATGACGCTGTCCTGAGGGAGCTACGCAAGCTGGGGGAGGTAAAAGTGGATAACGCCACAGTTATTTTCTTCCCTGACTACGCCATGGGGGTGCAGTGGAAGAGGGGCTCGTCTCTAGTGGTTAAGTGATGCCTCCGAGAGTTGGGCATCAATACTCCCTCCTCTACCCGTAAAGGCTGCGAGTGATCTCAGATGTTGACACGCAAATCATTGACGCCGCTGAACAGGTCTGACCTGGCTGCAATCTACTGGTCGCCAGGTGCTGCGGACAGGGAGTGAAGGGTCTGCGCAACAAGCTGTCATTCGTGGAGCCAGTTGTACTGGGAGGCGTAGGAGAAGCAGGCATCCCCGCCACAACTACAAGCCACCCCCAATCTGCAGCAGGTTATACAAGAGAGGCGGAAGGTGCTGCATGTGGTGGGGACCATGTGCAATCGCACTCAGAGACAGGATCCCGACACTTCCTCTGAACGCTCCCCCAGAGATGTGGGTTCCACTGCGATGTGGTCATCTGGTGCAGAGTCCGTGCAGCCCACAGATGTGACTCCTCAGACAGCAGATAACCTAATTTAATGTTGACTGGTTGTGCGTCTCTCCTTCTTCCACGGTTACAGACAGCTCCAGAGTTTTCTGCGGTTCCTGGTCTCCAGCTTCCTGTTGCTGAAGTTCCAGTGTACAGAGGGCAGCACTTAGAGGGAATCAGGTCCAGTTGTCACCCAAAGGGAAAGGAGCAGTTGTTCAGGTGAGCAATGCATGTCAGGGGTGGTAGTGGTGATCTCCTTGATGCTCCGAGCTGCAATGGCAGGAGGTCCATGGCGTCATTGACCTTGCCAAGGATGAATTGAAGGAGTTCTTCTTTTATCCAAGGGCCTCATTTATGAGGTCCTTGAGGCACTCTTGCAATGCTGTGACGTCACTTGATTTACGTTCCGGCTGCGCAATGTGCCAAAGCATGTTTACAAGGCCAAGCAAAGCCACTTTACGTGGCTTTTCATGGACTTGTAAATATGTGCCCCTTTCACACATTAAACAATGTGAAAGGGGCGTTCAATGGGTGTTGCTGTGGGTGTATCCACACCAAACCAATGAAATATGAAGCATTCCCAGGTTTACAAGAAACCGTAAACCTTCGGAATGTGTCAGAACCTAATGCCACCCCAAGGGTGACATTTGAGAGGGGCTACGTGGATAAATGTTTTCATTTCTCCTCTTTTTTTTACTTTTTCAATGTGTGCAGCATTCTCCAGCTCACAGGGAAAGAGGAAATATCCTGTATTGATAGGTTTTGTGGAGGTAGGTGTCCCTTCCTGCACAACATCAATCAACTCTGCAACGCAGTCACCCTTGCACCATGACGCAAGGGTGCCTGCATTGTGCATCAACGTAGGGGAAAAATACAGGGGAAGTTATTCATGAGCCCCTTCCGGCAGTTTAACACAGCAAGTGAGTCATTTTCTTGATGTACTTGAAGCATGAATTTTGCACCACATTACGCCGTATGTACAAAGTGACACATCTAGGCAAATGTGTGACCTTGTAAAGCACTGTGCCCCATTATACCTGCATCAGGTATGATGTATGAAGGGTGGGCATTCCCATGCAACAAAGTCTTGTAGGAGTGGCGCAGTGAAATCTATCAGATTTCACTGCAACAATTCTAGGATGCCACTGCGTCAAAACCTTACGCCTGCCTCATGGCAGGCGTAAGGGTGACGCAGAGCCATAGGGATAGGCTGGCCCCATGCATTGCTGGAGTTGCATCATGCTTGCGACACAACTGCTTCAATGCATGACTTTAGCGCTGACAGATACGTCAGGATTCTAGACGTATCTGTCATTGATTGGGGCATGGAGCGCAGTACAGTAAATATGGCGCAGCCATGGTGTTGCAAGGAGGGTGCAGTGAAAAGTGTCCAAACGTTGTTTTATCGCAGTGATGCAACACTTTTCATGAATGGGGCCAAGGAATGCGCCCTATCCTATTGATAGGGTGCATTCCTCACCTTTTGTTTTGGTGCTGGGCAGCGCAACAATATTCCTTGCAGCGCTGTCCAGCACCCAGACATCTTATATGTGGGCCCAAGTGTTTGCACAAATTTTAAGACCAGCTTTTTTGTAGCCTTAAAAACTGCCTCTGATTGGACTTAGCAGCAGTTTTTTGGGTTTATCAACGTACTGGGATTTCCTTGTAAATGTTGTGTTGCGTGTTTAGCTGCAGTTTTTTCACAGGAACACCTACCTTGCATCTCATTTTCGCTAAGTCTCGCTAACAGAAGTGGCAATCTTGAAAATTCACGTTTACGCTGGAAAATTGCTGTTAACTGGAGTTAGCAGCTACTTGTATATATGGCGATAAAACAAAATGCCGTAACGTCAAAATTTCTTGCAAATATGCCCCTAAGTGTGCACTTCAGTCACCCTTGCAGGATATGGTGCTATATTTCCAATAATTTCATACAGGGCTCTACATCTGTCCATTAATTTTGCTCATGAAGTACAGTGTGCTAAATTTGGCACAATCAAGTGCCCCACATATAGTACAAGATAATGTATCTGCAGTTGGATGGTGGGACAATCATGGAATTCACAACGCTACATCTATGCAATCAGGGCACTATGCTTTTAGATGAGATGACCACTTGTACAGAACAGGGCTCTATAACTCTGCAATCTGAACACTAACTACAAGACAGGCTCTTAGCAGATCAGTTGGAGTGATCTCCCAAAAAAGTAATCACTGGCAAGGCCAGGGGTGATTCATCTGAGCATGTGTAAAGTTTGCTCCGGATAGTACCTGATGACAGCACCACAGCAGAGAAAGTGTATCTCATAATGTGCACCAAAGCCCCTCAGTACTGGCTCTATGCTCACTAAGAAACAGGTGTATTGCTGCACTGTTGACTCATCCCAGAAGCAGCTTCTCGCCTATTCTTTAAAGAAAGTGAGTTCACTTGTTGGTGCAGAGAGGTGTCCTTTCCACCCTTCAAATTACCTGCCTAGAGAAGCAAAGTCCAGATTTAGACAGATGTACTTGATGTATGCTGGGGGTGGAGTTTCAGGGTAGAAGTTTCTTTTCAACTTTTTAGAGCTGAGAGACGTGTGCTTTGGTTGAACAATTCCATAGGGAGCAGTGGATGCCTAAGGATGGTGCAAAGGCTGAAACACATCAGACATGGGCAGCTTCATACACAAGACATAGGCTACTTTACAGCTCCCCATTGAGGAGTGATCTGGGTGGTAGAGACACACTTCATATGTACTGTGCTCAGATGCATGTTTGCAGTGCGCTGTACATTTCAGAGCAACTTATCTTTCAGGACATTAATCACTAATCAAAAAAGAACCTGACCATCAGACCTGGTTTTCTGCGCTTGGAAGGAGTTCCAGGCTGCCCCTGGTGTTATACAACAGAATCTACCTTACTATAAACGAGCATACCAGAACAATGAATAGACAGCATACTGTGCCTTTCCAGCACTGGTGGTGATTTCTGGACAGCTGCAGCGGGGGACTGAAAAGATGCCAGTGGTTGCTATGGGGAAGAAAGTGCAGGCTTTTGCAGTGTTTGCATCCTCATAAACGTGGCTGTGTGCCATTTAAAAGGTATGTCAGGTGCACCGCCTCCGAGAGGTCCAAGTACCAACTGTCACTATAGGAGAGGTGTAAACTCAGTATAGTGAAAATTCAATGTCTGCAGCACCACTGCTTGAGTGGGTGTACACGCCTCCTTTTCTCTTCCTGGTGTGTGCAGACTTCCCAAGTACCTACACTAGGACTTTTTTTCCATTTGGTTCTCTTACAAATGTATTTTGCTTTGTATATTAGTGAGAACAATATAGTTTGTGTATGATTTAAAAATAGTGTAAAATTAATACAATTATAAATGCACATCTTTTAGAAATACCCTGCAAAGTATATTTTTACACCAGAGTGTTAAAAAATACATCTTCCCTGTATCAGTGATGCTCCAGTCCGGTGTTCAGGTCACATGCTCTTATAGTCCTTGTCCACTCTGCATAGACTAACCAGAGGGACAGTGACATATGTGTCAATACAATTTACATTTTTTTAGTTAAGAGGAAGTACCCTTGTTTGATGGAGATTCACCTCTTTGTGGTCTCATGATCTTCTCTGTAGGAGGCACAGATTTCTGAAAGCGGAGGTACAAGGAACAATCACATTGCAGAAATAAATGCATAGGTCACTGGAGACATTTCCTCCTGGTCCATCATGCAGCTGTAGTGTAGAATATGCACTAGGCATTTTCCCAACAAGTTAGCACTTACTACTCAACCAGTAGAAAGGACTCCAGTTGGGTAGACCTTTTGTCCAAAACTGTGGACTCTTGTTGGATAAAGGGGCAGGTGAGGTTCAGTTCTGGCCCAGTCATTCACACAGCTACTGATATATTCACACAGACACTCAGACATCCACTCACATACCCATTCAGTCACTCTCACATCCACTCAGAGACCCACACAGCCACTCAAACATTCACTGAAGCACCCATACAGTCACTCACACACCCACATAGATACCCACAAAACCACTCACATGCCTACTCACAAACCTATACACAGACCCATAGAGTCACTCATACACCTACTCACATACCCACATAACTACTCACATACCCACTCACAGACCCACACAGCCACCCACTCACACACCTACAAAACCACTCACGCACACACCCATATAGCCACTCACACACCCATTTACAGATCCATACAGCCACTCACAGACCCATACAATAACTCATACACCCATGCAGCCACTCACACAGCTAATTACAGATTCATATAAACACCCATACACTCACTCACACACACTGCTACTCATACACCCACTCACAGACCCATATAGCCACTCAAACATTCACTCACTGACTCATAAATCCATTCATACACAGACTCACACACCCTCAAAACTACTCACACACCCACTCATACACCTATACAGCCACTCACACACCCACTCACAGACCCATACAGCCACTCACACACCCACTCACACACCCAAAAACCCACTCACACACCCACTCACAGACCCATATAGCCACTCACACACCCACTCACTGACCTATAGAGCCACTCACCCACCCACTCTCAAAGGTTACAGGTTGCAGTTAGGAAATAAAATGTCAAAAATGTCAAAATTCACTAAAAGACCGTAAAAATTCAACAAAAAAAACAAAGGTTACAGGGGCGTTATAGTTAGGCACAGATTTCACATACACAAAACGATAGAAATTCAGCAGTTAGAGTTATGTGACCTAACTATAGCTCGTGCCCCACAATGTACTGCTTATGACTGTAAACATTACATCACACATGCCATGGTCAGTGACATCACTGATGAGATCTCAAATTATATCACTGATGACATCACTCATCACATCATCCATAGAACCACTCACACACCCACTCACAACCCATATAGTCTCTCAACACCCACTCACACACCCACACAACACTCACATACTCATTCTCAGACCCATACAGCTACACACACACCAACTCACTCATCCATAGAGCCACTCACACACACACTCACTCACTCACTCACTCACTCATACAGCCATTCACACAACCCATACAGCATCTCAACACAGCCACTCACTCACCCATACAATCTCTCATACACCCACTCATTCATCCATAGAGCCACTCACGTACCTACTGACTTACTCATACAGCCACTCACAAAATGACTGACTCACCCATACAGCTACTCACACAACCACTCACTCACCCATACAGCCACTCACACAGCCAAAAACTCAATCATACAAATACTCACACACCCACTAATTCACCCACACAACTACTCACACGTGCACTCACACACCCACACAGCCACTTGCATACCTGTTCACACATCCATAAAACCACTCACACGCCCACTCATTCACCCATTCACACACTGATATATATATATATATATATATATATATATATATATATATATATATACATATATATTCACTGAAAAAACCATAGGTTTTAGGGACAGTTATAGTTAGTTGGACATTTCACTCGTACAAAACCATAGAAATTCCCCCGTTATAGTTAGTTCAGCTAACTATAACTCGCGCCCCGCAATGCACTGCTGATGACGTCACATATTACATCACTCATGACATGGTCAGTGACATCACTGATGACATCACTGATGACATCTCAAATGAAATCACTGATGACATCATCCAGTGACTGTGTGTTTCTGTAAAGTTTAAATATGTTTAATATATATAGGGAAAGGCGTATTGAAGAATGAGTGGGTGTTTAAGTGTCTGAATGGATGATTTAGTACGTGCGTGACTGATTCTACAAGTGAGTGATTAAACGTATCTTACTGAATGCATGGGTTAGTGACTAAACTGTGTGAATGTCTGTATCCGTCTGTTTGTTGGTGTGTAAGTGGATGCATGGATTTGCGAATAGCTACATGAGTGTCTATATGGGTTATTGATTGGTTCTCTGAGTATCTGTATGGCTGCCTGAGTGTTTGTGTGGGTGGGGTGTGTGTGACTCTGTACATAGATGTGTGAGTGGGTGATTCACTGGGTGCATGATTTCAAGAGTGCATCTGTGATGGACTGCTTGGGTGGGTGAGTGTGTGTATGGGTGTGTTAGTGAGTGAATGTATATCTCAGTGGTACATGTGCGAGTAACTACATATGTAAAAGGCAGTATATATGTGTGTTAGAGTATTTAAATGGCTATAAGTGAGAGTGTGTGATTGTGAGAGTGGCTGTATGGATGCGTGTGTGCTTGTATCAGTTATTGTATAAGAGCGTAAGAATGTGCTAGTATTTGTATGAGTAAGTGAGCTGGTGTGTGTATAACTGTATAGGTGAGTAAATGGGTGTGTGATTAATTTTTTGCATGACTGACTAGGTGTGTGAGTACCTCTATGGATGAGTGGCGGTGTGTGAGTGTTTATATAGGTGTATGAGTGCATATGATAGTCCTGTACTGAGTGACTGTAAGTATGAGTGACTGTACGGGTGAGTGAGTAGATGTGTGTGTGTAGACCTAAGAATCAGTGAGTGGGTATGTAGTTATTGGTATTGGAGTGTGTATGGTTTTGAGAATGGCAGTCTGTAATTTAGAGTGGGTGTATCAAAAGCTATATTAGGGTGTGAGAAGATGCATGAAATTATCACATGGATGATGTCATCAGTGATGTCATTTGAGATGTCATCAGTGATGTCATCAGTGATGTCACTGACCATGTCATGAGTGATGTAATATGTGACGTCATCAGCAGTGCATTGCGGGGCGCGAGTTATAGTTAGCTGAACTAACTATAACGGGGGAATTTCTATGGTTTTGTACGAGTGAAATGTCCAACTAACTATAACTGTCCCTAAAACCTATGGTTTTTTCAGTGAATTTCAAAGGTTTTTTAAATGCTAATTTCTAATTATAACGTGTCTGAAACCTATGGTTTTTTCAGTGAATTTCAAAGGTTTTTTAAATGCTAATTTCTAACTATAACATGCCTAAAACCAATGATTTTTAAGTGAATTTCAAAGGTTTTTTAAATGCTAGTTTCTAACTATGCCTACAGAGGTAGGACATGTGAAAAAAGAAGAAAAAACGCGCAGAAAGAAGCAAAAGAAATGCAGAAAGAAGCAACAGAAGTCCACAAAGACGAAGAAAAGTGCAGGAAGAAGCAAAAGATGTGCAGAAAGAACCAACAGAGGAGCAGAAAGAGGCCATGTTGCAAAATCATCCTGTGCCCACAACTTTTTCAGACAGGTACTGGTTGTAGGAAGGTGGAATCTGACTATATGGTTGCCCCCACTTTTTTTATGGTGTTTTGCTGGTTTATGACTTAGTTGGACTGGGATCCTGCTATTCAGGGCCCCAGTCTATCTGCTTTCTCTGTAAAATGGATTCCATGTGCCTTAGGCACATCTCTGATTGGGATCTGGAGTGCCCTTATAAGTCCCTAGTATATGGTATACTATGTACCAAGGGCATAGGTACCTCAGAGGCCTGCCAGGGGCTGCAGCATGTATTATGCCACCCCTGGAAGGCCATCCAAACTGACACCACAGGTCTGCTACTGCAGCCTGGGTAAGGTGGTGCATGCACCCCTTACTGTGATATATGTTACCTATATCACGAAATACATACACACCTAGAAACCTATAAGTCACTCCTAAGGCAGGCTTTATCAATCCTAAAGGCAGAGTGCATGGTTCCTATGTGAGAGGGTGCCCCTGCATGAGCAGGGCCCCTCTGCAGCGTTCGGAGACCATCTCTGATGCTGTTGGTAGTGCAGCCTGACCATATACTCTTAAGCGCATTATATCCTCGCGGTAAAATGCTAACTTTGGAATGGCTGCACCTAAACATGTCGTGTTTGGTGTCAAACATCTTGGAATACTACCCCCGCCAATCCTGGCGGCGGGGGTAGCATTCCACCCTTCTAGAGGGAAAGACATGTTAACTCTGGCTTACCCGGTAACTTCTTTCTGAAGCCCTGGCATCACAAAATGGATGCTGCTGCCACAGACACAAGTCTGGCCTCCTGCTGCTGGACGAAACTCCGGCAGGGGAGGCCTGGACAATAGGTTTCCTGTTGCAGGGAGGTGTGACCACCTCCCGAGACAGGATAATGTGTATTGGGGCTGGGTGGGTGCACTCTTAGAGTGCTTTGAAGTCCTGCACTGGGGGAGCAAAAGGCTCCTCTGTGCATATGGCAGTTCAAACCAGCTCAGGGGCTACCTGCCCCTGCTCTGGCGCGAAACTGGACAAAGGGAAGTGGGTGTAGCCACCCCTCCCTTGACCCTCCCATAGGTGGGGTCATAGAGTTAGTCCCTCCCTGTTTTACTGGTTAAAATGGGGAACCCTTGCCACAGCAAGATTATACCTGGATGAAACTCTGACACAGAATCCTGGACCTTCGACGCTCTACTCACGATTAGAGGACTGAAGAATCTCCCTTGGGGTCAAGGAGTGACTCCCCTGCTTGGCAGGCACCAAAGAAGCATCTGTCCGGTTCGCATCACTGAAGCTCCCGTCGGACGCCGAAGTCATCGCATCACCAGAGGTGGATTCTCAGACTTCCCCGAGGCTACCCTGAGTCCCCAGCAAAGCTGAGGCCCGTGGCTATCGTGGGTAACGTGAGACCGTGACCCCTGGACACCGAGCACACTTGCAAGTGCACCATCTTCTGGGTCTCCCAAGAAGTCGTGCTTTGGGCTCCGAGTAGCCCTAGCCTCCAGCACCACCTGCACCGAAGATCACTGGCCCCCACTCCACGAGTGTCCTGTAAGCCAGCTCCACGTGCGGCGTCACGAGGCTCCTTCGCGGTCGCTAGCCCGTTGGCTAGTAGCCCTTACCGAAGGCCAATCTTTTCTTTACTTGGCAGTCTGGTTGCTCCAGGCCTGCCCTCACTTACCCTTGCTGGGTGAGTTCCCCAGACCTTGCTGGTCTGCACCATCGACGATCTTCAGCTACATCGAGACTTGCCGTTGCCAAGGCTTGTTGGGTCCAATCTGGTCGCCGACACCGCAGCACTCGACAGACATCGTGTACCAGCCCGAATCCTGCTCCTGGTCGCCGACAACGCCTCCTGGACCTCGTGGCTGCAGAAACGAGACGACCGTCAACGCACCTGAAGCACTCGACATCGGTGGGCATCTGTCCATCGCCTCCCTGGTCACTGGCTAGTGACCCAGACTCTGTCCCCTCTGCTTTCAGGTTCTTCAGAACTCCGATCCACTCTTGGATCCACCCGGACACTTTTCTCCTGGTCGCCAGCAGCACTTTGCAGCAGATCGCCATAAGAAACGACGACGAAACCCGACCCCGAAAGGCACCTATGCACCCGGCTTCCCTGGGTGAGGTAACACGAGTACTCCGGTGCTCCCGTGGGTAGAGACTCTTCAAAGTCCTAGATCTCAAAGGGTTTTGTCCTAGTCCTTTTTAAAGTGTCCCTTTCCTCTATTTTCCCGATCCCGACTTTCTCCATAGAAGTTAACGGCGTATCGCGGTTGTGTATTTACACTGCACGCGTCTCCCGTGGGTCCCCTGTGTCACTACCTTGGGTGGTTCCTTGTGGTCCAAGCACTTCTAGAGGCTCTAGGCCTAGTGTCTAGTTCAGTCGTGGTTCGCATACCACTTTATTGGTATATGGTTTGGTACGCCCCTAGGGCCCAAACGTGTATTTGTGCTATTACTGTGATTTAAGATCTTATAACCTATGTACTTCGAACTCTAGCCTCATAAAGAGACTAGAGGGGTGTGTTTAGTAATAAATACATATATTTTGAATATATACCTGGTGTGGTGCTCTTTCATTTGGTCACTCAAGAGATTATAGACTGGTAAAACAAGCTGCTTTACATTCCTTCAAGACTTAGCCTGAAGGCTGCTCTCCACAGCTACCACTAGGATAGCTTTCAATAAGGTTGTCTTTAACCTACCTACCATAAGAGTCGATTTGGACTGGTGCAAGGTGCCCACTATAATTAGTGGACAGCATATGCCAGGCCAATTTCTCACACTGGTGGTAACTGACTCTGACTAACCAGAGTCCGTGCTATGCTAAAAGACACTTAGAATACAGTGAAAACACCTACATACACTAGGGAACACTATGCGTTGGGGTACCCCTGTGATTAGCATGACCTCCTCTGTAAGTCCCTAGTACATAATAGGGCAGGGGGATTAAAACTATCTCTTAAAACGCGTGTGCAAACGCGCCCCGTGGCGCGTTTTAAGTTGCGGGATTAAGTCCCCTTGAATCCTGAGGGTTCCTGGGGCCCAACTAGCCCCCCAGGTACCTACAGTTAGGACCACAGAGCTGAGTTGCAGAGAGGCGTTCCGAGGCCACGCACCTTTTTTCACCTCTCTGCAACGCAACTATGTTGTGCTTACTGAAGGTACCTGGTGGGCTAGTTGGCCCCCAGGGTCCCTCAGGATTCAAGGGGGCGTGTTTGCGCACATGTCACCTGAGGCCCCGCGCCCCTCCCTTCACCACTGTGCAAACGCGCCCCGTGGCGCGTTTTAAGTTGGGGGATTAGGTCACCTTGAATCCTGAGGGTCCCTGGGGCCCAACTAGCCCACCAAGTACTTCCAGTAAGCACCACAGGCCTGCGTTGCAACGCCTGTAACAAATTGTGTAGTTGTGTTTAGGTAGTGAAGGGGGTCGTGCTGGGGGTAGTGTTTTAGGGTTTAGGGTAGTGCACTGGTGTTTGGGTAGTGTAGGGGGTCGTGCTGGGGGTAGTGGTTTAGGGTTTAGGGTAGTGCAGTGGTGTTTGGGTAGTGTAGGGGTACTGCTGGGGGTAGTGTTTTAGGGTTTAGGGTAGTGCAATGGTGTTTGGGTAGTGTAGGGGTACTGCTGGGGGTAGTGTTTTAGGGTTTAGGGTAGTGCAGTGGTGTTTGGGTAGTGTAGGGGTTCGTGCTGGGGGTATTGTTTTAGGGTTTAGGGTAGTGCAGTGGTGTTTGTGTAGTGTAGGGGGTAGTGTTTTAGGGTTTAGGGTAGTGCAGTGGTGTTTGTGTAGTGTAGGGGGTCGTGCTGGGGGTAGTGTTTTAGGGTTTAGGGTAGTGCAGTGGTCTTTGTGTAGTGTAGGAGGTCGTGTTTTAGGGTTTAGGGTAGTGCAGTGGTGTTTGGGCAGTGTAGGGGGTCGTGCTGGGGTGGTGTTTCAGGGTTTAGGGCAGTGCAGTGGTGTTCGGGCAGTGTAGGGGGTCTTGCTGGGGGTGGTGTTTCAGGGTTTAGGGCAGTGCAGTGGTGTTTGGGTCGTGCAGGGGGTCATGCTGGGGGAGTGTTTTAGGGTTTAGGGCAGTGCAGTGGTGTTTAGGTAGTGTAGGGGGTCATGCTGGGGGAGTGTTTTAGGGTTTAGGGCAGTGCAGTGGTGTTCGGGCAGTGTAGGGGGTCATGCTGGGGGAGTGTTTTAGGGTTTAGGGCAGTGCAGTGGTGTTTGGGTAGTGTAGGGGGTCATGCTGGGGGAGTGTTCGAGGGTTTAGGGCAGTGCAGTTGTGTTCGGGTAGTGTAGGGGGTCGTGCTGGGGGAGTATTTTAGGGTTTAGGGTAGTGCAGTGGTGTTCGGGTAGTGTAGGGGGTCGTGCTGGGGGTTGTGTTTCAGGGTTTAGGGCAGTGCAGTGGTGTTCGGGCAGTGTAGGGGGTCGTGCTGGGGCTGGTGTTTCAGGGTTTAGGGCAGTGCAGTGGGTTCGGACAGTGTAGGGGGTCCTGCACGGGGTGGTGTTTCAGGGTTTAGGGCAGTGCAGTGGTGTTCGGGCAGTGTAGGGGGTCGTGCTGGGGCTGGTGTTTCAGGGTTTAGGGCAGTGCAGTGGTATTCGGGCAGTGTAGGGGGTCATGCTGGGGGGAGTGTTCGAGGGTTTAGGGCAGTGCAGTTGTGTTCGGGTAGTGTAGGGGGTCGTGCTGGGGGGAGTATTTTAGGGTTTAGGGTAGTGCAGTGGTGTTCGGGTAGTGTAGGGGGTCGTGCTGGGGGTTGTGTTTCAGGGTTTAGGGCAGTGCAGTGGTGTTCGGGCAGTGTAGGGGGTCGTGCTGGGGCTGGTGTTTCAGGGTTTAGGGCAGTGCAGTGGGTTCGGACAGTGTAGGGGGTCCTGCATGGGGTGGTGTTTCAGGGTTTAGGGCAGTGCAGTGGTGTTCGGGCAGTGTAGGGGGTCGTGCTGGGGCTGGTGTTTCAGGGTTTAGGGCAGTGCAGTGGTATTCGGGCAGTGTAGGGGGTCTTGCTGGGGGTGGTGTTTCAGGGTTTAGGGTAGTGCAGTGGTGTTCGGGCAGTGTAGGGGGTCGTGCTGGGGCTGGTGTTTCAGGGTTTAGGGCAGTGCAGTGGTATTCGGGCAGTGTAGGGGGTCTTGCTGGGGGTGGTGTTTCTGGGTTTAGGGTAGTGCAGTTGTGTTCGGGCAGTGTAGGGGTTCGTGCTGGGGCTGGTGTTTCAGGGTTTAGGGCAGTGCAGTGGTGTTCGGGCAGTGTAGGGGGTCATGCTGGGGCTGGTGTTTCAGTGTTTTGGGCAGAGCAGTGGTGTTCGGGCAGTGTAGGGGTTCGTGCTGGGGGTGGTGTTTCAGGGTTTAGGGCAGTGCAGTGGTGTTCGAGTAGTGTAGGGGGTCGTGCTGGGGGTGGTGTTTCAGGGTTTAGGGCAGTGGTGTTCGGGCAGTGTAGGGGGTCTTGCTGGGGGTGATGTTTCAGGGTTTAGGGGAGTGCAGTGGTGTTCGGGCAGTGTAGGGGGTCTTGTTGGGGGCAGTGTTTCAGGGTTTAGGGCAGAGCAATGGTGTTCAGGCAGTGTAGGGGGTTGTGTTGGAGGTGGTGTTTCAGGGTTTAGGGCAGTGCAGTGGTATTCGGGCAGTGTAGGGGGTCTTGCTGGGGGTGGTGTTTCAGGGTTTAGGGCAGTGGTGTTCAGGCAGTGTAGGGGGTCGTGCTGGGGGTGGTGTTTCAGGGTTTAGGGCAGTGCAATGGTGTTCAGGCAGTGTAGGGGGTCGTGCAGGGGCTGGTGTTTCAGGGTTTAGGGCAGTGCAGTGGTGTTCGGGCAGTGTAGGGGGTCGTGCTGGGGTGGTGTTTCAGGGTTTAGGGCAGTGCAGTGGTGTTTGGGCAGTGTAGGGGGTCGTGCTGGGGGTGGTGTTTCTGGGTTTAGGGCAGTGTAGTGGTGTTCGGGCAGTGTAGGGGGTTGTGCAGGGGGTGGTGAGTCAGGGTTTAGGGCAGTGCAGTGGTGTTCGGGCAGTGTAGGGGGTCATGCTGGGGGTAGAGTTTTAGGGTTTAGGGCAGTGCAGTGGTGTTCGGGCAGTATAGGGGGTCGTGCAGGGGGTGGTGTTTCAGGGTTTAGGGCAGTGCAGTGGTGCTCGGGCAGTGTAGGGGGTTGTGCAGGGGGTGGTGTTTCAGGGTTTAGGGCAGTGCAGTGGTGTTCGGGCAGTGTAGGGTGTCGTGCTGGGGGTGGTGTTTCAGGGTTTTGGGCAGTGCAGTGGTGTTCGGGCAGTGTAGGTGGTCTTGCTGGGGCTGGTGTTTCCGGGTTTAGTGCAGTGGTGTTCGGGCAGTGAAGGGGGTCTTGCTGGGGGTGGTGTTTCAGTGTTTAGGGCAGTGCAATGGTGTTCGCGCAGTGTAGGGGGTTTTGCTGGGGCTGATGTTTCAGCGTTTAGGGCAGCGCAGTGGTGTTCGGGCAGTGTAGGGGGTCTTGCTGGGGGTGGTGTTACAGGGTTTAGGGCAGTGCAGTGGTTTTCGGGCAGTGTAGGGGGTCTTGCTGGGGCTGGTGTTTCAGGGTTTAGGGCAGTGCAGTGGTGTTTGGGCAGTGTAGGGGGTCTTGCTGGGGCTGGTGTTTCAGGGTTTAGGGTAGTGCAGTTGTGTTCGGGCAGTGTAGGGGGTCGTGCTGGGGCTGGTGTTTCAGGGTTTAGGGCAGTGCAGTGGTGTTCGGGCAGTGTAGGGGGTCGTGCTGGGGCTGGTGTTTCAGGGTTTAGGGCAGTGCAGTGGTTTTCAGGCAGTGTAGGCGGTCATGCTAGGGGTGGTGTTTCAGGGTTTAGGGCAGTGCAGTGGTGTTCGGGCAGTGTAGGGGGTCATGCTGGGGGTGGTGTTTCAGGGTTTAGGGCACTGCAGTGTTGTTTGGGCAGTGTAGGGGGTCTTGCTGGGGGTGGTGTTTCAGGGTTTAGGGCAGTGGTGTTCGGGCAGTGTAGGGGGTCTTGCTGGGGGTGATGTTTCAGGGTTTAGGGCAGTGCAGTGGTGTTCGGGCAGTGTAGGGGTCTTGCTGGGGGTAGTGTTTCAGGGTTTAGGGCAGTGCAGTAGTGTTCGTGCAGTGTAGGGGGTCATGCTGGGGGCGGTGTTTCAGGGTTTAGGGCAGTGCAGTAGTGTTCGGGCAGTGTAGGGGGTCGTGCAGGGGGTGGTGTTTCAGGGTTTAGGGCAGTGCAATGGTGTTCGGGCAGTGTAGGGGGTCGTGCTGGGGGTGGTGTTTCAGGGTTTAGGGCAGTGCAGTGGTGTTTGGGCAGTGTAGTGGGTCATGCAGGGGGTGGTGTTTCAGGGTTTAGGGCAGTGCAGTGGTGTTCGGGCAATGTAGGGGGTCGTGCTGGGGCTGGTGTTTCAGGGTTTAGGGCAGTGCAGTGGTGTTCGGGCAGTGTAGGGGGTCTTGCTGGGGGTGGTGTTTCAAGGTTTAGGGCAGTGGTGTTCGGGCAGTGTAGGGGGTCTTGCTGGGGGTGATGTTTCAGGGTTTAGGGCAGTGCAGTGGTGTTCGGGCAGTGTAGGGGGTCTTGCTGGGGGTAGTGTTTCAGGGTTTAGGGCAGTGCAGGGGTGTTCGTGGAGTGTAGGGGGTCGTGCTGGGGATGGTGTTTCAGGGTTTAGGCCAGTGCAGTAGTGTTCGGGCAGAGTAGGGGGTCGTGCAGGGGGAATGGTGTTTCAGGGTTTAGGGCAGTGCAGTGGTGTTCGGGCAGTGTAGTGGGTCATGCAGGGGGTGGTGTTTCAGGGTTTAGGGCAGTGCAGTGGTGTTCGGGCAATGTAGGGGGTCGTGCTGGGGCTGGTGTTTCAGGGTTTAGGGCAGTGCTGTGGTGTTCGGCAGTGTAGGGGGTCTTGCTGGGGGTGGTGTTTCAGGGTTTAGGGCAGTGGTGTTCGGGCAGTGTAGGGGGTCTTGCTGGGGGTGATGTTTCAGGGTTTAGGGCAGTGCAATGGTGTTCGGGCAGTGTAGGGGGTCGTGCTGGGGGTGGTGTTTCAGGGTTTAGGGCAGTGCAGTGGTGTTTGGGCAGTGTAGTGGGTCATGCAGGGGGTGGTGTTTCAGGGTTTAGGGCAGTGCAGTGGTGTTCGGGCAATGTAGGGGGTCATGCTGGGGCTGGTGTTTCAGGGTTTAGGGCAGTGCAGTGGTGTTCGGGCAGTGTAGGGGGTCTTGCTGGGGGTGGTGTTTCAAGGTTTAGGGCAGTGGTGTTCGGGCAGTGTAGGGGGTCTTGCTGGGGGTGATGTTTCAGGGTTTAGGGCAGTGCAGTGGTGTTCGGGCAGTGTAGGGGGTCTTGCTGGGGGTAGTGTTTCAGGGTTTAGGGCAGTGCAGGGGTGTTCGTGGGGTGTAGGGGGTCGTGCTGGGGATGGTGTTTCAGGGTTTAGGCCAGTGCAGTAGTGTTCGGGCAGAGTAGGGGGTCGTGCAGGGGGAATGGTGTTTCAGGGTTTAGGGCAGTGCAGTGGTGTTCGGGCAGTGTAGTGGGTCATGCAGGGGGTGGTGTTTCAGGGTTTAGGGCAGTGCAGTGGTGTTCGGGCAATGTAGGGGGTCGTGGTGGGGCTGGTGTTTCAGGGTTTAGGGCAGTGCAGTGGTGTTCGGCAGTGTAGGGGGTCTTGCTGGGGGTGGTGTTTCAGGGTTTAGGGCAGTGGTGTTCGGGCAGTGTAGGGGGTCTTGCTGGGGGTGATGTTTTAGGGTTTAAGGCAGTGCAGTGGTGTTCGGGCAGTGTAGGGTGTCGTGCTGGGGGTGGTGTTTCAGGGTTTAGGGCAGTGCAGTGGTGTTCGGGCAGTGTAGGGGGTCGTGCACGGGGTGGTGTTTCAGGGTTTAGGGCAGTGCAGTGGTGTTCGGGCAGTGTAGGGGGTTGTGCTGGGGCTGGTGTTTCAGGGTTTAGGGCAGTGCAATGGTGTTCTGGCAGTGTAGGGGGTCGTGCTGGGGCTAGTGTTTCACGGTTTAGGGCAGTGCAGTGGTGTTCGGGCAGTGTAGGGGGTCATGCTGGGGCTGGTGTTTCAGGGTTTCGGGCGGTGCAGTGGTGTTCGGGCAGTGTAGGGGGTCTTGCTGGGGGTGATGTTTCAGGGTTTAGGGCAGTGCAGTGGTGTTCGGGCAGTGTAGGGGGTCTTGCTGGGGGTAGTGTTTCAGGGTTTAGGGCAGTGCAGTAGTGTTCGTGCAGTGTAGGGGGTCATGCTGGGGGCGGTGTTTCAGGGTTTAGGGCAGTGCAGTAGTGTTCGGGCAGTGTAGGGGGTCGTGCAGGGGGTGGTGTTTCAGGGTTTAGGGCAGTGCAATGGTGTTCGGGCAGTGTAGGGGGTCGTGCTGGGGGTGGTGTTTCAGGGTTTAGGGCAGTGCAGTGGTGTTTGGGCAGTGTAGTGGGTCATGCAGGGGGTGGTGTTTCAGGGTTTAGGGCAGTGCAGTGGTGTTCGGGCAATGTAGGGGGTCGTGCTGGGGCTGGTGTTTCAGGGTTTAGGGCAGTGCAGTGGTGTTCGGGCAGTGTAGGGGGTCTTGCTGGGGGTGGTGTTTCAAGGTTTAGGGCAGTGGTGTTCGGGCAGTGTAGGGGGTCTTGCTGGGGGTGATGTGTCAGGGTTTAGGGCAGTGCAGTGGTGTTCGGGCAGGTTAGGGGGTCTTGCTGGGGGTAGTGTTTCAGGGTTTAGGGCAGTGCAGGGGTGTTCGTGGAGTGTAGGGGGTCGTGCTGGGGATGGTGTTTCAGGGTTTAGGCCAGTGCAGTAGTGTTCGGGCAGAGTAGGGGGTCGTGCAGGGGGAATGGTGTTTCAGGGTTTAGGGCAGTGCAGTGGTGTTGGGGCAGTGTAGTGGGTCATGCAGGGGGTGGTGTTTCAGGGTTTAGGGCAATGTAGGGGGTCGTGCTGGGGCTGGTGTTTCAGGGTTTAGGGCAGTGCAGTGGTGTTCGGCAGTGTAGGGGGTCTTGCTGGGGGTGGTGTTTCAGGGTTTAGGGCAGTGGTGTTTGGGCAGTGTAGGGGGTCTTGCTGGGGGTGATGTTTCAGGGTTTAAGGCAGTGCAGTGGTGTTCGGGCAGTGTAGTGTGTCGTGCTGGGGATGGTGTTTCAGGGTTTAGGGCAGTGCAGTGGTGTTCGGGCAGTGTAGGGGGTCGTGCACAGGGTGGTGTTTCAGGGTTTAGGGCAGTGCAGTGGTGTTCGGGCAGTGTAGGGGTTGTGATGGGGCTGGTGTTTCAGGGTTTAGGGCAGTGCAATGGTGTTCTGGCAGTGTAGGGGGTCGTGCTGGGGCTAGTGTTTCACGGTTTAGGGCAGTGCAGTGGTGTTCGGGCAGTGTAGGGGGTCATGCTGGGGCTGGTGTTTCAGGGTTTAGGGCAGTGCAGTGGTGTTCGTGCAGTGTAGGTGGTCGTGCTGGGGCTGGTGTTTCAGGGTTTAGGGCAGTGCAGTGGTGTTCGGGCAGTGTAGGGGTCATGCTGGGGCTGGTGTTTCAGGGTTTAGGGCAGTGCAGTGGTGCTCAGGCAGTGTAGCGGGTCGTGCTGGGGGTGGTGTTTCAGGGTTTAGGGCAGTGGTGTTCGGGCAGTGTAGGGGGTCTTGCTGGGGGTGATGTTTCAGGGTTTAGGGCAGTGCAGTGGTGTTCGGACAGTGTAGGGGGTCTTGCTGGGGGCAGTGTTTCAGTGTTTAGGGCAGAGCAATGGTGTTCAGTCAGTGTAGGGGGTTGTGTTGGAGGTGGTGTTTCAGGCTTTAGGGCAGTGCAGTGGTATTCGGGCAGTGTAGGGGGTCTTGCTGGGGGTGGTGTTTCAGGGTTTAGGGCAGTGCAGTGGTGTTTGGGTCGTGCAGGGGGTCATGCTGGGGGGAGTGTTTTAGGGTTTAGGGCAGAGCAATGGTGTTCAGGCAGTGTAGGGGGTTGTGTTGGAGGTGGTGTTTCAGGCTTTAGGGCAGTGCAGTGGTGTTCAGGCAGTGTAGGGGGTCGTGCTGGGGGTGGTGTTTCAGGGTTTAGGGCAGTGCAGTGGTGTTCGGGCAGTGTAGGGGGTCGTGCAGGGGCTGGTGTTTCAGGGTTTAGGGCAGTGCAGTGGTGTTCGGGCAGTGTAGGGGGTCGTGCTGGGGGTGGTGTTTCAGGGTTTAGGGCAGTGCAGTGGTGTTTGGGCAGTGTAGGGGGTCGTGCTGGGGGTGGTGTTTCTGGGTTTAGGGCAGTGTAGTGGTGTTCGGGCAGTGTAGGGGGTCGTGCAGGGGGTGGTGAGTCAGGGTTTAGGGCAGTGCAGTGGTGTTCGGGCAGTGTAGGGGGTCTTGCTGGGGGTGGTGTTTCAGGGTTTAGGGTAGTGCAGTGGTGTTCGGGCAGTGTAGGGGGTCGTGCAGGGGGGTGGTGTTTCAGGGTTTAGGGCAGTGCAGTGGTGTTCGGGCAGTGTAGGGGTCGTGCTGGGGGTGGTGTTTCAGGGTTTTGGGCAGTGCAGTGGTGTTTGGGCAGTGTAGGTGGTCTTGCTGGGGCTGGTGTTTCCGGGTTTAGTGCAGTGGTGTTCGGGCAGTGTAGGGGGTCTTGCTGGGGGTGGTGTTTCAGGGTTTAGGGCAGTGCAATGGTGTTCGCGCAGTGTAGGGGGTCTTGCTGGGGCTGATGTTTCAGCGTTTAGGGCAGCACAGTGGTGTTCGGGCAGTGTAGGGGTCTTGCTGGGGGTGGTGTTTCAGGGTTTAGGGTAGTGCAGTGGTGTTCGGGCAGTGTAGGGGGTCTTGCTGGGGCTGGTGTTTCAGGGTTTAGGGCAGTGCAGTGGTGTTCGGGCAGTGTAGGGGGTCTTGCTGGGGCTGGTGTTTCAGGGTTTAGGGTAGTGCAGTGGTGTTCGGGCAGTGTAGGGGGTCGTGCTGGGGCTGGTGTTTGAGGGTTTAGGGCAGTGCAGTGGTGTTCGGGCAGTGTAGGGGGTCGTGCTGGGGCTGGTGTTTCAGGGTTTAGGGCAGTGCAGTGGTTTTCAGGCAGTGTAGGCGGTCGTGCTGGGGGTGGTGTTTCAGGGTTTAGGGCAGTGCAGTGGTGTTCGGGCAGTGTAGGGGGTCGTGCTGGGGGTGGTGTTTCAGGGTTTAGGGCAGTGCAGTGGTGTTCGGGCAGTGTAGGGGGTCGTGCTGGGGCTGGTGTTTCAGGGTTTTGGGCAGAGCAGTGGTGTTCGGGCAGTGTAGGGGGTCGTGCTGGGGGTGGTGTTTTAGGGTTTAGGGCACTGCAGTGTTGTTCGGGCAGTGTAGGGGGTCTTGCTGGGGGTGGTGTTTCAGGGTTTAGGGCAGTGGTGTTCGGGCAGTGTAGGGTGTCGTGCTGGGGGTGGTGTTTCAGGGTTTAGGGCAGTGCAGTGGTGTTCGGGCAGTGTAGGGGGTCGTGCACGGGGTGGTGTTTCAGGGTTTAGGGCAGTGCAGTGGTGTTCGGGCAGTGTAGGGGGTTGTGCTGGGGCTGGTGTTTCAGGGTTTAGGGCAGTGCAATGGTGTTCTGGCAGTGTAGGGGTCGTGCTGGGGCTAGTGTTTCACGGTTTAGGGCAGTGCAGTGGTGTTCGGGCAGTGTAGGGGGTCATGCTGGGGCTGGTGTTTCAGGGTTTCGGGCAGTGCAGTGGTGTTCGGGCAGTGTAGGGGGTCTTGCTGGGGGTGATGTTTCAGGGTTTAGGGCAGTGCAGTGGTGTTCGGGCAGTGTAGGGGGTCTTGCTGGGGGTAGTGTTTCAGGGTTTAGGGCAGTGCAGTAGTGTTCGTGCAGTGTAGGGGGTCATGCTGGGGGCGGTGTTTCAGGGTTTAGGGCAGTGCAGTAGTGTTCGGGCAGTGTAGGGGGTCGTGCAGGGGGTGGTGTTTCAGGGTTTAGGGCAGTGCAATGGTGTTCGGGCAGTGTAGGGGGTCGTGCTGGGGGTGGTGTTTCAGGGTTTAGGGCAGTGCAGTGGTGTTTGGGCAGTGTAGTGGGTCATGCAGGGGGTGGTGTTTCAGGGTTTAGGGCAGTGCAGTGGTGTTCGGGCAATGTAGGGGGTCGTGCTGGGGCTGGTGTTTCAGGGTTTAGGGCAGTGCAGTGGTGTTCGGGCAGTGTAGGGGGTCTTGCTGGGGGTGGTGTTTCAAGGTTTAGGGCAGTGGTGTTCGGGCAGTGTAGGGGGTCTTGCTGGGGGTGATGTGTCAGGGTTTAGGGCAGTGCAGTGGTGTTCGGGCAGGTTAGGGGGTCTTGCTGGGGGTAGTGTTTCAGGGTTTAGGGCAGTGCAGGGGTGTTCGTGGAGTGTAGGGGGTCGTGCTGGGGATGGTGATTCAGGGTTTAGGCCAGTGCAGTAGTGTTCGGGCAGAGTAGGGGGTCGTGCAGGGGGAATGGTGTTTCAGGGTTTAGGGCAGTGCAGTGGTGTTCGGGCAGTGTAGTGGGTCATGCAGGGGGTGGTGTTTCAGGGTTTAGGGCAGTGCAGTGGTGTTCGGGCAATGTAGGGGGTCCTGCTGGGGCTGGTGTTTCAGGGTTTAGGGCAGTGCAGTGGTGTTCGGCAGTGTAGGGGTCTTGCTGGGGGTGGTGTTTCAGGGTTTAGGGCAGTGGTGTTCGGGCAGTGTAGGGGGTCTTGCTGGGGGTGATGTTTCAGGGTTTAAGGCAGTGCAGTGGTGTTCGGGCAGTGTAGTGTGTCGTGCTGGGGGTGGTGTTTCAGGGTTTAGGGCAGTGCAGTGGTGTTCGGGCAGTGTAGGGGGTCGTGCACGGGGTGGTGTTTCAGGGTTTAGGGCAGTGCAGTGGTGTTCGGGCAGTGTAGGGGGTTGTGCTGGGGCTGGTGTTTCAGGGTTTAGGGCAGTGCAATGGTGTTCTGGCAGTGTAGGGGGTCGTGCTGGGGCTAGTGTTTCACGGTTTAGGGCAGTGCAGTGGTGTTCGGGCAGTGTAGGGGGTCATGCTGGGGCTGGTGTTTCAGGGTTTAGGGCAGTGCAGTGGTGTTCGTGCAGTGTAGGTGGTCATGCTGGGGCTGGTGTTTCAGGGTTTAGGGCAGTGCAGTGGTGTTCGGGCAGTGTAGGGGGTCATGCTGGGGCTGGTGTTTCAGGGTTTAGGGCAGTGCAGTAGTGCTCAGGCAGTGTAGGGGGTCGTGCTGGGGGTGGTGTTTCAGGGTTTAGGGCAGTGGTGTTCGGGCAGTGTAGGGGTCTTGCTGGGGGTGATGTTTCAGGGTTTAGGGCAGTGCAGTGGTGTTCGGACAGTGTAGGGGGTCTTGCTGGGGGCAGTGTTTCAGTGTTTAGGGCAGAGCAATGGTGTTCAGGCAGTGTAGGGGGTTGTGTTGGAGGTGGTGTTTCAGGCTTTAGGGCAGTGCAGTGGTATTCGGGCAGTGTAGGGGGTCTTGCTGGGGGTGGTGTTTCAGGGTTTAGGGCAGTGCAGTGGTGTTTGGGTCGTGCAGGGGGTCATGCTGGGGGAGTGTTTTAGGGTTTAGGGCAGAGCAATGGTGTTCAGGCAGTGTAGGGGGTTGTGTTGGAGGTGGTGTTTCAGGCTTTAGGGCAGTGCAGTGGTGTTCAGGCAATGTAGGGGGTCGTGCTGGGGGTGGTGTTTCAGGGTTTAGGGCAGTGCAGTGGTGTTCGGGCAGTGTAGGGGGTCGTGCAGGGGCTGGTGTTTCAGGGTTTAGGGCAGTGCAGTGGTGTTCGGGCAGTGTAGGGGGTCGTGCTGGGGGTGGTGTTTCAGGGTTTAGGGCAGTGCAGTGGTATTTGGGCAGTGTAGGGGGTCGTGCTGGGGGTGGTGTTTCTGGGTTTAGGGCAGTGTAGTGGTGTTCGGGCAGTGTAGGGGGTCGTGCAGGGGGTGGTGAGTCAGGGTTTAGGGCAGTGCAGTGGTGTTCGGGCAGTGTAGGGGGTCATGCTGGGGGTAGAGTTTTAGGGTTTAGGGCAGTGCAGTGGTGTTCGGGCAGTGTAGGGGGTCGTGCAGGGGGTGGTGTTTCAGGGTTTAGGGCAGTGCAGTGGTGTTCGGGCAGTGTAGGGGTCGTGCTGGGGGTGGTGTTTCAGGGTTTTGGGCAGTGCAGTGGTGTTTGGGCAGTGTAGGTGGTCTTGCTGGGGCTGGTGTTTCCGGGTTTAGTGCAGTGGTGTTCGGGCAGTGTAGGGGGTCTTGCTGGGGCTGATGTTTCAGCGTTTAGGGCAGCACAGTGGTGTTCGGGCAGTGTAGGGGGTCTTGCTGGGGGTGGTGTTTCAGCGTTTAGGGCAGCACAGTGGTGTTCGGGCAGTGTAGGGGGTCTTGCTGGGGGTGGTGTTTCAGGGTTTAGGGTAGTGCAGTGGTGTTCGGGCAGTGTAGGGGGTTGTGCAGGGGGGTGGTGTTTCAGGGTTTAGGGCAGTGCAGTGGTGTTCGGGCAGTGTAGGGGTCGTGCTGGGGGTGGTGTTTCAGGGTTTTGGGCAGTGCAGTGGTGTTTGGGCAGTGTAGGTGGTCTTGCTGGGGCTGGTGTTTCCGGGTTTAGTGCAGTGTTGTTCGGGCAGTGTAGGGGTCTTGCTGGGGGTGGTGTTTCAGGGTTTAGGGCAGTGCAATGGTGTTCGCGCAGTGTAGGGGTCTTGCTGGGGCTGATGTTTCAGCGTTTAGGGCAGCACAGTGGTGTTCGGGCAGTGTAGGGGGTCTTGCTTGGGGTGGTGTTTCAGGGTTTAGGGTAGTGCAGTGGTGTTCGGGCAGTGTAGGGGGTCTTGCTGGGGCTGGTGTTTCAGGGTTTAGGGCAGTGCAGTGGTGTTCGGGCAGTGTAGGGGGTCTTGCTGGGGCTGGTGTTTCAGGGTTTAGGGTAGTGCAGTTGTGTTCGGGCAGTGTAGGGGGTCGTGCTGGGGCTGGTGTTTGAGGGTTTAGGGCAGTGCAGTGGTGTTCGGGCAGTGTAGGGGGTCATGCTGGGGCTGGTGTTTCAGGGTTTAGGGCAGTGCAGTGGTTTTCAGGCAGTGTAGGCGGTCGTGCTGGGGGTGGTGTTTCGGGGTTTAGGGCAGTGCAGTGGTGTTCGGGCAGTGTAGGGGGTCGTGCTGGGGGTGGTGTTTCAGGGTTTAGGGCAGTGCAGTGGTGTTCGGGCAGTGTAGGGGGTCGTGCTGGGGCTGGTGTTTCAGGGTTTTGGGCAGAGCAGTGGTGTTCGGGCAGTGTAGGGGGTCGTGCTGGGGGTGGTGTTTTAGGGTTTAGGGCACTGCAGTGTTGTTCGGGCAGTGTAGGGGGTCTTGCTGGGGGTGGTGTTTCAGGGTTTAGGGCAGTGGTGTTCGGGCAGTGTAGGGTGTCTTGCTGGGGGTGATGTTTCAGGGTTTAGGGCAGTGCAGTGGTGTTCGGGCAGTGTAGGGGGTCTTGCTGGGGCTGGTGTTTCAAGGTTTAGGGCAGTGCAGTAGTGTTCGTGCAGTGTAGGGGTTCATGCTGGGGGTGGTGTTTCAGGGTTTAGGGCAGTGCAGTAGTGTTCGGGCAGTGTAGGGGGTCGTGCAGTGGGTGGTGTTTCAGGGTTTAGGGCAGTGCAATGGTGTTCGGGCAGTGTAGGGGGTCGTGCTGGGGGGGTGTTTCACGGTTTAGGGCAGTGCAGGGGTGTTCGGGCAGTGTAGTGGGTCATGCAGGGGGTGGTGTTTCAGGGTTTAGGGCAGTGCAGTGGTGTTCGGGCAATGTAGGGGGTCGTGCTGGGGCTGGTGTTTCAGGGTTTAGGGCAGTGCAGTGGTGTTCGGGCAGTGTAGGGGGTCTTGCTGGGGGTGGTGTTTCAGGGTTTAGGGCAGTGGTGTTCGGGCAGTGTAGGGGGTCTTGCTGGGGGTGATATTTCAGGGTTTAGGGCAGTGCAGTGGTGTTCGGGCAGTGTAGGGGGTCTTGCTGGGGGTAGTGTTTCAGGGTTTAGGGCAGTGCAGGGGTGTTCGTGCAGTGTAGGGGGTCGTGCTGGGGATGGTGTTTCAGGGTTTAGGCCAGTGCAGTAGTGTTCGGGCAGAGTAGGGGGTCGTGCAGGGGGTGGTGTTTCAGGGTTTAGGGCAGTGCAGTGGTGTTCGGGCAATGTAGGGGGTCGTGCTGGGGCTGGTGTTTCAGGGTTTAGGGCAGTGCAGTGGTGTTCGGGCAGTGTAGGGGGTCTTGCTGGGGGTGGTTTTTCAGGGTTTAGGGCAGTGGCGTTCGGGCAGTGTAGGGGGTCTTGCTGGGGGTGATATTTCAGGGTTTAGGGCAGTGCAGGGGGTCACACCGCCAAAGCCCACCTCCACGAAGGAATGAAGGCCGTCGCCGAATGGATGAGGACCAGCCGCCTGAGGCTGAACTCGGACAAGACGGAGGTCCTCATCCTTGGTTCCAACCCTTCAGCCTGGGACGACTCCTGGTGGCCAACATCACTGGGAACAGCCCCGCCACCCACCGACCAAGTACGCAACCTAGGGGTCATCCTCGACCCCACCCTCTCCATGACTAAGCATGTCAACGCCGTTTCCTCATCCTGCTTCAACATCCTCCGAATGCTCCGCAGGATCTTCAAGTGGATCCCCACCGAAACAAGAAAAACAGTCACCCAGGCCCTCGTCACCAGCAGGCTGTACTACGGAAACGCCCTCTACGCAGGAACGATGGCTAAGCTCCTGAGACGGCTGCAACGCATCCAGAACGCCTCTGCATGTCTTATCCTCGACATCCCCCGACGCAGCCACATCACACCCCACCTGAGAGACCTGCACTGGCTCCCTGTCAACAAGAGGATAACCTTCAAGCTCCTCACCCACGCAGACAACGCACTCCACAACTCCAGACCAGCCTACCTCAACAGACGACTCAGCTTCTACACCCCCACCCGCCAGCTCCGCTCGACCAGCCTCGCCCTCGCCACAGTCCCCCGCATCCGGAAAACGACCGCCGGCGGCATATCCTTCTCCCACCTCGCCGCCAAGACCTGGAACACCCTCCCCACCAACCTCCGACAGACCCAAGACCTACTGGCCTTCAGAAGACTCCTCAAGACCTGGCTCTTCGACCAGTAGCAGCACCACCCCCCTCTTCCCCCAGCGCCTTGAGACCCTCGCGGGTATGTAGTGCGCTTTATAAGTGACATGATTGATTGATTGATTGATTGATGCTGGGGCTGGTGTTTCAGGGTTTAGGGCAATGCAGTGGTGCTCAGGCAGTGTAGGGGGTCGTGCTGGGGGTGGTGTTTATGGGTTTAGGGTAGTGCAGTGGTGTTCGGGCAGTGTAGGGGGTCATGCTGGGGCTTGTGTTTCAGGGTTTTGGGCAGAGCAGTGGTGTTCGGGCAGAGTAGGGGTCGTGCTGGGGGTGGTGTTTCAGGGTTTAGGGCAGTGCAGTGGTGTTCGGGCAGTGTAGGGGGTCGTGCTGGGGGTGGTGTTTCAGGGTTTAGGGCAGTGGTGTTCGGGCAGTGTAGGGGGTCTTGCTGGGGGTGATGTTTCAGGGTTTAGGGCAGTGGAGTGGTGTTTGGGCAGTGTAGGGGGTCTTGCTGGGGATAGTGTTTCAGGGTTTAGGGCAGTGCAGTGGTGTTCGGGCAGTGTAGGGGGTCGTGAAGGGGGTGGTGTTTCAGGGTTTAGGGCAGTGCAGTGGTGTTCGGCAGTGTAGGGGGTCGTTCTGGGGGTAGTGTTTTAGGGTTTAGGGTAGTGCAGTGGTGCTTGTGTAGTGTAGGGGGTCGTGCTGGGGGTAGTGTTGTAGGGTTTAGGGTAGTGCAGTGGTGTTCGGGCAGTATAGGGGGTCTTGCTGGGGGTGGTGTTTCAGGGTTTAGGGCAGTGGTGTTCGGGCAGTGTAGGGGTCTTGCTGGGGGTGATGTTTCAGGGTTTAGGGCAGTGCAGTGGTGTTCGGGCAGTGTAGGGGGTCTTGCTGGGGGTAGTGTTTCAGGGTTTAGGGCAGTGCAGGGGTGTTCGTGCAGTGTAGGGGGTCGTGCTGGGGATGGTGTTTCAGGGTTTAGGGCAGTGCAGTAGTGTTCGGGCAGTGTAGGGGGTCATGCAGGGGGAATGGTGTTTCAGGGTTTAGGGCAGTGCAGTGGTGTTCGGGCAGTGTAGGGTGTCGTGCTGGGGGTGGCGTTTCAGGGTTTAGGGCAGTGCAGTGGTGTTCAGGCAGTGTAGGGGGTCGTGCACGGGATGGTGTTTCAGGGTTTAGGGCAGTGCAGTAGTGTTCGGGCAGTGTAGGGGGTGGTGCTGGGGCTGGTGTTTCAGGGTTTAGGGCAGTGCAATGGTGTTCTGGCAGTGTAGGGGTCGTGCTGGGGCTAGTGTTTCACGGTTTAGGGCAGTGCAGTGGTGTTCGGGCAGTGTAGGGGGTCATGCTGGGGCTGGTGTTTCAGGGTTTAGGGCAGTGCAGTGGTGTTCGTGCAGTGTAGGTGGTCATGCTGGGGCTGGTGTTTCAGGGTTTAGGGCAGTGCAGTGGTATTCGGGCAGTGTAGGGGGTCATGCTGGGGCTGGTGTTTCAGGGTTTAGGGCAGTGCAGTGGTGCTCAGGCAGTGTAGGGGGTCGTGCTGGGGATGGTGTTTCTGGGTTTAGGGTAGTGCAGTGGTGTTCAGGCAGTGTAGGGGGTCGTGCTGGGGCTGGTGTTTCAGGATTTAGGGCAGTGCAGTGGTGTTTGGGCAGTGTAGGGGGCCGTGCTGGGGGTGGTGTTTCAGGGTTTAGGGCAGTGCAGTGGTGTTCGGGCAGTGTAGGGGGTCATGAAGGGGGTGGTGTTTCAGGGTTTAGGGCAGTGCAGTGGTGTTCGGGCAGTGTAGGGGGTCATGCTGGGGGTGGTGTTTCAGAGTTTAGGGCAGTGCAGTGGTGTTCGAACAGTGTAGGGGGTCATGAAGGGGCTGGTGTTTCAAGGTTTAGGGCAGTGCAGTGGTGTTCGGGCAGTGTAGGGGGTCGTTCTGGGGGTAGTGTTTTAGGGTTTAGGGTAGTGCAGTGGTGCTTGTGTAGTGTAGGGGGTCGTGCTGGGGGTAGTGTTTTAGGGTTTAGGGTAGTGCAGTGGTGTTTGTGTAGTGTAGGGGGTCATGTTTTAGGGTAGTGCAGTGGTGTTTGGGTAGTGTAGGGGGTCGTGCTGGGGGTATTGTTTTAGGATTTAGGTTAGTGCAGTGGTGTTTGGGTAGTGTAGGGGATCGTGCTGGGGGTAGTGTTTTAGGGTTTAGGGTAGTGCAGTGGTGTTTGTGTAGTGTAGGGGGTCATGCTGGGGGTAGTGTTTTAGGGTTTAGGATAGTGCAGTGGTGCTTGTGTAGTGTAGGGAGTCGTGCTGGGGTAGTGTTTTAGGGTTTAGAGTAGTGCAGTAGTGTTTTTGTAGTGTAGGGGGTCATGTTTTAAGATGCAACGCTCCAATACCTGACCAGTCTGCACTACATAAAACTGCAAAAAAACTAAAAATAAAAAGTGTTTTGCACACTTTTGTCATTGGGCTATATGTGGGCTACATCTGGGTAATATTTGTGCTACATTTGGGCTCTTTTTTCTCTGGTGGCCATCTTGGAAGACTTCTTTGTTATGAAGTTTCCTAATTTCCTCATTTACTGCAGTCTCCTCAGTAGGAAATGCTTTCAGTTTTTACTTTGATTCCATCAAGAAGGCATTCAGATGTGTCTCACATTTGCCATAAATTCAGAATGTTAGCACTCTAGTTGCTCATTAGATCACTGTACTAAAGCTACTGCTCACCAGGTAGTTAACTGGAAGTCTGCTGCTGGTATTGAAAGTGATTGTTTCAGTCTGCATGTCAGAATTTTCTAATGAAATAGAAGAGGATTTGAGATCTCACTTAAAACATGCCCTCATTTTTCTTTCTGCAGCACTAACCATAATTTCTATTTAAAAAGAACCCCCTCATTTTGATCCTTTTTAAATTAAATGTTTTAAGTATTAACGGTTTATTCCAATCAAGATGGTGTGCCATACTTTTGTCATAAGTAAGGCTGTTAGCGCTCTAGTTGTTCTTTAGAACACTCTGGGAAGCTGCAGTAGAACACAAAGGCATCAACTGGCAGGCTGCTCCTGTTGAAATATAACAGGAAGATATTTGAGATCTCACTTGAAACATGTCCTAATTTTTCTTTCTATAGCACTAACCATAATTTCTATAACAAAATGAACCCCATCATTTTGTTCCTTTTTAAATTAAATGTTTTAAGTGTTACCAGTTTATTCCAATCAAGATGGCTTCAGGTGTGCCATACTTTTGTCATAAGTAAGGCTGTTAGCACTCTAGTTGTTCTTTAGAACACTCTGGGAAGCTGCAGTAGAACACAAAGGAATCAACTGACAGTCTCTGCCCTTGTTGGATGTACATGTTTTACTGAGAATGTCAGACTTCATTCTCACATGACTGAGAAAGATAATGTGAATTTACAGAAAATATGCTCTCATTTTAGCTTCTGGAGCACCTTCCAAAACTGTATGGGACAAGCATGTGAAAATAGTTTTCTCTCAAACATGATTCATGATATCCCAGCAGAAGGTTTTTCACAGGGTAAAATCACCTTAGAACACACCACAATTCCTGAAATTAGTATGGTACCATCAACAAATGAATTCTAATGTAACTAAAGTCTGTTATCACCCTTAATAGTTCTAATTTTGGTAACCCTCAAAATCTTTGATTCACTACAAGGCATTTCAATGGGGTACTATCATGTATATTGGTCTCAAGATGGCTGCCAGCAATTCCAGGATGAAGTGCTGACAGCCAATCAGATCTCACGATGACATGTGTGGTTAGGCTCCGCCCAGATATATATGTGTTTTTACTTTTGATTTTCTCAACAACTACTGAACGGATTTACACCATTTAACAAAAGGGTTCTTTCTGAACCAAGAACTACCTCTTTGCCAAATTTGGTGTAATTCCGTTCAGCAGTTCGGGCTGTAGCCTTGCATAAAGTTTCCTATGGGAAATTGATTTTTTGACTCTTATTATTTTAATTTCTCCGCAACTACTGAACGGATTTACACCATTTAACAGAAAAGGGTTCTTTCTGAACCAAGAACTACCTCTTTGCCAAATTTGGTGTAATTCCGTTCAGCAGTTCGAGCTGTAGCCGTGTCTAAAGTTTCCTATGGGAAAATGAATGGGGAAAACGCGTTTTGGGACCCCCTTTTTCTCGGCCCCCGCTTGATGAATCACCCCGAGACTTTCAGGGTAGGAGCGGACCGGAGCGGGCCATAAAGTTTGAAAATTTCGCGAAGATTCGTCAACCGGCAAGAGAGTTATTTCAAATAGAATGTCGCGGATTTCCTATGGAAAATAGGTCCTAACTATAACTATCTACTGGCGACCGCCAGTAGATAATATATATATATATATATATATATTCACTGAAAAAACCATAGGTTTCAGGCACGTTATAGTTAGAAATTTGCATTTAAAAAACCTTTGAAATTCACTGAAAAAACCATAGGTTTTAGGGACAGTTATAGTTAGTTGGACATTGCACTCGTACAAAACCCGTGAAATTCCCCGTTATAGTTAGTTCAGCTAACTATAACTCGCGCCTCGCAATTCACTGCTGATGACGTCACATATTACATCACTCATGACATGGTCAGTGACATCACTGATGACATCACTGATGACATCTCAAATGACATCACTGATGACATCATCTAGTGACTGTGTTTCTGTAAAATTTAAATATTTTTAATGTATATAGGGAAAGGCGTATTGAAGAATGAGTGGGTGTATAAGTGTCTGTATGGATGATTTAGTAGGTGCGTGACTAACTGTATAAGTGAGTGATTAAACGTATCTTACTGAATGCATGGGTTAGTGACTAAACTAGGTGAATGTCTGTATCCATCTGTCTGTTGCTGTGTAAGTGGCTGCAAGGGTTTGTGAATAACTACATGAGTGTCTACATGAGTTATTGATTCGTTGTCTGAGTATCTGTATGGGTGCCTGAGTGTTTGTGTGGGTGGGGTGTGTGCGACTCTGTACATAGATGTGTGAGTGGGTGATTCACTGGGTGCATGATTTGAAGAGTGCGTCTGTGATGGACTGCTTGGGTGGGTGAGTGTGTGTATGGGTGTGTTAGTGAGTGAATGTATATCTCAGTGGTACATGTGCGAGTAACTACATATATAAAAGGCAGTATATATGTGTGTTAGAGTATTTAAAAGGCTATAAGTGAGAGTGTGTGATTGTGAGAGTGGCTGTATGGATGCGTGTGTGCTTGTATCAGTTATTGTATAAGAGCGTAAGAATGTGCTAGTATTTGTATGACTAAGTGAGCTGGTGTGTGTATAACTCTATAGGTGAGTAAATGGGTGTGTGATTAATTTTTGCATGACTGACTAGGTGTGTGAGTACCTCTATGGATGAGTGGCGGTGTGTGAGTGTTTATATAGGTGTATGAGTGCATATGATAGTCCTGTACTGAGTGACTGTAAGTATGAGTGACTGCACGGGTGAGTGAGTAGATGTGTGTGTGTAGACCTAAGAATCAGTGAGTGGGTATATAGTTATTGGTATTGGAGTGTGTATGGTTTTGCGAATGGCAGTCTGTAAATAAGAGTGGGTGTATCAAAAGTTATATTACGGTGTGAGAAGATGCATGAAATTATCACATGGATGATGTCATCAGTGATGTCATTTGAGATGTCATCAGTGATGTCATCAGTGATGTCACTGACCATGTCATGAGTGATGTAATATGTGACGTCATCAGCAGTGAATTGCGGGGCGCGAGTTATAGTTAGCTGAACTAACTATAACGGGGGAATTTCACGGGTTTTGTACGAGTGCAATGTCCAACTAACTATAACTGTCCCTAAAACCTATGGTTTTTTCAGTGAATTTCAAAGGTTTTTAAATGCTAATTTCTAACTATAACGTGCCTGAAACCTATGGTTTTTTCAGTGAATTTGTAAGGTTTTTTAAATGCTAATTTCTAACTATAACGTGCCTGAAACCTATGGTTTTTTTCAGTGAATTTCAAAGGTTTTGTAAATGACAATTTTTTAATTGTATTAATTGTTATATTTATTTTTTTGATACTGATTTACAACATTTTTTTCAACTATTTATTTTTAGATATTTTATTTTTTAAATTACATTGTAATTACATTATACATTACATTACAAAATATACTTTCTCAGAATGAATTACTTTAGTTTAAATACTTTGCAAATAGGCAATAGACTTTTAAGTACAGTAGTTACAGTTGTTGCAATGGGCAACACAATTTCAAACACAATGCAACATTGAGCTCAATGTGAATTTCTAGTTAAATGCAATTAGTTACTTTATGGATTACTTTTCTAACCACAGGACTGGATCCTAGATTCAGTCCTGGGACATCTCCTGTAAACAGTTGAGTAAAAGCGTTTTGGTTACAGTACTGATTTTTAAGGAATATTATTGTATTTTAAAAGTTGACACTTAGAAACTTTTTCACATAGAATCACCAATGTTATCCTATGGCCGGAAATTCACTTAGCAGGTAAGTAGTGTTATCGTTACTTTTTCTTACTCAGTGGTGGATCCTGGATCCAGCACTGGTGCATCTCCTGTAAACAGTTGAAAGAATGCGTTTAAGTCATACAGGCGATTTTTAAGGAATATTTGTAGTTTATGAAAATTGACACTTTGAAACTTTTCTGCTGAAAACCAGACAATGGATTCCTATGGAAGGAAATACAAGTTACTGGTAAGTACGGTTAGAATTACTTTTCAGGGTCAGTGCTGGGCTAAAAGATGCAGCACTGGGTTCTCTCCTGATAACAGGTGAGTAAATCGGAATTCGTAGTTCGGCTGATTTTAGAGGAATATTATAAAGTTCCAAAACTCCACACTTAGAAGAATTTCCAAGTGAAACCAGTCAATGTTAGCCTATGGAAGGAAATTCAAGTTACTGTTAAGTACGGTTAGAATTACTTTTCAGGGTCAATGCTGGGCTAAAAGATGCAGCACTGGGTTCTCTCCTGATAACAGGTGAGTAAATCGGAATTCGTATTTTGTCTGATTTTAGAGGAATATTTGTATGTTTCAAAAATCGACACTTAGAAACTTTTTCAGCAAAAAGCAGGCAATGATATCCTATGGAAGGAAATTCAAGTTACTGGTAAGTACGGTTATAATTACTTTTCAGGATCAGTACTGGGCTGAAAGATGCAGCACTGAGGTCTCTCCTGATAACAGGTGAGTAAATCGGAATTCGTATTTCGTCTGATTTTAGAGGAATATTTGTATGTTTCAAAAATCGACACTTAGAAACTTTTTCAGCAAAAAGCAGGCAATGATATCCTATGGAAGGAAATTCAAGTTACTGGTAAGTACGGTTAGAATTACTTTTCAGGATCAGTACTGGGCTGAAAGATGCAGCACTGAGGTCTCTCCTGATAACAGGTGAGTAAATCGGAATTCGTATTTCGGCTGATTTTAGAGGAATATTATAAAGTTCCAAAACTCCACACTTAGAAGAATTTCCAAGTGAAACCAGTCAATGTTAGCCTATGGAAGGAAATTCAAGTTACTGGTAAGTACGGTTAAAATTACTTTTCAGGACCAGTACTGGGCTGAAAGATGCAGCAATGAGGTCTCTCCTGATAACAGGTGAGTAAATCGAAATTCGTATTTCGGCTGATTTTAGAGGAATATTTGTATGTTTCAAAAATCGACACTTAGAAACTTTTTCAGCAAAAAGCAGGCAATGATATCCTATGGAAGGAAATTCAAGTTACTGGTAAGTACGGTTAGAATTACTTTTCAGGATCAGTACTGGGCTCAAAGATGCAGCACTGAGGTCTCTCCTGATAACAGGTGAGTAAATCGGAATTCGTAGTTCGGCTGATTTTAGAGGAATATTTGCACAATGGTGAAGGAAGGGGGTGGGGCCTAAGGTGATATGTCTGCAAACACGCCCTGTGGCGCGTTTCAAGTTGGACAATTAATTCCTCCTCAATCCCGAGGGTCCCTAGGGGCCAACTAGCCCACCAGGTACCTCCAGTATGCGCCAGGGGCTGCGTTGCAGAGAGGTGTTCAGAGGCCACGCCCCTTTTACAACACTCTGCAACGCAGCTCCGTGGCGCTACTGGAGGTACCTGGTGGGCTAGTTGGCCCCTAGGGACCCTCAGGATTGAAAAGGAATTTATTCCCCATCTTAAAACGCGCCACGGGGCCTGTTTGCACACATGTCACCTGTAGCCCCGCCCCCTCCCTTCACCACTGTGCAAACGCACCCCGTGGCGTGTTTTAAGTTGGGGGATTAAGTCCCCTTGAATCCTGAGGGTCCCTGGAGTCCAACTAGCCCACCATATACCTCCAAAAAGCGCCACAGAGCTGCGTTGCAGAGAGGTGTAAAAAGGGGCGTGGCCTCTGTACACGTCTCTGCAACGCCAGGGGGGCGCGTTTGCAGAGTACTGCAGGGAGGGGGGCAGGGCCTCCGGCACGATGCCGGTCGTTTTTTATTTATTTATTTTTTTTTAATGGGAGGGGGGCTGCGTGGCCCCCCTTCCCTTACCCACTTTTGGCCCCGGGGACCCCATCCCCCGGGACCTGAGCATTTTTTTTTTTTTTTTTTAAATTAAAAAAAAAAAAAAAAATGGGAAGGCCTGTATTGGCACCGGGGACCCCATCCCCCAGGGCATGGCCTCGATTTTTTTATTTGGAGGGGGGCTGCGTGGCCCCCTTCTCAGGCCATTTAAGGCCCCGGGGACCCCATCCCCCGGAGCCGCGAGGCTCCCGTCCTGTCATTGCAAACAGCAGTGTCCCGGGGGTAGGCACCCCGGGACACTGCAGGAGCCGGCCCTGGGGGTGGCGGTCCCCAGGGCCATCACTGGCTCCAGGAGGGGGCCGCGCGGCCCCCTCCCCACATTTTCAAAGCCCCGGGAGGTGGTGGTCCCCGGGGCTTCGAGGGTCCAAAACGGACCCCCATTTTTAATTTTTAGTGCCCCGGGGAGGTGGCGGTCCCCGGGGCATGTGGGGGGGCTGGAGCCCTCCCACACAGGTTAAAAAAGATTAAAACAGAAGCCCCGGGGAGGTGGCGGTCCCCGGGGCAGCGGTGGGGCAAAGAGCCCTCCCGCACCATTTTGTGTTAAAGCCCCGGGGGTGGCGGTCCCCGGGGCTTGGGGGCCCTTAGAGGCCCCCATACATAAATTTAACCCCCCCACCATGCCCCCAGGACTTGGCCCACCCGGGGCAAATTAACATCGAAGCGCGGGAGACCGCGCTTCGATTCCTTCCGGCAGGATCCGCGCACCCTGAGCGCATCCTGCCAATTTAAAAAAAAAAAAAAATGCTTTTTTTTGCCCAGGGGGTCCTTGTGGGACCCCCTGAGCAGGCCTAGGGGGTTAGGGTGTTTCTACCCTGCCCCCTTTGTGCGCTTTGCGCACTTGTTTCTGTCCCTCGGTTCTACCGAGGGACAAAATGGCTGCCAACACTTCCTGAATCGGAATGTTGACAGCCAGCTGACAGCCAATTAGCATGCAGCTCGTGATCGGGAGGGTACGCGGACCCTACTCGGCCATAGATATATATGTGACTTTACTTGTGAATTTCTCAGGAACTACTGAACGGATTTACACCATTTAAGCCAAAGGCACCTGTCTGAACCAAGGGCTACCTCTTTGCCAAATTTGGTGTAATTCCGTTCAGCAGTTCGGGCTGTAGCTGCGACTAAAGGTTCCTATGGAAAAATGAATGGGGAAAACGCGTTTTGGGACCCCCCTTTTTTCTCGGCCCCCGCTTGACGAATCAACCCGAGACTTTCAGGGTAGGAGCGGAGCGGAGCGCCCCCAACAAGTTGGAAACTTTCGCGAAGATTCGTCAACCGGCGCCAACTTTATTTCAAATAGAATGTCGCGGATTTCCTATGGATAATAGGTCCTAACTATAACTATCTACTGGCGACCGCCAGTAGATAATATATATATATATATATATATATATGTTAAAAGTAGTATCACTCATTAGTAGTACACTTCTTTAACTTTTGTAGGAGCTTACTGGCACATGCATCAAGGTAGGCTTTTGCGATTCCTTAATTGCGATTATTAAGGAATCGCAATTAAGGAATCGCAAAAGCCTATGCATGTAGGAATCGCTATAAAAATAGCGATTCCTAAACATTCCTTAATTGCGACTCACAAATTGCGAGTCGCAATTAAGGAATGCCGTCCCATTCATTCCTATGGGCCTTCAGGCCCCTAGGAATGAATTGGAGATTGCATGCGCAATTTGCGAGTACCAGTAGGTACTCGCAAATTGCTCATGCAATTTCAGGATGCAAGGGTGTCAAAATGACACCCTGTTGCACCCCTGAAATTGTGATGTGCACCCATGTTGCGCATACACACGCCCCAAGGGCATGTGTGTGTGTAACCTAAAACTTTAAAAAATGCATTTTAGTGCATTTTTCAAAGTTTTTGCAAATTACAGACAAGTTTGATTTGTCTGTAATTTGCGGTCCCACATAGCGAAATCGCTATTTGAAAGTGCTTCTAGCATTGCATTTAAGGAATCGCAAATTGCGATTCCTTAAATGCAATCGTAATTTAGGAATTCGCAAATAATTGCAAATTCTTAAATTGCGCATAGGAAACACTTTCATGCATCTCCAAAGGCCAATTTGCGATCGCAAACGGCCGATTTTTGCGAATCGCACCGTTTGCGATCGCAAAAACCTTTGATGCATGTGCCCCTTAGTGTATATGTTTAACACTCATAAACCTTTAGAAAACACTCAAAATCATTCCATGATGTCATCAGTGATGTTATCAGTGATGTCATTTGACATGTCACCAGTGATGTCATCAGTAATGTCACTTACCATGCATTGAGTGATATAATATATGAGGTCATAAATAGTGCATTGTGGGGGTATAAGTTATAGTTAGCTCAGATAACTATAACTGCTGAATTTCTATGGTTTTATGCACATGAAATCTGAGCCTAACTATAATGTCCCTATAACCTTGTTTTTTTCAGTCAATTTCTAAGATTTGTTAGTGAGTTCATCGCTTGTGAATCCTATATATACAGCAGCCCATCTTGCCCATTATGGAGCATTCTTGGAATTGTAGTCATGTGGAAAAAGGAGACAGTGATTAATGCAAAAAAACAATGAAATAAGCTAAATTCCCTCACAGCAAAACAAAATATAGACATTCTTATTCGCAATCTGCTTCTTGCAAAATTATGATTACTTTGACATTATTTAACAGACAAATTTTGTGTTGAGCGCTTTTATACCAAATACTTATGTTCAATGATATAGTCTCAGATCAGTGCCAATGTGCTGAGTCATTGTATGGTTGACTACACTGTGACTAGCTCCTTAATGATTTAACACCCTTTGCAGCATATTGTTCACTTAATGTTATGTGTTGGACACTGACATAGCGGGTGCATGCACCAGATGTTACAGTCTTGGCTCAGTGCCCTTATGATGGATTGTTGATCCATACGTATACATGATATTATCAGAATGTGAGTCAGTGTTTTACGAAACGTATCGCTGTTTGTTAGTCATGTATTCACATTATTTGGTCAGATCTCACCGGTCTCTTTGATCCAATAATGATAGCAGTGAGGCCATGAGATTTGTGCCACTCATAATGTTTCAAGTTGTTCCTCAATTAGCTGGTCATGATTCGCTAGTTGGTGTATGACCTACAAGTCAGTGCCTTTTCAAAGATCTACGTGCATTTCTTCATCGGCATTCAAGCCATATGGGATCATGATTCTTAGTCTGATAATGGATCTTGATTTCAGGCTGCTTAGTTTTTTATTTCATACCCACCTCTCTCATTTATTTAGATGGTTGCTATGCATAATATATCATGGTTTTCCAGTTATTGTCATGATGTTGTAAGTAATTTTTGGCTATGGCATAGCTAGTTATACACTCTCACATTCAAGAAATCAATCTGAGTTTTGCTCATAGTACTTGTAAATTTCAATCCACATTCTTTGATAAATATTAAAGTATGTCAGAAACTCTTCCATTTGTACCATTCCAGATTATGAAGAGGTCATCTATATACCTCAACCAAAGTATGGGTTTCTCCAAGTGTGGTTCATTCTCTTCACTCCATGCTATTTCCCTCTCCAACCAGCCCATTGTTAGATTGGCATAGCTTGGAAAGAAGGAAATTCCCATTGCAGTCATGCATGTTTGTTGGAACATCTCTATCATATTCAACAGCATCTTTGAATGTTGCAACTCTTTTATATTTTGCTCCCTTAGGAAGTATTCAACTGCGTTTAGAGCAATTTCAGGTTTGAGCGATGTGTATAATGAGACAACATTAATGGTGAACAATAAGAAATCTTCATACCAATTGGTGTCAGATAGTATTCTCAAAAGTCCCCTGTACCCTTGATATATGAGTGTGATGAGATAAATAGCAATTGACATACGTCGATGCCCTTTCATAAAATGATCCGTACCCTGATATTACTGGTCTTCCTGGTGGGTTCTTCAATGTCTTATGGATTTTCGGTAGGAAACAGAAGGTAGGGATGATAGGATTGTCAGTCATCAAGTACTGATATTCTTCATCATTTAATAGAGATTCATCTTGCCATTTTTAAATTTTTTCATTTAATGTCATAGTTTATTTATGGTATTCCCCTCTAGTTTTGCTGTAGCACTTATCATCATTGAGCTGGCAGTATACTAATTTTATATAGTAATGTTTGTCTATTACGACTATGGGCTTGATTTAGATCTTGGCAGACCTGGTCCTCCCGCCTCATTTTTGGCAGTATCCCAGCCTACCTTCTAGGTGGTACACCCACTATATTTAGATGCTGGCAGTTCGACTGACGAAAGACCATCCGAGTGCCACTGAATCTGCCAGGTATGTTTGCCCATGTCTATGGCGCAAAAGGCAAAAGGCAAAATTGGCATGACTCCTAAATATCTGTAGTTATTTGAAGTTTGTTTTACCTTTGTGAAATTGTTTCACATAATATCCTGGCTTTCACTTTAGGCACAAAGTAGTACAACATCACAGTAATTATTACATACACTGATTTATATATATTTTTTACTTCAAAGATTCAAATGTAAATCACAGTATGCAACATATTACACCTTGATGCATTTCTACATTTGCCTAATGAGTCATGAGTTGGGCCTGATTTGGAGTTTTCCTGATGGGATACTCCTACATATAAGGATGGAACATTCCATCTGCCAAAATCCCTTTCAGTATCCCATTTGTCTCCATCATTCATTTATCATCTGGACATAACAAAAGACATTGAGGAATGGTTTGTGGTATGTGCGACTCTGTCACCAATGTGCACACATTCCTGTCTGGGTTTCTACTACAATTGTATATCACAAGTATTTGTCCAAAAACAGACTGACTTATACACACATTTGTGAAGGAGTAAGACATCATGCAAACCTGTCGCTATTAACATGTATGAAACAGTATTTCTGATGCAAAACATAATTGGGATATGTTTAGAATCCAAAATGTAGCCATCAATTCTGATGTGGCTACTCATTGTGGCTCACATGCTCACTCTTGTTTGTGTCGAATCCCAACTTACCAATGTGACGTTTGGTACATCCACTGTATCATAAGTGCATACCATGCTACTTCACAAGTAATAAGGCTAACATTACATCATTCACAATAGTTAAGGAGCATCACACCAGACACCCTAAAGACTATTGACCTGTTTGTACAACTGTCCCTCATGACATCAAACAACCTGATGTATATGTGTAGTTTAGGCAGCCATGTGTCTGCTCACAACAGTCCTTTGGTAGCGAACAGGAATCTGGTGGGATCCTTTCCAACAAATTAATAGACAACACACATCATCAGACAAATTGTGCGAAACTTACACCATCAACAACTATTCTCCTACATTGGACCCCTAATGTTAATGTGAAAAATCCTGACTACTACACAAAATTAGTCATGTAACATATGAAACTCAAAAAAGAACTTACACCCTTGTTGCTGCTGTTGGGCTCTCAACTGCCCATCAAGATGAGGATGGGCCACCACAACAATGGGGCCATTAGTGGGGTCAGGGTGCGGCACATGCGCTTCTCACATCGGGAGGACTGCCCGAGTTGGACTTTGGCTGACTTTCTGGTTCAGCGTCGTAGGTCTTACCACCTCTTCCTGCAATGGAGGCTACACCACTTGTAGACCCACAGGGTCCACACCTTCCTGGCAATGGCATACCAGATCTCCTGCTTCGGATGGGCGTTGACCTGTTTGAATATAAGAAATTAAAGCAAAAAAAATGGTTTTGTGACTTTTTGTTTGTCTGTATTGATGTAACACAATTTTACTACATCTATCACAAGCATGACTCATAAGTTGACATATAACATGAATTTTCACATGCTGACCAAAACATTTATATTAATACACACTTTTGTAATGACCTGTTGACTACCCTCATCCCTTGTCATGACTTACATTCACTAATTCAGGCCAGTGACATCATCTAGCCCAAGGTGCTCCTACATTTTCTGTGATGTGAGCTACTTCAGATCAGTGCAAAACATTGTGAACTGCGGAAGCCTAAACAACTTGCTAATTGTTACCAGACACCCTCACAGCCAGCTTCATTAGCTTGATTCCTAAAGTCCATACAGCCAGATACTATGGTTAGAACTCCATACTATGACTTAGGACACTATGAAAGGGCTGTCATGTGTGTCAGTGAGAGCATGCTCTCTGTGGATGTATGAACATGTGTTCGTATTAATAGGTGACAGAGTCTGTGTTGTATGTACTTGTAGCACAGGACACAGCTTTTGCCATATTTGGCACCGTTACATGGATGACACAAACATACAATTGTATGTCCTTTTGAATTGGTGGGATTTGAAACTACAGAGAAATGTTCTACCAAGCACTTCATATCATGGAACATTTTTCTGCACTTTAAAATTCTCACATGTAAAAAGGGCTGTATCTTGCAATAATACTTATAGCAAAGGGAATACTGACCACTGGGAGTAATGGGCATGCAGTTTGGATATGAAACACTTTGAAATGGGAGTAAAATGAAATGAAGTGTTAGCTCACGAAGTTAGTTAACTCTCCATTTTAATTGTTGTCAATTTAAAATCATTCAGGGGCAGGTTTTGCACACCTTCAAATTTGAGTTGACAAGGAAATATTTTTAGGACAGATATATCTCAGTGCTTGAGTTGTTTCTCCCAGTGACTCTGCTCCAGTGCGGCTCATGATTCTGACTGAGCACTGCTCATTGTCAGGCCTTGCTATCTGTAGCCTAATGATCATGATGTCCCTTAACTTTTATATGAACAAAATGACCTTGTGCCCATCTAATAAATGACACTAAGGCTCTGTGCTACTCTGAACGGTGCTGGATGTTACTGTTTGGAGCCCCTGATCTAGGCTGAGTGATTAATGGGACAATACACATTGCTAACATCATTTTCATTTGGTTTGTACATATTTATGTACAGTTGTAAAGTCTATATAATGCATTTTATAATTTACATGATGTGAGAGATCTGCATTCCACATGTAATACAATCACAATCATAGATATATCTCTACATACTCACCAAATAAAATATAGGGCTTGAAACACAAAACACATACTAATGTTGTAGTTTTTTAACATTGTGAAGTGCTTAAGAATCCCCAACACCTTTGTCCTATGTAAGGAACAAAATATATGACACTTCACATCAATCACTACACTTCACTCAGGAACTCAAAGGGACATTGTAGCCTGTGTTAATGGTCAAAAAACAGTTAGACAGATTCACATATTCATTTCATACATGTACCAGTTCCTCTAATGAGCCATAGAGCTGGCCATAGAGGGAGAGGACCTCCTCTTCGAGCGACTCTAGCTCCGCTGGTTAGAAGGAATTGGCCCTCTCACCTGCTCGATCTGGCATTGTTGCTCCCAGATGTCACAAACAGCAGCAAAGCAGTGGAGGAAGTCTTGATTGCTGCAGAGTTATGAGGCAAGTGAAATCTTTTTGAACCACCACATATATGAATGCGAAGAACATATCTTCAGTGTGTCCGTCGTCGAGTTGAACACCCACTACGTAGTCAACTTCCACCACGGATGTCTGATTACAAATGTCCTGACCGTGAGGTCAGAGGCCCACCATTTTAGAAGATCAAATAGTGTGTTTGTGATTGTTTAGTGCGTCACCACCACTCAAAATGCTGCCTACTTTGTTTACATATTCAAACTTCGAAGGACACTGATGTTTAAAAAAAAATGTATATGTAGTGCTTTACTGTGTTTAAACGCCATATCTGCGTGGAGTTGTGTACACCCCATTGATGTTTTTTAGGTTTAAAAAATGAAAAATGGTATAAATAATACATTGGGAATGTGTTATTTACACATTATTACATATTTCAAATATTGACAGCTACAAAATAATGACATTTGTGAAGTAAAAATGACCAAAAAAATGTTAGTCTAAAATGTTGTTAAGAAATCATATATATTTTTTGCACAACATTATAATGATATTAATAGTCAAAAATATTGTATGTGGAAAATGTTTACAAATGTTCACTGCAGACATTTGAACCCTGGGAGAGTAAGGAGATGACAGCATCAAGGGTACTGCCCATTCCAAATCTTGCCACCATGGAAAAACAGGATATTATCAAAAAGTTCAGATTGAATAGGGAGACTGTACTGGATTCATGTCATCAGCTGGAGACAGATGTTATGTTATGTTACAACAACTTTTATAGCGCGCTAATACCCATAGGTGTCTAGGCGCTTAAGGACCGCATACTGTAGGGAGAATTAGTTTTTAAAAAGCCATGTTTTAAGATTCTTCCTGAACTCAATCAAAGAAGATATCTTCCTAAGAGCGAGCGGAAGGGAGTTCCATAGCCTAATAGCACCATGTCTGAAACTCCTCCCCCCCCAGTTCATCGTCCTGACTCTGGAGGTGAGCATCAGGAAAGCATTAGCCGATCGTAATTGTCTGCTGGGGGAGTACCAACTAAAGGCATGCCATAGAAATCGTGGACCTACTCTATAAAGTGCCTTGTGCACTATACAAAGTGCCTTGAATTTCACGCGCTGGGCAACTGGCAGCCAATGCAACTTCTGTATCCCGGCCCTAATTGACTGATGCTTAGGGACATCTAGCACCAGTCTGGCAGCAGCATTCTGTGCCGCTTGTAATCTTCTAAGTTGATTAGACTGTAAATTCATATATAAGGCATTACAGTAATCCAACTTAGATAAGACCAAGGAAGTTAAAACAGTTTTTCTAGTGTTTATCGGAATGAAAGGAAGAATCTTGCGCATGGTTTTAATGGTGAAGAAAGCAGAAGATACCACCTTAGAGACCTGCGATTTAAAATTCAACTTCTCGTCTATTATGACCCCCAGATTTTTAGCTTTAGCTACTGGTGTTGGAAGGGGGCCCAGTGTACTTGGCCACCAAATTGGTGACCAAAGGGGAGCAAGGTTTCCAAAAAGCACCACCTCGGTTTTGCTCGAATTAAGCTTCAGACAGTGCCTGCTCATCCACAAGCTCAGGGAGACCATGCAATCATGTAGTTTGTTAGAAAAATCAACATCCTTGTCTATGGTAGAAATAACCAATTGGGTGTCATCAGCATACGAGGTCGGAATTAGATCAAAGCTTCTAATCAAAGGTGCTAATTCGGACACATATATGTTAAAACGTGTGGGGCTCAAGGAAGAGCCCTGTGTCACCCCACAAGGCAAAATAAAAGGCGTAGATTTAAAATCGCCCAGTTGCACTGTCTGCACTCTATCTGCTAAAAAAGATGTTAAAAACAGCAGGGCCTTTTCTCCTAGACCAATAGTTTTCAGCCGTTCTATCAGTAGGTTGTGGTCCACAGTATCAAATGCCGCGGACAGGTCAAGGAGGATCAGAGCTGCTGATCCGCCGCCATCTAGTGCGGTGCGAATTTCCTCCGTAGTCTTGATTAAAGCTGTCTCGGTGCTGTGGCATGATCGAAAACCAAATTGGCTGTGGTCTAAGACGTTGTTATCTAGAATAAATGTGGAAAGTTCCATATTAACAATTTTCTCAATTATTTTTGCAGGCAACGGAAGTCTAGCAATCGGTCTATAATTGGCCGGGTCCGTTACATCCAGATTAGGCTTTTTAGTAATGGTAATATACAGGCCTGTTTCCACATTGTTGGGAAGGATCCTTGTGAGAGCATTTGATTAAAGATGCAAGATAACTGGGGACTGATAATATGACTAATATTATGCAGAATCCTCGGAGGGCAAGGATCATCCGGAGACCCAGATTTAGTCTTTATGAGAAGAGTGGCAATCTGCTCTGGAGAGGTAGAGGTAAAATTTAAAAAAGTTTTGTGGCCTTAACTTCCTGATCTATGCCAGCATTATGAGGAATATGTGAGGCAAATTGATCATAGATTTGATCGACCTTTGCTTTAAACGCCTGGGCCAATGTGTTGCAGAAGTCTTGAGTGTAATTCACCGTAGCTTCCTTTTTCGCAGTTGTCAGATTATTTATGACTGAAAAAAGTTCTTTGCTTGAGTTGCCCGCCATCTCTATTTTCAGCGTAAAATATTGGCTCTTCTCAATAATTATTTTTTTCTTATAGTCTGCTAGCATAAGCTTATATTGTGCTTTTTCAGCCACATTATAGTTTTTCCGCCATGTTCTCTCTTGCCTCCTACAGGCTTGTTTGTCTAGTCTTAGGGCTTCAGAGAACCATGGAGCAGATGGAGTTTTTCTATTTCTAATTACCTCCGTTACAGGGGCTAGTTTAGCAAAATTAGAATCTAGCCAGAAAGTATAGCTTCTAGCTAATCCCTCTGCATCCAACTCTGAAACCGGAATGCTTTGTAAAAGCTGTGTTTCTAATACACCTGAGTCAATATTGTGCCAGGCTCTCCTAGCGAGTTTAATGCTAGTCGTATTATTAGTTATGGAGCCAGGCAGGTCCCAATGAAATAAGACAGCGTGGTGATCAGACCACGTAAGGGGGAGAATGGATGTAATAGTTAGGGCTGCATTATTTGTAAACACACCATCCAAGGTATGACCTGCTTGGTGTGTAGAGCCTTCAACTAACTGTTGAAGACCTACATCCGATGTAATATCTAAGAGTTCCTGTGTTTCCTTATCGGTTAGAGTTTCCAAATGAAAGTTCAAATCACCCAGCATGGTAAAGCATGTGGATTGAATACCCAGTTCTAGCAAAGAAGATAAGTTTGTTAAAAAATTGGTTTTAGAGCCAGGTGGGCGATAAATTAATAGTCCTTTGAAGGTTTCCTGTTCAGAAACACTAATTTTAAACAAAAGGGCCTCACAGTCTGGAGAGGGAAGTGTTGAGCAATGTGCTATGAATTCACTTTTGTGAATTATTGCAAGTCCACCACCTTTTTTTATGGGTCTATCGTGCCTAACAACTTTATATCCAGACGGCACTGCAATATTAAAATCTGGGTCGGATGTTTCCTCACCCCAAGTTTCCGTAACATACAAAATATCCAACTTGTTGTCTATAATGAAATCCGAGATCTCGTATTTATGCTTAATCAAAGACCTGGCGTTGATAAGCGCTAGATTAAGTACTGTTTGAGTTTTTTGCCTTAGTTGGACTTCTAGCGGATTTTTGTTCCTCCACGCCATACTTATAAATTCTCTTGGAACACTCTAGGCAGTAAGGGTTATCTGTTCTAAGTAACTCGTCACACGTAAATTGATGACAGTTCTTACCCCTTGGTTGACCAAGCGAGAGAAGGCTCTCCTTGAATAAGCTAATCTAGGCTTCAAAATATATTTTGGGCCAGGGTTCCTAGCCCTAGGCCCGGTCCCGGCGCGGACGGGCGCAGACGGGCTTGCCTTAGGCGCGTCTTCGGTGCGCCAACGGCGCGCCAGCGGCGCGCCCGCTGCGCGCGTCCGCTGCGCGTGCGCTCCAGCTCGCCCCTAAATAGGCGCTGCTGGAGCCTAGAGCGCTGACCGGGCGGAAGTAGTGCCCCGGAAGTGTGTCAAAAGACCGTGGCCCTCCCTCCGCAACAAACGGCAGACGCCGCGGCGGACCGGGGAGGACCAGAATGTAGTGCAAATAGGCAGGTAGAGTGCAAAGTGACAAAGGAGTAATGTGCAAGGTCACAATCAATTAATCGTTTTAAAACATTAAAATCAGCAAATACAGAATAAAAGAGGTCATTCAATAACAATTAAAAATGAGCTGTTAAAAATAAGGAGATAGGCAGACTAACACTGTAGCAGCAAGAAATAGCAGTTCTAAACACTAGCGTCCTAGCAGATCTTATGCCTCACAACAGAAATCCCACATCTAATACACCAATTGTCAAACTTATGGCAGTACTCATTTTGTGGCCACATGATCATTCCAATACACTGTGGCAGTATCTGGTGGAATGTCACAATCAACTTTCAGTGGTGTGCTACAAGAAGTTCTTTCATCAGTGATGAGACACATCAACAGGTTCCTCCAGTTTCAATGACATGAGGATTTTGAGAATGTGATGGGTGATTTCTATGGATTGGGTCAACTACCACATGTGGTTGGAGCAATTAATGCCACACATATTGCCTTAGTACAACCACACACCAGGGAACAAGTCTACCGGAATCGGAAGCACTTCTATTCAATCAATGTGCAAGTTGTCTGTTTAGCTGATTTGTACATCACAAGTGTCTGTGCGCATTTCCCCGGATCAGCCCATGCTTCCTTTGTACTACAGAACAGCAGCATACTCCTGCAAATGTCACAACTTGGACGTGAGAGGACCTGACTTGTTGGTAAGTACAATCTGACACAATATTGTTTGTGTAATTTCAAGGTGAATCATCTGAAATGGTGTTACATATCTTGGCTCTTCTCTTTTTTTGCACTTAGTTTGCATTTAGGAGACTCAGCTTATCCTAACTGACCATGGTTGTTGGCACCGTTGAGGAATCCAACAATGCCAGGGGAAGTCTGCTTCAATGAGGCCCATGGAAGAACATGGAGGCCAGTGGAGTGGGCTTTTGGGCTCCTACAGGCCAGATTTTGCTGTCTGAACAAGACTGGTGGAACCCTCCTCTACTATCCCGATAAGGTATGCCAAACTACCATGGCCTGCTGCATGTTGCACAACATAGCCCTGCGATGGACCATCCCTTACATTGCAGAGGATGGACACAATTAAGAGCCACCTGGTGAGGATCCTGAAATGCCAAATGAAGATGATAGTGGTGAGGAAGAAGGAGTTGACTTACGCCAGGATGTCATTGACAACTTCTTCACATGAGTTTAAGTATCTCTTTACATATTATCTCATTTACTTTTAAACCAACTATTGATATAATGAGGTAAAAAGTATGTGCTAGTCATTTGTTAGGAAAGGCAAGTTTAGGGAAATCCAGGCCACAGGTCTTTGTTGAGCACAGCATTGACACGCTGACATTTGTGTTAATTTTGATTGCTTATCTTTGATTGTATTTTTGAAAATGTGCCCTCAAAAAGATGACTTTGTAATGTGTCTATTTTATTATGTTTCATTACTCATCTTTTTATTTTAATCTATTTTAGGTATCTTCACCATGTCATCTTCATTTGGCATTTCAAAGTTGTGGTATTTGCAGTTAAATGGTGCTGTTTTAAAGTACAAAGGGACCATGGGTTGCTCGTGTGGTACATATCTGGTACTGAGACAACTTTCACAGAGATTTAATGGAAGTTTTTAAGATTGCCCTTGACTTGTTTTCTGTTGATTGGTGGCAACAAGCCAATATGCGCAATGTGACTTGCTCTAACCACATGTGGTAGTCAACCAAAAGCATAGTCATCCCACTCCACATTGGCCAAATGCACATTTTGTGTTAAGTGTATGAATATGTGGCTGTGTCTCATCATTGCAGAAAGAACTTCTTGTAGCAGACCACCTAAAGTTGATCGTGACATTCCCCCCAGGTACTGCAACAGTGTATTGGACTGATCCTGTGGCCACAAAAGTAAGCACCACCAGGTTTTAGGACTATTGGTGTTATTGTTGTGCAGAAAATCTGGCTCCAGCTGATGACATAATCCAATATTTTGCCTATTGAATCTGATTCTTTTGATTATATCCCCTTCTTTCATGGTGGCAAGGTGTGGAACTGAACATGTAAAAATGGCAATGAGTATTTGTTTTATGCATGGTGTGTTATGTTTAATAAAAATTGACAGAACACTCTGTTTCAAATGTAATGAAATACTATTTGTTGATTTTTTTGTATTTCGATTCTGTTGTCATGGTAGAAATCAGTAAGAAACATTACCTACTTGCAATTCATTTATGAATAAACAATCCTTTGGTTGTATGATGGAAGGCAAAACAATTGAATGGATACAGAAAATAAATATAACACCAGTCTTGGACTTTGTATTTTTTTGCTTTTATTTAACAAAAGCAAATAAAGTAGGAGTGGATGTAAACCAAAAAAACAATCAAAATAAGAAAACGTCAGTCATGGTGAATAAAACCATATTTTTTGAGCCAAAATGATTTGAAGTCCAATGTCCAAAATACAACTTGCCTTAGAATGGTAAATGTGACCAGAAAATAGTCCACAGAGTGAATGGTAGTCACACACTGGATGAAATTAGGTTTGGCATCTCTTGGTGGTAGTTGTGGTCTTGCCATCCTCTACTGGTGGTCTGGATGAACGTTTGCTCCTACAGGGGACTGCTGCATCCACAGTTGCAGGGACTGAGGTGGGTGCAGGTGTGGCATCTTGTGACAGGGTGTTAGAAATTGGGGTCGCTAGTTGGCAGAGGTATGCACCTTGTCCAATTAGGGACCCTTCCTTCTAGTTAGGGTAGGCGGGTTACACTTATAAAATAACCCCTGCTCACCACCTTTGTAGCTTGGCACGAGCAGTCAAGCTTATCTCATAGGCAATGTGTAAAACATTTTCACATAACACACAGTAATACAGTGAAAATACTACAAAAGGACACCACACTAGTTTTAGAAAAATAGCCAATATTTATCTGAGTAAAACAAGACCAAAACGGTAAAAATCCAACTTACAGTAATCAAAATTTGAAAATTGTAAAAATAGACTTGGAATATAGTTCCTTGAAGTTGATAGCTCTGTCCGGGGCTATCACTGCGTCATGAACAAACAAATTCTATAGTTCACTTTGCGATGAGCTTCAAAGAGGCGGTGTCGTTGGCATCAGTTCAGGAGTTGTCAGACCCTTGAAGTCACACGCATTGCAGATCGAACTCAGTGAGGTTGAAGTCAGGAGAGCCTGCATCAGCAAAGTGCTGGGGCTGTAGTGCAAAGTGGAATGGTGCGACGTGTGGTGCCCTCAAATCGCGGTGAAGGCAGCAGCTCGGTGACGGTGTCCAGAAGCGTTGTGAAACCAGGGCTGCAGTGTAAAGTGGGGCGGTGCTCGTCGTGGTGCTGGCAGCTCATGGTGCAAGCAGCGGCATCATCGTTGCTGAAGTGCTGTCATCAGTAGGCGATCTGGAGTCAATGGCAGGGGTGTCTGTGGGCCAAGGCTGCAGTGTGGGAGGAAGCCGTGCGTCGTGTAACTTACGAGCGATGCCCCCAGGCCACATTGCAGACAGCGACATTGATGTTGGCATGGAGTGGCGGCGTTGGGGATACAATGGCGGAGATGGGAAGCAAGGTGGTGTGAAGTGCGGTGCACTCAGGCCATGGTGCAAGCAGCAGCTCGGTGGTGGCAGGCGTCGTTGTCAGGGAGACTAGGGTTGTGGTGTGAAACGATGCGGTGCTCTCTGTGGTGCCAACAGGTCATGGAGCTGGGAGTAGGGAGCTGCATCGTTGACGGGGTCGGGTTGCTTTTTCTTATGTTGCAGCACAAAACACACAGTTCCTAGTGCTGGTAGCAGATGATCTTGAAGTCTTTGCTGTTTCTGAGACTTCTTGAACAGGGGGCAAGCTCTACCCTAAGCCCTTGGAGAAACTCAGGAAAATGATTTGCAGAAAGTCCAGTCCAGTCCTTTCACTACCCAAGACAGGAGCAGCCACTGCAGGCCAACACAGCAAAGCACACAGCAGAGAGTTAGTTCCTCCTCACAGCTTCTCAGAGCTCTTCTTTTTTGCTGGTTCCTTAGTCCAAAAGAGTTCTAAAGTTCTGGGGTTGGGCCACAATATTTATACTACTTTTCCCTTTAAAGTTTTAAGCAGAGCGTCTCTGAGTTCAGTAAAAACCTGTTTTGTCCTCCAGACACAGCCTATTCAGGTGCTGGTGAAAACTCTTCCCACCACTCTAAATGCAGAAAGGTCTAATCAGCCTGGCTCAGGACCTCAGCCCCCCTTGTGATTGTCTAGAATGAATGCACATCCTCAGCTCCTGTCACTCCAAAACCAGATGGTGAACACACAAACAGGCAGAGGCACGCAGTATGGTTAAGTATGAAAATGGCCACTTTCTAAAAGTGGCATTTTCAAACATCCAATTTAAACACCACCTTTACTAAAAGATGTGTTATTAAATTCCGAGCTCAGGAAGCCTAAACTCCATTTCTCTATCTTTTCCCAATTTAAAGTTACACTTGTAAAATATTACAAGGCAGCTCCAATGATCACCTATGGGAAAGTAGTATTTCACTATTAGGACATGTAAAACACACTAGTACATGTCCTACCTTTCATATATACTGCACCCTGCCCATGGGAGTACCATGGGCCTATCTTAGGGGTGACTTACATGTAGTAAGAGTGAAGGTTAAGGCCTGGCAAGTGGGTGCACTTGCCAGGTTGACATGGCAGTAAAACCCGTGCAGACACTGCAGTGGCAAGTCTGAGACACCTTTGAAAGGCTACTTGTGTGGGTGGCACAACAAGTGCTGCAGGCCCACTATTAGCATTTAATTTACAGGCCCTGGGCACACACAGTGCACTATACTAGGGACTTACTAGTAAATCAAATATACCAATCATGGAAACCCAATCATAACACAAGTTACAGTAGGAGCACTTGCACGTTAGCACTGAATAGCAGTGAAAAAGGGGAGGATTGTGCAGGAAAAGCCCTGCACTTGTGGGTGTAAATGTCCTGCAGTACCCTAGTCAGGGAGCCCAAATTGGAGTTCATATTCTCCATCTAAACATTGTGCTCCCTCTGCAACTGCTTCAAATCCTGGAGCTCTATAAGAACCTGGTCCATTATGTCTTGGGACTAATGGAGGGCTCCCAAGACCTGGCTGATGGTGGCCTGGATGAAAGTGAACACTGTGGCCTCACTATTCCTGCCCACAGGATTTCTCCCACGACCCCAACCCCCACTAACCTGTGGCCTTGAGCCAGTGTGCCCCATCCCACTGGGTCCTGGCTGAACTGCAGGGGGTGTAATGTTGTCTCTCCACCATCCAGGACTGGGGGGCCCAAGATGGGTGTTATGTTGCTTTGGACACAGCAAGTGGAGGTCTCCGTCTGTTGGGGTGTTGTAACAGCTGGGGTGAGAGGTGTATGTGTGGGCCAAAGGAGAAGTCATCTGCTCAGGCAGACCAGATGGACCAGGACTCTCCTCTTCTTCATCCCGACTTTCCAGGGGGAGTCCTCCCAAGAGGCTTGATCCTGGGCTGGAGTGGAGGTATCCTGAGACACATATGTTTGGATACATGCTGCTCTGGCTGTTGGAGCTATAAAGAATGTAACAAAAAGAATATTTTGTAAAAGTGTGGATTACACATCCAATGAGTTTTAAGAAAATATAATGTAGCAAACTAAAAGGGAAGGAATTGAACATCATGAGTACACCGTTCAGTGGAAATTTAATTAATTACGCAAACAGTTGATGATTCATACAAAACTACTTCAAATAAATAGGTAAGATGTCCTGAAATGAAAAAGATTAATGAGAAAGTATACATGAAATGTACCAACGGTTCAACACAACACAGTAGACAGGAGAAATGTGAAATTTACCATTCCAAGGACTAGCAGGCTACAAAACAGACATTTGCACAACTTAGAGAGATGTTTAGCATTAGTTATCATATAAACAGTGCAGAGTTCAGTTTTCACATATGCTACTTTTATTCAGCATACAATTTACATGCCATAAATGTTTATGGCCACCAAGTTTGATTTGTAAATCTAATGACATCAATTCAATTACATGACAGGAAAAGGATAACATACACAACTCAACACAAATAATTTTCAAAAGAGAGCTTTACTTATAGATTTGTCAAAAAATGACACTTTAACATAGGTGAAAATATGATAAAAAGGGAGAAGGAGCAATCTTAAATGGCAATATTATTATCACAAAACTGAAACAAGGCATCATGGTATTTGTAGTTATTTCAATGAAACATTCACAACACTTGCAAAATTGTGACTTGAACATACCTTGTGTAAATCTGCAGTAGAAAGAGAGCAGACATGTACTATGTGAAACACATATGTTATTTGTTATTTGGAGTACAAACACTTACAAGCACTGTAGCATCATGTGAAATGTGATGGCTATATAAATCTATTATCTTAAATATAACTACATACATTCAAACAAACAAGCTAAACAAGATGTTACTGAAATATTTAGGTTTCTATGTAAAATATATTATGCTGAACACATTAGCAACAGCTAACTTCAAAGCAAACAGGACTTTTAGATTTAGTGACAAATTGAAAAGTGTAATTTATCAGTCTCCAATCCACCAGGGAATCCTGTCATGTCTTCAAGATGTAGGAACTACAAGACCTTCTCATCCTAGGGCATGAGTTGTAAGGGGGGCCTGGGAGAACTGTTGTGTAGTTCCTACAAATCTATAGAGGATCTTCGCATTTAGACAACATAAACTAAGGGATTAATGTCCAGACTGATTCCAGACAACCCCAAAGGATACGTTAGCCTTTAGACCAGATAGCTCACAGTGCCACTTTAAGCCCCCTAACCTTATCAAGGAGTGAATTGTTTCAGGCAACTATTGAACATGACAACCTTTGATCCTTCAGGGATCGTGAAAACAGTAAAGTACTTTTCGCTCAGTCACTCATGCTCACTTGTTCTCAGAGAGATATCCAGAATAAACGATAAAGACGTTTTCAATAAGCATTTATTGAACCAGTGTCATTCTACTATAAAATACGTGTGCTGCGGCAGCCATTAGACAGAAACATATATAAATGATTGCAAGCACCGACAGAGTAAATAAAAGGTAGAATTCTACCATGGTGATAGAACAGTGAATATATGCAGGCATATAGATACATGGCAGTAATCATTAGTACTCCTAAGATGCAAACCCTAACTAAGTGTACCTAAGTGTACGTAGCATGTATAAAGGTGTGAAGCCAAGAACCCCCCTAGGAAAGAGCCAACCCCATTACCTGATGGGAAAGAATGAAGGACCCCGTCGTGGTCTCGAGTTGGACACCCCGCAAGGGATGTCAGACCTCTGCGTGCTGGAGTTTCTGCCTGTAGGGACTCCAGCGTCTAGTGTCAGCATGGAATCTTCTCCTCTGATTTGCCCAGCGAAGATGTGGTACTTATATACCTAAAAGGTACCCTCAGGGGTTCTACCTAGATGTGTGATGATACTGTAGGCCTGTCGTACAAGGATAAGGTTAGCAGTGACTTTTGTACAGAGTTATTATACAGAAGATGGTAATCCTGCTGTGATACTAAGAATCCTCATGCATAATAAATTAGGCTAGAGAAAACCACACAACATTTATTTAAAACATAACTAGGCAAAAGGTCAGCGCCAGAGCCGTCATGTAGAGCAAGGTAGGACAATTGTAGGTAAAAGGTCGTGCATCTACCTAGGCCTATATTGGGGTACATTGGGAGCTCAAAACAGAAACACCACCAGTCCTCTGGGCCTCCAGGTGACGCTTCAAGGCCAGTGAACGCACTCTCTCTACCGGTCATTCCACCTCTTCCTAATTTCCTCCTGTGTGGGCAGGTTGTTTGCTACAGGATTCACTCTGTCAACTATTCTGGACCACATACCCCTAGTCTGAGATAATGGGTGTATTTTGGACTTGGGCTCCAAACAAATGTGGCTCCTCTCTATGATTTCATTCACCATGACTGACATTTCTTGATCAATAAAAATTGGATTTTAGTGCCTTGGCATTATTCAAATAAATTTGATGAAATAAAAATATTTAACCACAAGGCAATAAATGAAAGAAGAAAAAGTGACAGGAAACAGGGAAAAACAACAAAATCACCTGACTTCTGTGACCAAATTTCGCCTTGCAAATGTCGTGGTGCTGTGGAATGGCAAAGACTCATGTCTGGTTTGAAGTGTGCTTTATAGTGTGGTATGCAGGTGAAAACAATTGCCCAATACACATCAGGAATAGTCCAATATTAACTGTGTCCGACAACGGAATCACTCCGTCAGCACGCTGCCGCTAGAAGACCGCCAGCACAACTGTGAAACCTAAATCGGCTCAGCGCAATCCCACCTCCCTGACGGCGAATAAGTACCATTCGCCAGCTGAGGACTCCGCTGCCTCAGCAGCGGTAAGCCGCGTACGTGACAGTCAACACTCTTTCGACCCGGACGGAGAATCAGCAGGCATACATCTAAATAGGGTGGGCGGACCGCTGTCAGCTTGACAGAGTACTTGGGACTGCCACCATGACAGGTTGGCGATAGTACCGCCAAGATGTAAATAAGGCCCTCTATTTCTGCCCTTGTCTGCTGGTTTGATCTCTAAAGAATTCTCTTTGACAAGGTGTGCCAGGGCCTTACGTTCCCATATGGTTAGATTCTCTTTATTGTCACCATGCCACTTATTCATTAATGTATCTGCCACTTCTAATTCATAGAAAATGTCTATTTTATTTCCATGCATTAAGACTGGGCAGAATTTTGATTTCATGTTTATGTTTGTGTCAAGCACTGACCTGTTTATCCCAAAGAGACACAAATTAATTTTTTTTAATTTATTTTTTTTAAATGTCGCGCCAGGCTGCTAGTTCCTTGTGGGAACCGAGCCAAGCTGATCACTGTGGTGTGTCTCGAGATAGCAAGCAGAGATTCTAGAACTGGCTTGGTTTAAATAGCCTCAGACCACGCCTGTTGACTCTCGCAAGACATGCCTGGGCCATCCTAAATAAACAAGCACAGGCAAGGTTAAGGCCCAACAGGGAACATAGCTAAACGGTCCGTGGGCACCAACAAGCATTGGGCAATACAAATCAAGGCAAGTATTGAAATACAATAATAAAGCAACATGGCCCAAGTATCTTCCATTTCATAGTCAGTGAGGGCACAAAGCAGGCACACACAAGAGGGTTTGGACTGGGTAATGGGTCTAGCCTGGATAGTCCATTATTTATAATTGCAATTCATCAATGCTAGGTTCATAATGAGATAAATTCACCATTAAATTATTCATTACTGTGAGATTGTTTAAAATATCTAGCAATAGCATAACTAATGTTGTCTTTTTTTAACTGTTTCTTCAGGTTTTATGATGCTTTTTTGTTTTTTAATTGGCCTCTCCCCCGACCATGTCCCCAGCCTCTTTCTTTCAATGTCCTTTGGTTAATGTACATTAAATTCATTTCTTCTAAAAAAGTAGTTTTAGTTGTTTCTTTTGATGTTCCTTTGCCTTCACTGATATCTCTGTCTGATTCACTTATTTCCTTATTGGATGAGGAACCCACTACATTTTGTCCTGACTTCTGTTGCCTTTTTAGATAATCAAACCGATTTGCAAACGTAAACATAGTTCCATTCGCATAGTCTCTTTAATCTCTAATGAATCTCCTTTGCTTCCTTGCTTCTATTTCTGCCTCATATTTGTCTAGCTTAGTTTCTATGTTCTTCGTTAACTTCTTGCTTTCCTTTTCTTGTGTTGTTGTTTGGATTCTGCCTTCTATTTCCTTGATTAATTAATGTAGTTCCTCAACATCCATCTTAGCATATGTAATTAGAATTTGCATCATATTCCTCGAACAGTGCATATTGTTTTAGCCCATTCTTGGAGCATTTCTGGTCTTGGGTCTGGGTGATTTTGCATGGTGAATAGATATAGAAATATAGTCATAATGGGCAAACAATACTATAAAAAAGAAGCCTAACGCCAGCTCAATGATGATAAGTGCTATGAAAACCTAAACGGGAATTCTATAAACAAACAAAGTATGACATTAAATGAAAAATTAAAAATATAGAATAATGAAGAATATCAATACTTGATAACTGACAATTCCATCATCCCTACCATCTCTTTCATACTGAAAATACATACGAAATTCAAGAACCCACCAGGAAGACCAGTAATATCAGGGTGCGGATCATTACATGAAAATGTATCAATGTATGTTGATTACTATTTAGCTTCACTAGTCACCACACTTAGTTCATATATCAAGGACACAGGGGACATTTTGAGAATCCTATCTGATATCAATTGGCAAGTAGATTTCTTATTGGTCACCATTGATGTCGTGTCTTTATTAGAGGTGGGTGGTAAACCCCGCTTTGCCGGCGCAGTTTGTAGGGTTTTACCACTTCGCGCTCTGCTTGGAGCATGGAGTTCGACAAAAAGTCCATCATCCACAGAGTAGCGGAGTTTACTGGTGCCTACCCAATAGCAGCACATGTTTGTGTGTTTTGCCTGGTTTTAATATGGCCACCTCTTGGGACGTGAAGGCACCGAGCATGCACATCAGTTCTAGTGCTGACACCAGTGAGATCCTGAGAGAAGAACTTTCACGCCATGGACTGCTGCACCAGAGAGGAGGTGGACTGTACTCTGCTAATCTTTCCCAGAGAGTTTTCGGCAGCTAAGCGCAGCCTATGGCTCCCTGGGATTGTGTGGGCTGACACCTTCTCCTCTGGCATTTAAACAATTGACAAACAGAGGATTTACGTGGAAAGATGATGTTTTTTGTTGAATATATTGGGGAGGGGGCACGCAGCCCTCCCAGGCCAATTTCGGCCTGGGGGACCCTATCACCCAGGGCCCAGCCGTGATGTAAAAGTGGGGAGGGGGTGCACAGCCCTCCTCCCTTGGCCAATTTTGGCCCCAGGGACTTCATCCCCCAGGGCTCAGCCACAAATTCAAGAGGGAGGGGGCCATGCGGCCACTCTCCCGGAATTAGTAATGGCCCTGGAGACCCTAACCCCCAGGGCATGGACCAGCTATGTCCCGGGGGGACCCACTCCCAGGACATAGAGGTTTCCCTGTCCACATTGGTGCAGGCAGGGAAACTTGTGTTTGCTCTCACTTAGCGGGAGCAATTTCCAAGCTCCTGCCAAGTGAGAGCAAGCACAAAGTCCACTACCAGCTGGCAAGAGCTCTAAAAATGTTTCCGCTAGCTGGCCGCAGACTTCAGATCTGTTTCCCTGCCTGCAGTGATGCGGGCAGGGAAACATATCTGAATATTGCTCCTGTCTGGAAGAAGCAGAACTTTTAGCTGCTCCCTGCGGACAGGAGCAATGCCAGCTCCTGTGGAGGCAGGGAGTCAGCTGGGGCTGCAGAGCATTCCCTGCGGCCCCCAAAACGAAGATGGTGGGTGCCCTGGATGGGCACCCACTCTTTATTGGCCCAGGTTGGGGCCCCTGTGGCCGAAATTAGCCCAGGGAGGGGAACCCCATTAATTATTGGGCACAACATGAATAATATGTTGGACAGCCAATATAGGGCTCAGAGACGTGGTCCATGAGTCCTGAAAATGAATGAAAATAAACATATAAGGGGGCAGGGCAATCATACACTGATTTCCAGGGGCAAGCAGAGGAGTACTAAAGAGACCTTCCCTTAATTGACTTGCCACAACATGGAGAACATGTTGAGGCAGCCATTACAAGACTCAGTGCTATGGCCCTCATTGCAAAGTATTGCAGTGGATGCCAGGTTTTTGCAGTCACGAAAAGGAGCACATATAAAGGTTGATAACTGATTTTAGTCACAATATAAATAATTTGTTGGTGCTGTTATACTCATTTTAGGAATTCTGGTGAGTTGTCATGTGATTTTTCCATGTGAAAATGATGATGCCCTGGTGGGATTTGAATAACCATGTTTGAGAGAAAACACTTCTCTCTCTCTCTGTATTTTCTCTTAGAAGTTATGGAAGGTGCTTCAGAAGCTAAAATGACAGTACATTTTCAATAAGTTCACACTGTCTTCCTCAGCTATGTGAGAATAAAGTCTGATATTGTAAGTTAAACTTGTACTTCCAACAGCAGCAGCAGCCTTTTACTTGATTCCCACTGGAGATTATCATGGTATTCAAACGAACAACTAGAGAGTTAACTTTCTGTCTGAAAAGTGTGCGGCATACTTGAAGCATCATCGCTCCCCAACTTCGGAAGATCATCAACAGCTCCTTCAAGACCGCCACCTTCCCGGAAAACTAGAAGCACGCCGAGATCAACGCCCTACTCAAGAAACCCACAGCGGACCCAAAGGACCTCAAGAACTTCCGGCCCATCTCCCTTCTTCCGTTCCCGGTGAAAGTCATCAAAAAGATCACCAACAAGCAACTGACACACTTCTCGAGGAGAACAACATCCTGGACCCATCCCAGTCCGGTTTCTGCAGCAATCACAGCACCGAAATCGCCCTCATAGCTGCCACAGACGACATCAGGACCCTACTGGACAATGGCAAAACTGTGGCCCTCATCCTCCTGGACCTCTCGGCCGCCTTTGACACCGTCTGCCTCCACACCCTACGCACACGACTACACAACGCAGGACTACGCGACAAACCCTGGACTGGATCACCTCCTTCCTCACCGACAGAACCCAGAGGGTCCGCCTCCCGCCTTTCCGTTCCGAAGCCACCAAGTTCATCTGCGGCGTGCCCCAAGGATCATCGCTCAGCCCTACCCTCTTCAACGTCTACATGGCACCACTCGCCAACATCGTCCGCTCACACAACCTCAACATCGTCTCCTACGCCGACGACACTCAACTGATCCTCTCACTCACCAAAAACCCTTCCACCGCCAAATACAACCTCCACGAAGGAATGAAGGCGTCGCCAGCTGGATGCAGACCAGCCGCCTGAAACTTAACTCGGACAAGACAGAAGTACTCCTCCTTGGATCCACCTCCTCAGCCTGGGACCACTCTTGGTGGCCAGCCGCCCTGGGAGCCGCACCCACACCCACCGACCACGCACGCAACCTGGGGGTCATCCTGGACTCATCGCTCTCAATGACCCAGCAAGTCAACGCCGTCTCCTCCTCCTGCTTCAACACCTTTCGCATGCTACACAAGATCTACAGATGGATCCCCACCAAAACCAGAAGGATGGTCACACAGGCCCTCGTCAGCAGCAGGCTGGACTACGGCAACGCCCTCTATGCAGGAACCACGGCCAAACTCCAGAAGAGACTCCAACGCATACAGAACGCCTCTGCACGCCTCATCCTCGACATACCCCGCCACACCCACATCACTGCCCACCTGAAGGACCTGCACTGGCTCCCAGTCAAGAAGAGGATCACCTTCAAGCTCCTCACCCACGCCCACAAAGCACTACACAACACCGGACCAGCATACCTCAACAAGCGTCTCACCTTCTACACCCCTCGCCGCCAGCTGCGCTCCGCCGACCTCACCCTCGCCGCCGTCCCACGCATCCACAGAACCTCCACCGGCAGCAGATCCTTATCCTACCTCGCGGCCAAGACATGGAACACCCTCCCCACACAGCTGCGACAGACTCAGGACCTGCTGACCTTCAGGAGACTTCTCAAGACCTGGCTGTTCGAGCAGTAGCTGCAACCCCACCCCCGCTCAGAGCCTTGAGACCCTCACAGGTGATTAGTGCGCTCTACAAATATGTGATTAATTGATTGATTGAAGCCACCCTGATGGAATCAAAGCTGTAAAATGTAAAGCATTTTCTTTAGAAATGAAAAAAATGAGAGGGTACTCCTTTTTTTGATAGAAATTTATGGTTCATGCTCTGCAAAGTTAAAATGAGGACTCTTTTATGAGTTCTCAAATATTTTTCTCATCCATGTTAGTTCAACATTCTGATATGTAGACTGAAACATATTTTAACAATAGTAGCAGTGTGTGAGTTAACTACCCAGTGTTCTACTGAAACTTCCCCCAGTGTTCTAATGAACAACTGCTGTGCTAAAGCTACATCTTTACTTGAAAGTGCACTTTCTTTTTTTAAATTTAGTGTAAATTAGGGGTGGACAGAAAACTCTGTTCCGACAGTGGAGTTCACAGAATTTTTACTACTCCGCCCTCTGCTTAGAGCGCGGAGTTTGCCAAAAACTCCACCACCTGCCGGCGGAGCGGAGTTTACCCGCACGCTTGCCGCAGGCTGCTGTATCCCGGCTGGTGCAACAGTCTCTGGCAGTTGCCGGGCTCAACCAATCCATGGAATTTGGCAGAGTTTTTCAGACACTCTGCAGAATTCTGTGGAGTAAAACTCCGTGAGCTCCGCCCAGGCCTAGTGAAAATCTGTTCATCCATTTATTGGGAAATTAAGGTACAAGAGGCAGTAATATCTGGATGGTGGGTCCGCAGGAGTATCACAGTACTCCCAAAATACAGCAAATTGAAAAAAATAGAGTGATCTCATTGGTCGAGAGTTTTTTTTTTTCATTGGCAGCTTCAGGACCACGGGATCGATTGGCTAAGTGGTGCTGGGAAATCTGATTTGCAGGCTACAATATCAACAGAAATGTTGCAGTCACCATTACAGGGCACAGATTTGGTCCCCTTTGCCCTAAATTAAGGGGCAACATTTAAAAAAAATGGTGATATGAGTACCATGGAACTCCCACAGTTCACAGTGAGGCCCCTGTGAAGCACTACAGGACTCTCGTGGGACCCGGCTTAGTCCACCCATGTCATCCTGTGAGAGCACTTTAGTACTATGAGGGTTTGGGTGTAGGGTCTGACCACATGCAAGGCCCTGTGGCCAATGACACACTGAGCACAGCTGAAGGGCATGCATGGCAAGGGTTGGGCTTATGTGAGGGTTTGGCTGCAAGTCAGCTCTTGTGTCCAACCATCTACTGTGTGCGGTCAAAAGGTATGCTCCGTGAGGTAATTGGGTGAATATAATCCTGTGTCCAACCCTCTGCATGTGGCAAATGCCCACTGTGCATGGCTTTTGATCATGTACAGTGGGGGATTGTCCGCAGGGCCTCACCTCCAGCCAGGCCCTGCACCCACCCATCCAGGACCACCTAACACCTTACCAGTCCCGGCTCCTGGAGGGAGTTCCGCCGGGCGGTGACGTGCGGCGGGGGAGGGGCAGGGTGGGGGGAAGTAAAAACCGGAATCCGGCCGAATCCAGGTAAGTTAGCAAATAAATAAATAAAACGAATTTCGTAGCGCGCGCTGCATTGCCAAATGCGATGCAGCGCGCTACGAAATTCGTTTTATTTATTTATTTGCTAACTACCTGTGTTCAGCCGGATTCCGGTTTACTACCCCCACCCTGCCCCTCCCCGCCGCACATCACCGCTCGGCGAAGCTCCTCCAGGAGCCGCGACTGCACCTTACGTGCTCAGCCTTCAGCCCTTTACAGCAAAGGTTAACCAAAGAGTCTATTGTTCAGTGATATTCAACGGCCAGCTCCCACAAGTAATCTACTCCCACTGCACCCATCCTTTAATGAATACATGTATACAGACATTGACATCCATCAAAAGCGCTTCACTTCTAAAATATCCAATTTCTTTTGCATCTTTCAAAAGCTAAAGGTATGACTATAATTGCCTAACTATTGATTTAGGATGTTGTATTGCTCATCATTCTCAAAGCCTATAGGACATTGCCAGACTCATTGGTTGATCTCATTAGTAATTTCAAACAATGTTGTCATTTAATTAAAAATAGTTGTCATATATTATGTCATTTAACATGATGTACTATGTGAGGTTATAAGCAGTGTGTGGCATCCTCCCCAGCCTGCATACCCGCCAATGACTAAGCCACACATGGAGCGTAGTTTTAAACTTCTTCATTCCTCTGCGTGTAACTGTGAACTCAACATTCTAAACCAGCCTTCAATGTATTCCGCTCTAACACTTACATCACAGTTATATAGAGTCCCTCAGGAGTCAAAACGGTTTGATCATTTCTAACTCACAGGACACTATGGGCCAGATGTACAAACATTTACATTTGTGAGTCGCAAATTGCGTCGAATTGCGACTCGCAATTTTTGACTTGCAAAAGTGAATGTACAACTGTATCTCAGACACTGTTTGCGATTCCCAATGGGGTCGCAAATTGCATGCCTCATTAATATTCATGAGGCAGTAGCAATTTGTGACCCCATTGGTAATGGCTAGCACTCATAGGGATGGTGGCCTGCTGGGGTCAGCAGACCATCATGTCTGTGACTGCTTTTTTAATAGAGCAGTTTTTTGTTTTAAATGCAGCCCGTTTTCCTTAAAGGAAAACGGGCTGCATTTAAAAAAGAAAAATGAAACTTTTCAGTTTAATTTTTTAAGGGCAGACAGTGGTCCCTTGGCCACTGCCTGCTCTTCAAAAATATTTTTGCACCCATTCTCAAAGGGGAAGGGGTCCCATGGGGACCCCTTCCCGTTGGCGAGTAGCTTACCACCCTTTTGAAAAGGGTGATAAACTGCAAGTGTTTTGCGACCGCAAATGCGGTCACAAAACAATCATATATGCAGTCAGACTCGCTATTAGGAAAAGCACGTCCTTGGCACGCCCCTTCCTAATAGCTAGTCACAAACCATATTTTGCAAGTTGCTAATAAGTTAGCAACTCGCAAAATATGTTTTGTACATGGGGCTGACCAATTTTGCGGTCGCAAACGGGCCCAATTCCCGTTTGCGACCGCAAAAAACTGTCGTATATCTGCCCCTATAACTCCCCCTCTGTTAAATAAAAAATTACAAATTTGTGCAAGATATGTAGGTACATAGACATATACAATCAAATGTATTCAATCAATCTTTTTGTCACTTTAATTGTTTGACCTGATCTTGTTCTTGGAAACTGGGAACGACGATTACCAATGTCCAGGATCTGTGTGAGCGGTGTAGAGGTAACAGCAGTCACTGATGGTTTAGACCCAGTCTCTCCTTTAATAGTTAGATCTGATAAACAATTAGTTAAAGGCCTAAAGTGAGAAGAGCCTCCGGTAATATCCTTCCCAGTGCCCTGGGCAATCCCCATGTGTCCCTTGGTAGACACCACTTGAAAAGGTTCTGCATTGAATGGAGCATCAGATTGTCTTCTCTGTGTCTGTCGCGTGAACACTCAATCCCCTTTCCTAAAACTAATGTTCTTCGCACATCATCTTTGGTCAGCATATGTTTTCATCTTTTGTTTGTTCACAAAGTCTTTCTCATGAGTTGCTTTCTTACTTCTCCTTCTTTTATTGGTTCATTGAGGCAACTTGGATTTTTCATTGCTCTCTCAAACATCAATGTCACAAGACTTTCACCTATGGTCGAGTGGGATCTCAACCAATAAGTTCTCAAGGCAAAATTGAGCACAGTTTTCAAATTAAGCTTTTCAAGATTAGGATGTAGCACTACTTTCTTTAGTATGCTCATAAACCGTTTGACCAGTCCACTGGCCTGCGGCCACAAAGATGTGCTCTTTTAATGTTTTATAGTCAAATGCTCTAAAAAAATCTTTAAACTCTCGACTATTGAAAGGTGGGGCATTGTCAGACTTCACTATGCCTGGAACACCCCATGTCGCAAAGATGCCATCTAGTCTTTCAATGATTCTTTCTTGTGTAGTAGATAAAAGATCTTCAATTAATGAAAATCAGGAATACTCGCCATAATCACCAGCAGGTGATGTCCATTATCAAGTGGACCAAAAAAGTCAATGGCTATTCTCTCCCATGCATGCTTCGGGAGTTCTGACATGTTCAAGGTGTGGTAAGTAGTTTTTGTAGAAAGGCAGTTGCATAAAGGACAGGCCTTATGTTCCTTTTCAACCTTGTCATCAAGATAAGGAAACCTGAAACGATCTCGCAGAGCTCGTTTTGTGGCAACAATTCCATGATGTCCTTCATGGGCAATTTCAATTATTTTCTATCTCAGACTCTTTGGAATCAGAATTCTCAACCCTCATAGGATAACTCCTTCCTGAGTTATGGACTAGATAAACTTCTACTTGCATATGCCACAATATGCCTTTGAGCATTCGAGTGTCCACTGTACTGTGCAAGGATAGTGCCTAACCCGACTGGGCTATCTTCCACAATAGCCTCTGTATAAAGCTTGGGATTAAAGTACGCCATTTCAGTAGCATTCTCAAAGGCTTGTTTAATTCTTTTAAGCTTTTCTTACATTCATATGACCAATTAAACATTCTTCTTCGTTAAGTTTGTCAATGGAGCACTTACAGTGGTAAAGACTTGTAGGTATCTTGAACAGTAACTGGCAATGCCAAGAAATGAACAAACCATAAAAACATCTTGTGGTGGATCAGCATTTGACAGCACTTCTACTTTAGCAGGATCTGGTGTCATACCCCATCAGAAAAGATATGGCCAGATAATTTTAGCTTTGTCTTATGAAACTCACATTTCAATTTTCTTCAAGTTCTAACTGATGATATCCTTTATTTAAATCAAGGGGAGATAAGACCTTTTCACTATTTAATTGCGTTATCATGTCATCAATATGTGGATGTTTCTCTTGTTCAATTGCCTTTTTGCCTGATGCATGTCACCACTTATGCGTACACCTCCTTCACTGTCCTTTTTAGACACACCCACTATGGGAGAAACCCATTGCGTTGGACCAGTTGCACGCTCAACAATGTCATGCTTAAATAATGATTCAAAAACTTTTTCAACAGCTTATTGTAAATGAAAAACAATTTGTTTATGTCTCTGAGCAACAAGATGGACATCCTCATTAACTTTACTTTCATACTCACAAGTTTTTCCAAACCATGAAATAAAGAAGGGAACTCACTTATTATTTCATGGTGAGCAGTGACGCTCTTACTCACAGAAATCAGCCCCATATTAGCGGCTGTACTGAAACTGAGTAGACAGGCACTTGACACGGTGCCTTGCAGCACATGGATGGGTACTTGTACCTTCATTTTCTTGTGTTTCATTGTCGCTACAAATGAACCTTGACTTTTTAAGGATGTTGATGCTACCCAAGTGTGCACTTTGGTTTTTGATAGCGTAAGTTGGGGCAAAGGAGATAGTTCATTTAATTTCTCCTCAGGCATTATGTTTATTGATGTACCACGGTTCATAGTGAAAGATATTGAACAACAATTTACTTTCAGTGAAATCTTCGGAAAATGTTTGAATGACTTTGGTTCTTTGGCATGTTGATCTTTCTTTGACTGACATTTTTCTTCACTAGTGGCCAAACCAACATGTGCAGGCTTTTTTGAGGTAATCATTGACATGGCACAATCATTTTCATCACTTTCACTTGATACTGATGTAGAAGAACTGTTTGACAATGATTTAGATGATGATCGACTTCGTTCAGCGTCGATTTGTCTCAACTGATGTTGCTGCTTGGCCTTGTGGGTGTGCATCAAAAGTTGCTACTAGAGCGCTCTGGCACCCATTTTGTCTTCGCGTCATGACACACTTACTTTTCTCTTTGCTTTGCACACCATCACAAAATGGTTCACCTTCCCACAGCTTTTGCATATCTGTCCAAAAGAGGAACATTTACCTTTGTGTGGAAATGAAAATCCACATCTGAAACACAACTTCTTTTTACATGTATATATATCTAGGAAACAGTGGTTCAGGTGTGGCCTAAATGGTCCAAAGCGAGAAAGTGACCCAGCAGGGAACACTTGGTTCTAAGATTTTGAAATTAATTCATGAGGGAGCAAAGGAAAGATCAGAGGAAGGTCATGTAGGTCAGATAAATGATAGACATTTATTTTACAATTTTTTGTATAGTATTCAGGTGCTCACATACATTTAGGTGAAAGGAAGCGTGACATGCAGGGTGATAGTGAGGTTTAAAAGGCATCGCATTGACAACAATATAATGAGCTCCACAGTTATTTTACAAGGAGTAATAGGAGTTCATGTTGTATGGTGGTCGACGGCGTTTCGAACCCAATAAGTGGGGTTCATCTTCAGGACAAGGGTGAGCAAGCTGAATTAGAAGAAAGGAAAATCATCCTAGGCCCATTCGTCTGTTAATGATGTGGGCAGCTGGTACTGATTTTTAAAATGGGCTGAAGGCGTGAATTAATGGCGCCAAAGAACTGAGTGGGAATGTCTGTCCAGGACTCGTGTTTGCTTATTTGGAGGGAACCCGGGATGCAGACGGGAGCGTCCTGCTTCTGCCTTTGCTGGCATCGAATGCATTCGATGCCAGCAAAGGCAGAAGCAGGACGCTCCCGTCTGCACAGCTCCAGGCTCCAGGCTCCCTTTCACGCTTCCTTTCACCTAAATGTATGTGAGCACCTGAATACTATACAAAAAATTGTAAAATAAATGTCTATCATTTATCTGACCTACATGACCTTCCTCTGATCTTTCCTTTGCTCCCTCATGAATTAATTTCAAAATCTTAGAACCAAGTGTTCCCTGCTGGGTCACTTTCTCGCTTTGGACCATTTAGGCCACACCTGAACCACTGTTTCCTAGATATCTCGCCACCCCAGGTTCACATATTGGAGTACCCTTGTCTTCTCAAAAAATCTTTTTACATGTAGGCATCACTTTGTATCCTTCACTCTTTTGTTTTGACATACTTTTCACACACATGACGGATTCATTCTTGGCACCTCTGGCCACCATGTCAGCAGCTTGTCTATCAGCACTTGCTCCAGACTAAGGGGCCGATTCGGGCAGGAAATCTCTCCGACCGAGCCGGACCCGGTGAGATTTCCGACCGAATCGGACCCTAGCAGTCCGACCGAACGAGTACGATGCGTTCGCATGCTATCGGACTCGATTCGATCGGACTCCCATTGAAGTCAATGGGAGCCGGTCGTACAACGCGTACGCAGACTCCCATTGACTCAATGGGTGCGAGGCGAACAAGGGCGCCCCCTATAGCGGGTACGCATCGAAGCGGGTCGCGCCGTACATGTACAGGTAGGGGGGACCCATGGGTTCACCCTGTGTGCAACTCGCGCGGCTAGGCGTACAGGGGGATCCGACACGGACCCCCAAAGTGCGGCTCGGACTGCTCGCGGCGCGCATCGTACTTACCCGGCCGGGGAACGTCTCCATTGCGCGGTGCGAGTCGTGTCCGTGCGAGTCGGTCGGAGCGGTTGGGTCCTGCGAACGAGTCGGTCGGCGAAACAGGGCTCCGAATCGGATCCGGTAATGCCGAGTCCGATTCGGAGCCCTACCGGCCGAGATCGGAATCGACCCCTAAGAGTGTCTCTCTCTGCATTCCTTGTCTGAATGAATCTGACAAATATCCGTTAATAACTCTCAGACACATAGCTTTGTCATCATTAAAATCATTGAACTTAGAATGTCTGATGAGTGTGTCAAGTCTCTCCACAAATTCATTAATGGTTTCACCAACTTTCTGGCATTCTTGGCTGAATATGTTTCATTTGTAATCAACATTTGGCATTGGATTAAACTTTAGATTCAACACTTCTTTAATCTCACAATATGTGACGTCTTCATCAGTTTGCTGCATTTTCTTTATGACTTCTTTTACACCATCACCAGCAAAATTTTGGAGATACCTGATGTTCTTTTTGTTATCAATCTCTTCAAGTGCATCAATGAAATCATCAAATGTCCCTATCCAAGCAGTTCATCTAGTGCCAATATTTTGCTTTTAGGCGGTATCAAACCGTGGTGGTGATTTCAGGAAAGCGGCAGCATTGTAACCATTTATGGTTGATATTGAGGGTGGAGCTCTCTCTGGCTCCCTTGGCTGTTCATCTTGAGTCGATTCATGTGAGCCATCTTTAAGGCCTGCCTCTGAATCATCCTTGATGACTTTGGAATTGAAGGCCTCAGTCGTTGCCTCCATTCTCTCAGCCTTAAACATATCCAAAGACATCTTTGTTCATTTCGGATTGTCACCAGCTTGGTAAGCACAACCCCTGTGCTACCTCAGTTGCGGCGCCTGGCAATGAGGTCATACCACCTCAATTAACTCAGGTTCTGGTGAGTAACGAACTGTTTTATTCTTTGACATCTCTCCGCATATACTTTTTCTATACCACTTTTTATCTGGCAACTTGTGATTATTAATAGCTGCTCTCTGTAAACCTGCTTGTATCTGCCTTTAATGTTAACGCTTTGGATTATATATGACTGTGTATTGCACAACAGCATGGTACCTTTATGTATGATCTGAACAGCAGGTTTTCGGTCACCGATATGTAGATTTCATTGCAAAGCTGTCATTGTTTTCAACTTCTTTACAGCTGCTGAAGTTGTGCTTTGACTCCACAGGTGTTAAGCGTTGGTTGCGTACTTCAACACATGTGGCACATACGAGCAGTTCACACGGACCACGTAAAACTCTCTGGGAGAGCACTGTAGATCTTCAAGCTACTTATCCCCTAACTCATCGTCAGTTGTAGCATCCTCCCCAGCCTGGGTACCCACCAATGACTACATCACACATACAGCTTGGTTTTCCACAGCTTTATTCCTCTGCGTGTAACTGCAAGCTCAACATTCGAAACCAGCCCTCAATGCATACTGCTCAAACACTTGCGTCACAGTTCTACAGAGTGCCTCAGGAGCCAAAAGGTTTCCATCATTTCTACCTGGCAAGACAGTACACAATGCATGATGGGGGACAAGTTATAGTAAGTTCACTAAACTATAAATGGTGCATTTGAGATTTTTTCAACACTAGATTATGTTTCAATCAAACTTGTAACTATGATGTTAATTGTTAATTTATATGCTACTCTAGGAAACATATTTGAGTCTGAAATGCATTAATTGTACTTGTAGGTATGAATTTATTTGTTGATGAGAGATAATATTAAAAGTGGGTGAAGGAAATATGTTGTGCACAAAGTTTGGAAAATTTACTTTATCAAGGCATAGTTTCGTCGCCAGCTGCCGACAAAAATGGCTTGTTATCCTGCACAAAATGTCCTGTCCAAAAGGAGATAGATATTCTGGAAGTCGGGGAAAGCAAAGAACGAGGCACGGTAGGTGACAGTGAAGATGAAGGTAAGGATATGAAGAGGACATGGAGGGATCTGGAGTTTACCTGATGTCCCTAGTCGCAGCTGTAATACTTACCCACTTCCAGGGAAGGCTGCAGAGTCTTCTTGTGTCGTTTTTTAAAAACAATTCGTTTGTGACCATCCTATTTAGCAAAGCCCACAGATTTTTGATTATAAAATTGAGATGTTGCGAACTTAACAACTTAGATCTTCACACACCCCACATAATTTGCCCTGGCATTTTCATTCAGCTCATAATGCTTTTTATTATTATCAATTCTCTGCACTGTAGTATACGCAGGTATGTGCACTAAAATGCTGCAGTATCATGAATATGATGAAGCAGCACCCCATAACAGAGCATATTCACAACTTATCTAACAGCAAGGATACGTTAATCTCAAGGAAGCACCTCCCATCTATCTATCACAACCATATTTTGTTGTCTGTGAGATTCCAGCTGTAGATAATTCAGCTCTAAAAGTCAATTAAGATGAGCCCATAATGTGTTGCCTTTTAGGTGTGGCCTTATACAATATCTTTGAATTTTGCTGAAATTATGTGTATAATATATTTTCATATGGGCTCTTTCAGACAGCCCTCTTCAGCCAGGGGTCTGTTTTTTTACCATTCACAGTTTGCTTCCACCCAATACAGCAAACAGCATGGGGCAGTTGTTCAACCCAATTCAGAAATTAATTCACACAAAAGGTAGTTTGATTCTGTGCTGAGGGCTCAGCAACTTCGCAAGCAATAAAGTTTTGCAAAACCATATCAAAAAGGCTGGCAGACAACTCCAAACCTATCAGCTTTGCCAATGCATGTTGATTATGGATCTGCATGTTAACTTCGAGGAAATATGGAAGCATAGAAAGGAAATCATCTCAGACACCATATATGAATCACACAACTATTGAAACCAAGCCCTGCTTTAGAAAACATACATTTTGATAGGCAACTGCATGTTCCATGAATATATGTCACTGTTTGAATACTATTCTGCAAACTATCCTACTCTTTGTGATATTTCCATGTTTGATTAGAAAAGATTCATGTTTATTGAGGTTCTGTAATAAAGCAACTTAATGCCTCGTTCGGTGAGTCCTGATATTTTGGAAACAAGAAGTAGTACTACCCCTGTAAATACTAATATAGTCAGGTGTGGTTTTGTGCAGTTGTGGTGTTACCAATTGATTACAAGCTCTTCATAAGAGAAAGGGAATGCTGCATCTTTCCCCATGCTGTGAGCTGCACAACACACAATGAGCATTCTTTTCCCATGCAAATTCTGCCATTTTTTACCTGGTTACCTTTATGTGTGTTTTGGAAATGACCATCTTTTGTGTGGTATTACCCCAGAAATTTGCCTTCTGTTGCTGAACCTGTTTTTGTTGGCCATAGGACTTTTCCCCTGCTAACCAGTGCTAAAGTGCTGGTGCTCTTCTTTCCAAACATGGCAAAAATGGCATAAACCTATTTGCGCATTTAATTTACTTATAGGTCCCTAATATGTGGTACTACCTGTACCCAGGGCCGGTATGTTAAATCCTACTAGTGGACTGCAGCCCTCAGTGTGCCACACCCGACTGTAGCCCTGTAAAGCATGTCTTTCCAGGCCTACCCCAATTCCTTACATTGTGAAATAAAGTTTGATGTTACCACACAAATTAAAATGCCAAATAGCGATCACCAGCAAGCGTGGAATGAGGGTCAAAGTGCTAAATGGAAAAATGCAGCATGGCAGCATTAATATCTTCATATTCACCATCTACTTTGTGACTAAGTAATTGGGAGATTGATTAGTGATTTTAAGTCACTATGAAGTGAAAGAGAAACAATGTTATGACATAAATGGTTCAATCATGCCTCAAAGTAGAAGGCATGTAAACACCCCAAACTCATACAAGGAACAGCTCGACTACGGGAACACACTCAATTTCCACATCACCGCCCATCTCACCACCAAATTCAGGTCATCAAAGTGCTGCAGCCAGACTCATGACCGCACTTACATCTCCACACGTAACATACCATAAAAAACCATAACATAGCATAGCATAACAGAACAGAAAATACCATAACATATCATATAATAACATAACATAACATAGCATAACATAACATAGCATATCATAACATTGCATAGCATGTTTCAATAATGCAAAAAGACAATTCCAATCATTCATCTGCAAGAGAGTGTGGCCACACCATTGTTTGTACTATGAAGTTGCACTATCCTGTGTGGTTGGCCTACATTTGGAATGCTGAGCGTGATGGCCTATGTTACTATCCCTTGCAGTATGATAAAACGTCCACTTTGAAAACATTGAACCTGCATGCTAACTGGCTAACTTGGATGCTGTTTGATGCTCATTTCATTGTGCACTTCCCCCTCCCATCTTATCTTCCTGCGTGCCTTCTCTCCTCCCCCAGGCTCTGCAGTACAGAGACAAGCCTGATGTAAATAGAAAAGTTTCCTTTCGTGCATATATTGTGAATGAACTTTCTAGTGTTTCTAACTGTTGCAACTGTTCAAGGTTCTTCTGTTTTTCCACTGTTGTGTTGCTGGGTTTTACACTCTTTGACTGGTGTATAGTTTATTATGCAGAAATGTTGCATTTTAGTTTAACTACCTATGAGAACGTTATGCTGAAGATGCTCCTCTTTCTTAGAAAAAGTGACAACGCAAAAGTATGATATTGACATGGATTTCCCAGATTTGTCAAAGAAATGATACATGGGATCATATCATGCTGAATCTGTTGTTTACTTAATTTCAATGCAAAAATTGTGTATAAGAACCCCTTGATTCTGGGGGTGAGCCAGATTTGATGATGACTTTCTTGTTCTACTAGGGACTTATGAGATTTTCTTGAACATCTAACAGCTAGGGATTCCATTTGATTTCTTTGTGATTTTGCTGTTAGTTTGAACTTAGAAGAATTCTGCATCTGAGAGTTTATGGAATTTTAACTTTTATTCTGTATTGCTTGATTCTAAAAAAATTTAATAAAACCCTTTACCTTTTGCCTCATCTAGAACTCAGGTATTGAGTGATATAAATTAATTATTTGTAACTCTGCTAAGCTAATGTTGGGTCTGATATTGAGGAGGGTGCCTTTCAGCACAAGATCAACTTCAAGCAGAACCGCCAGAGGTCAATTTGGGGTGATTTAAGTTTTTGGATGTCTTGAATTTAGGGGTTCGGGATTCTGCACCCACACTGAAGATTAGTTTCAACAAACATCACAGATGAGGTCCAACAACACCACAAATCTGAGGTTGCTTGTATTCTTTTTCCTATGGGAATTTACCCAGAGGTTCTGTCTAGACCTGCTGATTTGGAGCAGAGCCAAGAATTCTATATGTTCGGCACTGTCTACATTGGCATCCAATAGGTCAGGAAATAATATGATCATGCTGACATGCACAAATGCTGTTTGTATGCATTGACATCTTAAGACTACCAACAAGAAAATTAAATAAAGAGAAATACGGAAAATTATCTGGGGTACTGATATATTACATAACCAAATTTCAATGTTGTTTGTGTATTAATCTGAAGTGTTCATTACTAGAGCTGGGAATAATTTAAATTATGGTGGTGTAATCTTTGTAATTTCAGGAATTTTCTGTTACACTTGGATGTGAAGTTCCCAAAATTACACCATTACTCCACTTTACCTAATTATGGCCAAAATGGATTTGGAAATGCACTGCTCATAGTAAAACTTTACCGCAAAAGCATGCGAGCAGCAGAATGTGAGTGGCAGTTGTTTATGGTGCTTTGTTTCCATTTTCCTTGTTCCAAAAATATGTGCGAGGATGCATTTCATGCTAAAACATAGCATAAGATGATGGATTTCATTTTGCAAATTTACGCCAAAGCAAATTTTGCACACTCCTTTTTCATTACCCTTAGCTTTCATGCTAAATTTCATGATTTTCTAGGGCCCAAATGCCATTTTATTTTAAGTAATTCCTTTGCACATGTGTGCAACCTGTAATAAACCATAGACTAGTTATCAACGTTGGCAATTAGAAGAGTGATTTTAAGAAAAGTTGTAAACTCAGCAGACTATTCATGTTTCATTAACTATGTCTTAGCATTCCCTTCATGATACGATTACCTCCTTCTCATTAGATAGCTTTTTCTAAAACAACAGTTTCTATTACATGTTCATATTTCATTCACTTTGCATAAAATTGTATACATTTTAGCATTACATGCTTCAGCTGACTTTTTGAGTGAATTCTCTGGTCGGTTGTCAATTGCTGCTATGTTTACATCAAATGCATGCTAGACCTTTGGGTCTCCCAACGTGTTGTGTTTTATTTTAACATGGTCCAACTCACGTTCCTCACAGTTACATCAATATCAGGATGCCAGTGAATTACAGACAGATGCAGTTGAATGGCTCATTTTGTTGTAAGTGGAATGAAACAATAGCAAAAAAATCAATTGTACTTTGATTTTGATTAGTTCAGGTCAGAGGGCACGGCTTCAGTATATAAATTTGCACATGCACGTTCACGAGTCTAGTGATTTTTGCTTGATTTTTTATGTCCTAAATAAATATGCCAATGCTGTTTTATGATCATGATGTTCTGTGTCAAAGCCTTGAGTGCAAACCCTTATTTTCAGGAATAAGTCACCCGAATGATGAGTGGTATTTGTCAATTGTAGATAAAAACTACTTCTAAAAAGAAATTGTTAATCAGTGGGATGGGAAAACCAACTTAAAAAGGCCAATGCTGCAGTATAGAGAAAATAAGCAAGGAAATATGGAGCAATTCAGATGCAAAAAGCAACGTAATCTGCGTGAGGACGGGAAGAGCAACATGGGAATTCAAGTGAGTGATGGAGCATGAGCGATGACTGGGATAACAAGAAGGAAAAGCACAATGCAGGAGCGATGACAGAGATTATTGGGCACAGTAGCTTTGGTTGTTTTCCCGGTAACCCCTGTAGAATTAGGAGGTAGAATATGCAATGAGAATCCCTCTTAGAGTGATGTCATTTGATCAACCTAGCTCCTAGATGGAGTTCTTTCTTTTTATTTCTAAATATTTTTATTAGCATTTTCAAGCAAAACAATGAAAGCAAAATAGCACAAAATGTCGACATTTGCAAGCTTAGAGAGAACACAGGAGCACAGGAGTCCCAAATCACTTCAATGATAGTATTGGGAATATCAGGAGGTGGATGCACGTCATGTTGAGTTAGTTCTTGGGGACTAAATATTTGTTGACGGAATTATAGTTCTTAAGACAGTTGGGAGTGATCTATCACTGGAGGACAGTTCTTGGGTACTGGACATAGAATGCACAACTAGAAGCAAAAACACTAAAATGAAGTAAGAAAGTAGATAGGAGTTGAGAGGGGGAGTATGGGGTGGGGGGAGTCATTGAGTTGATGGTAATTTGCCACGACCAATGTTGTAAATGTAGTCCATGGCAGTGAGAGAGTGTCCAAGAGTTCCCATATTTTGCAGGGGGGTTGCGAATAAAGACATCCAGCGTTTCCCGTATTCGTTGTGATGTACTGGGGTTGCCTTTGTTAAGAGATTGGGATATATGTGTACTTCTAAGATAAGTGACCCATGCCCACCTATATGATAAGAAACATTATTAATGGATTTCCAGTCAATCATAATTACCTTAAGGGCAATGGTGAGTAGCAGATCTAGTAAAGCAAGGTCTGAATTTGGGAGCTCGATTGGTGGCTCGGCTGAGTGTGGACCCAGGATTATCAATGGGAAGGCCAGAGAGATGCTGATTTTGAAAAAGTTCTGCAGTTGGAGGAGATGTCTGACCAGAAGGAATACAGGCAGGGGCATGAAAAATACATATGTTCAGCATCACCAGACGATGAGTTACAGGCCCCGCATGTTAAAGTATTTCTTTCTGAAATGTTTTATGCTAGTTCTAAATATATTAAAAGGAAGACTTCCCTTGCCTCTTTATATCAGCTTGCTATTATAAATGAATATTTGGAAGCAATATTGACCCCTAGCTCACAGGTTTACTTCTGAAAACGAATGTTGAGATTTTTCCTAGAAATTGGAAACAAGGGGATTGAATGCCAGAAAAGATAATTGTGATCGTGCATCTGACGGCTCTAGCAATCTGCTATAAATATTGCCTAAGGCAAATTGGAGTGCACTCAGTCAGCTGTGCAAATGATTTGCTGTTTCCACTATGTTTCCCAGAGATTGCAATTGTCGTACGGATGTTTTTAGAGGCTCTTTAATAATTTTGATTGATTGCACTAACTAATGCATTAGTTGAAATGCTCATTTTTTGTGTTTAGCATGTTATTGTTTGTTTATTGTCTATTAAAGCATTTTACGTTGAAAAAAGGTGGGTGTGTAGATGTTCCTAGCTAAACAGAAAAATGGATATTACGACGGCAATGGATCTAAGGCCTCGATTTTTCTCCAGATTGCTTGATCCTGCAGTTAAGATACATTTTCAATCACTGTTCATTGTTGCTAACCGATTGCAAAGGTTTGAGGTCTTAGGAACTTATATAACATGAATAGTGCACTCTGTAAGGAAAGAAAAAAATTATTGCAGACCAGCACAATAAACTCATCTCATCTGCACTTTCGATTCCAGTTTATTGACAGTCCTCCCTCTGTCAGAAGTGAGTTGGATTGAGGGATCATGTTGCCCGCTGCATGTGTTTCTAAACTCCTTGTGCTATCTGGAGTCATCAATGCAGACAAGATCAGTTGCAGAATCGAGGAATTGCAGCAGGCCTTCAGGATAGGTACTTGCCCTGAGGCACCTCCACACTCAGAAACCACTACAACAGGATCTGAGTCAGTGATGCTCCTTCCTGAATGTCCTTGGCATTTGAGCAGCAGTCCACTTCCATACAGTACAAACGTACCCGGTCTGAAATTCCACCCAATGAGGGTAGCAAATAGTTTCCATCCTCAAATGGGTGCCTCAAAATGGCAGACTTGGTCTGGCTTCCAGAATGAATTTTTGTGGGTAGTTGGGGCCATAATGTCTTACCCTAGACCTCCATGTAAATCACGCCTGAATAGCCAGTATAACGGTGTTTATGTGTAAATATGCCTTACTCCAGGCTTAAGCCTAATTTACGCATGAATTTAAAGGACGAAGACAAAATTCCTCAGGAAAAAATGTTAATCTGCCCACTTTTGATGCAACCTTTGTTCCCTCTCTCTCTTCAGCTCCATGACTTTGGCATTTCCCATCTAAAGATGGGAACATTGTTTCCTTCTCAGTAAAGTGAATTTGGTCTTTTTTTATCAAAGAAATCCCATCTGGGTCACAGCTTGGGAAATCTGGATAAAGCCACATCTCGTTTTTTTAATAAATATTTTAGCAGGAATACCAGCTGAGCTCCTTGCCTGCTATGACAGCAAACCTTGAGATTTTCCCTCAGACAAGACCTGTAGAAGAAGGAACAAAGAGAGCAAGAATAACTGTGGCTTGGGACTGTCATTTCTCTGAACAACAGGCTTCCCCATCTTGCACTCACCATTTCATACTATAAAGCTGTTTGTGATAAGCTGAGGTTAATCATAACGACAGGTGCTTTGTTCAGATTTTGACAAACAATATTGGACAACAAATGCAAATAATGTACACACTCACCAATATTTATTTTTAAAAAAACATGAAGATACCTCCTTTTCCCCAGGCACTGAACTTAATTTACATGAGGAGAACCGTAAGAATTACATTTGAGTGCAGCTACTGCACCTCAAAAATCACATATTCATGCCACCCACCAGTGCCTGCACAAAGAGGAACACGTTGGGGGGTTCTCATTAGGACTGTAGGGTGGGAAACCAATAACAGGTCCCCACAATCTTAAACCACATTAAGATTGCCCTTATGTAGAATCAGATCAGCCATTTGGGAGGGTCACGTAGATTTAGGAGCACCACACATTACACTGAAACGAAAAAACAGGGGACCGATCACGACAAAGTTTAAAATGGTGGGATGGACTTGCAGCAGAGCTTGTCAGGGACTTTCTTTCTTGCACCCGCTTATTTAGGACTAGCCACCAAGAATATTACTCTGCTGCATTATGTATTTACTACTTACACTGTATTTAAGAATTAAAAGTAATTACTCTGACACCACACTGTAGTGAAATGTCTGCATCATGTTAAGGATGGTGAAGAGGTACTCTAAATAGATGTAGAATTTATTAATGGCAACACTAAACCAGAGCTTACTTTTCCTGATCTTGTTTCTACCAAACTTTTATTGATATTGACATTATAGTTGTGTGTATTTTATTGTGAATTTATAATTGTTAATGCCTAGCATAAAAATATGCGAACATTTTGGGTCTCTTTAAGAGCCATTTTTCTATTTTTTCATTCTACTCTTGAGCCACCAGTCTCTAAGTGAGTTCCTTCTTCAGGATGTGCCTGGAAAGGATTCAATGGAGTATGAAACAACAACCGAGAGGTTGCACCATCTCAGGGAGCATCAGGAGGTGCAGTGGTTCATTTGTGAAAAAATTAGTGCCGGGCCTTCATCAGGAGGCCACTACAGCTTGCACCAGCCTATAGCTCCTGTGAGTGCCGCCTATGACAGAACCAGCACAACTACTAACCATGAAACCCACAAGTGTGACAATTAAGACTATTCCAGGCCCTCAAAGTTGTAGGAATGGCTTGGAAGGCAGGTAATAGCCATTTTAAGGTATATTGAATTAATAACCAACTGTTATTGTGCATGTCTCTATATTACACAAACAGGGCCACCATTTGGCAGGCTGTCTTAAGCTTGATTTTGACAGTTAAGTGCTGGTGCCGAGTACCAGAAACCACCGGAACAAATTAAGCACTGAGTACGTGCAGGGTAGGGATGTGGCAACTGTGTGGTGGGTGGGCTAGGGAATAGATGAATGCTGGCAACTGTTCCTGAATAAGATAATTGATGGGTGGGTGGTAACCGCAGGCAGGACCATTTAAGTGTTTGGCATGCCATGCCCAGTTCAGGAATTTTCAGTGCATGAGGCTAGAAGACTCACAGTAGTAGATGGAGGGGGTTGGGTGATTAATGGCACCGATTCCTTTAACCCTGTTGTCCTGAGTAGTCATCCTGTTTAAAGCAGAAAAGAGCTATGCATTTTACATAGATTCCCATAGTTTCACAGAATATTATGCAGAGTTTTGAGCCAACAAGTTTTGCAACTTTGCATATGATTGATTATCAGTTTTGGATATTCCCCGGTAGTTGGTAACAACTCTTAAAGCGCTCGTGCATGGCGTGTGAAGTGCAAGTACACATGGGATCAGGTTCGGAGTGGACATCAAAATCAGCTCTGGCTAAACATTCACGCCAGCAATACACTGCAGGATGCCCCCATTAAAATAGAGTAATGTGGGCAGGGTCGGACTGACTTATAGGACAATCAGGCAGTGCTAGATGTGCTGGTCTCATAGATCAGTGTGTGGGTTGCGTTATCTAGCAGTTTGTGGTCCTGTTTTATGGCCAGGTGGGCTGGTTTTTACTGTCGATTTCTCTGACATTAAAACAAACATTGACTGCAGCAAACACAAATACATGCCTTCTCCCATACCCTGCAAAATCCCCATGGAGCGTGTCCTTACAAGTTCAAAATTGGCCTGATTTGCAAATGTGGGACACTTTTTTTTTAGCTATTTGGTTCGCTAACGTGGGACTCTTTTATTTCTGTGCCAGAGCCTATTTTTTGCCCCATTCCAAACCTGAACGTGGGGATGGTGAATTAAGGTAGCCCATTCTGTTCTGAAAGAAGCCTCGAGCTTCCATCAGAAGTTTTGTTCAACTAGAAAGTACCAAAGAAATGCATGCGTTTATATCATATTGATGCTAAATCTTGGACGTCCGACTTTCTTTCAGGTTTTTTTCAGAAATGGAGAGATCACGATTCAAAAAGAGGAGGGAGACACTTTCATTGTAGCTTGTACGTCTTGCTGTGCTAAGATCATTTCCCGCTGCAATAATCCCTTTGCAGTTTATTTAAGCTGCTGTGGGGTACATTCATTTCATTCTTCATGCAGTTTGCACTGTGGATAATTCCCTATTCACTGTATGGAAACTTTATCCACAGGTGCCCTGTGTTTGGCTGTGAGATATAGGGAGCTTTGGAAAGAGACGTTTCAGAATGAAAAATGCATTACTGCTCTGTCCCTTATCTCTAAGCTCGTCGGTGTTTGATTTGCTTCAGAATACATTAGCGCCGATGACTTGATGGGTGTTTGTAATAACCAAGATTGAGAGAGCTGCTGCTCAGCTGGTATTCCTGCTAAAATATTTATTAAAAAAACGAGATGTGGCTTTATCCAGATTTCCCAAGCTGTGACCCAGATGGGATTTCTTTGATAAAAAAAGACCAAATTCACTTTACTGAGAAGGAAACAATGTTCCCATCTTTAGATGGGAAATGCCAAAGTCATGGAGCTGAAGAGAGAGAGGGAACAAAGGTTGCATCAAAAGTGGGCAGATTAACATTTTTCCTGAGGAATTTTGTCTTCGTCCTTTAAATTCATGCGTAAATTAGGCTTAAGCCTGGAGTAAGGCATATTTACACATAAACACCGTTATACTGGCTATTCAGGCGTGATTTACATGGAGGTCTAGGGTAAGACATTATGGCCCAGATTAATTAAGGCTTTGCTCCAGGGTTTGCATTCCTTTAGTGACGCAAACCCGGAGCAAAGTGGTAGGGTGGGATTTACTATTGAACGCAAATCTGGATTTGCGTTAGACAGAATCCTAAAATAACGCAAAGTGGCTGTATGCTCTACTTTGCATTAATTTACGTCAGCAAGGCTTTCCATGAGTGTTGCATGTGGATTCCCTTGCAACAACCCAAGCGTTTTGAGGCAAATTCCTACCTAACAACATTAGCAAATATGGATTCGCTGCAAAATCTTATTCCTCTTCGAGTCAGGCGTAACAAGGAGAATGGTTTAATTTCTCCTGATTTCTCTAACTGTGCATGTGTTTGTGTGCCTCATTCTACAGCACACATTTACATCACACATACGAAGTGGGAAAAGCCTGAAACCATAGTTTTTGTACAGGAAAGGACCACTTCCAGTAAAAAAAAAAAAAAAACATGCTTCAGAGAACACACACACCCTTGCACTATGGTTCAAGGGTGTGTGCATTTGCACAAGGTTTTCAAAAGTGGGCCAGCTCTGGGGTAGAGAATAATGCACCATATCTTAGTAGATATGGTACATTTTGTCTCTCCCTTTAACGCAATGCAGCACAGAAATTTGGTGCAGTGTTGCCTTGGGTCAAAGAATAGTAAAACAGGGCCTAATGCTCATAGAAAAGACTCTGAACCTCACTGATTGTGACTGGAGTGTTGCAAATGCATTCCCCTCCATGATTGTGGGCACATGGAATAAAAGAATGAATGAGCATACATAGAAAGCGCTTACACACAATGTATTACTCTAGCTTCCGTAATTTTTACTACGCACAGAGATTTATGTTAAATTTTGGAAGAAAATATAGTCCATCTAAAATATGCTCCTTAGTGAGAGCATCAGAAAAAAATCATTGTCTAAATTGTGAGTTTCTCTGCTGTACCCTGACATTTTGCAGCAACCATGCTTAGGATAGATGGATGGATGGATTGTGAAGCCTAAAGACAGTGTTCATTTAATCCTTGCCTTTCCTGCTGAAGCAGCGAACAAGAGGAAATAGTATATCACGTTAGCATGCAAAAAATAAGCCCATTAGCAGTTTTCCCTTAGGCACTTGACTAAGTCACTACACAGGAATAAAATATGATGTTTTAACTGATGCGCAAGGTACAAGAGACTATGTAACTTTACTACGCCAGGTTGAATGCAAGGTGCCTGTTTTGTAACATCACTCATGATGTTGTGTACATTAAAAAAACAATCTCCTCCATCTAGAAGTATCCAGGGCCTCTTCGATTACAGGGTGTAAACAAGGTTAAAAAGACCAACCAGCTTAGACAGTTTGGCCCCAAATAACATAAAAAGCCATAAGGCACTGTGAGAAAATGGTTTGTTAGTTGAGGAGGGTGAAACCCTATTCAAGCAAACGCCACAATCCTTGTCAGGGTAAACCACAAAAAGTCACAAAATCATACTGTGCTTAATTTAACCCTCTGGTACATTGCCATCAAAAGCAGTGAAGCCTAACTTAGAGGTAATGTGCAAAGTATTTATCCAGCACACAAAAAAGTAATACATTGAACACACAACATAAGAAAAATCCAACACCAGTTTAGAAGCTAGAGTAAATCATTTGACACCAAAATGACATAAATTAAATTAATAGAACTGGAGATATTACATTTCAAATATTTAAGGTAAGTATAGCGCCCACAACCACAAAGCATCAGCTGTGGTTATGTGGTCACACCAGACCAGGACCACGTTAGACCCACTGAGAATTGTACCTTATGACCTTGATGCGGAGCATTGCGTCATGCTGCGTCGGTTCTGATGAGGAGCTGTGAGGGCTGCGATAAGAGGACTTGCATCAATTTGTGTCAAGTTGGTTCCCACTCGTCGAGTCCGATGAGGAGCTGCAAGAGCTGTGATGCAAGGTCCTGAATTGAGTTGCATCATGCTTTGTCGGTACTGATGAGGAGCTGTGAAGACTGTCTTATGTCAAGTTGCATTGTACTGCGTCAGTTCTGATGAGGATGCTGAACCAGGGCTGCCAGGTGCTGCGATGCAAGGTCATGCGTGGTGCTGTGTCGAGTTGCGTCACACTTTGTCGGTTCTGAGGAAACCCACAGTTGGGACAGAAGAACTACACTGTGATGCCAGCCAAGGGTATAGGACCCGGGGGGTCCCTTGTGGATCAGAGGGCAGCAGCAGAGCACAGGCAGGTCCAGTTGAGTCTGGGCATCTGGATCTGAAGAGTGGTTCTGAGGGACCCATTTTTATACCTGGTGCTAGCTTTGAAATAGGAGAAGCTTCTGGAGATTTTACCCTGCAGAGGTATTTGGAATTTCCTGCCTCCCCGCCCTGGCCTCAATCTGTCTGCAGTCACAATAGGCTAGTGCGAAGTTCTTTGTACGTGAGCTGTGGCATTGTCTTTGAAGTGCATGTGTGACAGGCGACAGCTCTGACCTGCGCATCAAGTCAGGATGGCCTATCCTGCCAACATCAGACCCTCTATTATAATACTGTTTGGGCAGAACAAACAAAGACCACTGTGAACTACGCCTAGTGATCTGACTCAGGAAACAAGCTGCAGGCACCAAATGGTTAGGACAAGAAACTGCCAACTTTCTAAAAGTAAAAAGAACAATTGATGGACGGAATGCTGAAAAATGTTAAACACTCACCAGAGTCAGAGAACTGGGCCTAAATCCATCCTCTTTGGCTCATCACGCCATTCCAGTTTGGACCCAACCATGGGCAAATCAGTCTTGACCCTGCTCCCCATAGGAACAATCCAGTCCCAACTGCCAAGCCAAGTCCTCCCTGGCCTCCTAGGACCGTTTTTGGGGTATCACCTCTCTTCGGCCAGGGTTGCTTGAATCCAGTGGAATGGTGAGCATGGGACCCCCATGTCTGGGCATACCCATCTGACTCGGGGTGACAAATGCAAAAAGAACAATTGATGGACAGAATGCAGAACAATGTCATACACTCACCCCGGTACAGAGATCTGGGCCTAAATCCATTTTTTTTTGCTCCCCATGCCATTCCAGTTTGAACCCAGCCATATGCAAATCAGTCTTGACCCTGCACCCAATGGCAACAGTCCAGCCCGAACTGCCAGGCCAGGTCCTCCCTGGACTGGAAGCAAGCATCCTAGAACCGGTTTCGGGGTTTCACCCCTCATCAGCCAGGATAGCTTGACTCCAGTGGCATGGAGAGAACGGGACCCACGTCTGGGCATACCCGTCCCACTCGGGGTGACAAATGCAAAAAGAACAATTGAATGATGGATTTAACCCAGATCTCTTGACAGTCTAAATTGGGGTGGCATGGTGAGCAAAAGAATGATGGATTTAACCTAGATCTCTTGACTGTCTAAACTGGGGTGGCATGTGAGCAAAAGAATGATGGATTTAACCCAGATCTCTTGACTGTCTAAACAGGGGTGGCATGGTGAGCAAAAGAATGATGGATTTAACCCAGATCTCTTGACTGGGGGTGAATGTTTTGATTTGTTCTGCATTCCGTCCATCAATTGTGTGTCTTTTGCTTCCTCTCCACAAGTGCGCCAAGTATGCCCAGACGTGGGTCCCGGGCTCACTGTGCCACTGGATTCAAGCTATCCTGGCTGATGAAGGGTGAAACCCCGAAACTGGTCCTAGGATGCTTGTTTCTGGTCCAGGGAGGACCTGGCTTGGCAGTTCGGGCTGGACTGTTCCCATGAGGCACAGGGTCAAGACTGATTTGCATATGGCCAGGTCTAAACTGGGGTGGCATGGTGAGCAAAAGAATGATGGATTTAACCCAGATCTCTTGACTGGGGGTAAATGTTTTGATTTGTTCTGCATTCCGTCCATCAATTGTGTGTCTTTTTCTTCCTCGCCCTAAGTGCGCCGGTATGCCCAGATGTGGGTCCCGGGCTCATTGTGCCACTGGATTCAAGCTATCCTGGCTGATGAGGGGTGAAACCTCGAAACCGGTCCTAGGATGCTTGTTTCTGGTCCAGGGAGGACCTGGCTTGGCAGTTCGAGCTGGACTGTTCCCATGAGGCACAGGGTCAAGACTGATTTGCATATGGCCAGGTCTAAACTGGGGTGGCATGGTGAGCAAAAGAATGATGGATTTAACCCAGATATCTTGACTAGGGGTGAATGTTTTAATTTGTTCTGCATTCCACCCATCAATTGTGTGTCTTTTGCTTCCTCGCCTTTAGTGCGCCGGGTATGCCCAGGCGTGGGTCACAGCTTCAGTGTGCCACTGGATTCAAGCTATCCTGGCTGATGAGGGGTGAAACCCCGAAACCAGTCCTAGGATGCTTGTTTCTGGTCCAGGGAGAACCTGGCTTGGCAGTTCGGGCTGGACTGTTCCCATGAGGCACAGGGTCAAGACTGATTTGCATGTGGCCAGGTCTAAACTGGGGTGGCATGGTGAGCAAAAGAATGATGGATTTAACCCAGATCTCTTGACTGGGGGTGAATGTTTTGATTTGTTCTCCATTCCGTCCATCAATTCTGTGTCTTTTGCTTCCTCGCCCTAAGTGCGCTGGGTATGCCCAGACATGGGTCCCGGGCTCACTGGGTTACTGGATTCAAGCTATCCTGGCTGATGAGGGGTGAAACCCCGAAACCGGTCCTAAGATGCTTGTTTCCGGCCCAGGGAGGACCTGGCTTGGCAGTTCGGGCTGGACTGTTCCCATGAGGCACAGGGTCAAGACTGATTTGCATATGGCCAGGTCTAAACTGGGGTGGCATGGTGAGCAAAAGAATGATGGATTTAACCCAGATTTCTTGACTGGGGTTAAATGTTTTGATTTGTTCTGCATTCCATCCATCAATTGTGTGTCTTTTGCTTCCTCGCCCTAAGTGCGCCAGGTGTGCCCAGACATGGGTCCCGGGCTCACTGTTCCACTGGATTCAAGCTATCCTGGCTGATGAGAGGTATTACCCCGAAACCGGTTCTAGGATGCTTGTTTCCGGTCCAGGGAGGACCTGGCTTGGCAGTTCGGGCTGGACTGTTCCGATGAGGCACAGGGTCAAGACTGATTTGCATATGGCCAGGTCTAAACTGGGGTGGCATGGTGAGCAAAAGAATGATGGATTTAACCCAAATCTTTTGACTTGGGTGAATGTTTTGATTTGTTCTGCATTCCGTACGATCAATTATGTGTCTTTTACTTTTAGAAAGTTGGCATTTAATTGTTCTAAACATCTGGTGCCTGCCGCCTGATCCTGGGTCACATGACTAGGTGTAGCTGGCAGTTGGTCTGTGTGTATTGCTCCCAGACAGTGAGACAAGGGGAAGATATGTGTTGGGAGCTTGGGCCACTCTGAGTTAATGAGGGGGAGGAGCTGTCTCCTACCACACTTTCTCATCACAAAGGCTCTGCCTGTGCACTTTTCCAAAGGGTTTGTGTAAGAAAATGGATTCTGCCCATTAAATCCACCTGGATTTATCGCTTTTTGACCAACTGGTATGTGACCTTTTTACTGTGTGCGAGCCCCACATCCTGTGACTTACCCACAGTAAACTCATGGTAAATGGACTGCTCGTGTTTACCGCCGGTGTCCACTTTTTAAGATAAGGCTGCTGCGATGCATCAAGAGTAAGGGGCAATTGGCTGAAATGTGTGCACATGTGTGTGAACACGTGTGAGGGCTGCAAGTGGGAGACTCCTGTTGTGCGCAGTTCGGAAACTGATACAGGTAGCCTGGCGCAGAGGGGATTCTGCAGGATTGGATATTCAACTAGGGTAGGCCTCATAATGTTAGTGAACACTCATTGGGAAAGTCAATGTGGTTTACTGTCTTGTCTACAGTGACACTCCGTTATACACCTATACCTTACAGTGCAGCTTCTCTTCCGTTTGGCCTACAGAGACATATTGACTTGGGGCGTAACCTGTGTAGGAAAATCATTTGTACAAGTTCCAAAACGATATCTGTACAGCTTATGGGCCATCTAGGAATGTCATATTTCTCTGGCTCAGCTTAGGATCGGAACCCATGCTTTTTATCACCCTGCTGAACTAAGTTAATTGCATTTCTTACCAGCAGCAGGAACAAAGGCCTCTCCATACTAAAGGAGCAATTAACAGTACTTGACTCAGCTCCGGAAGAGTAAAGGGGTGGGGATGAAGGATCTGCACCAGTCAGCTGTCACAATGTACCACGGATAGGCCTGCCCCAGGTCCAATAAAAAAGGAGGGAGCCCAGGCCTCTGGAGCAAACACAGAAGGGGGCTCCCTTTGAAGATTTGATGAGAAAGGCCCTAACAGTGATGTCAGCGAGGGGCGGAGCTGAGGCTCCCAGAGCAGATGTGGCAAGTGACTCCTGGGTGACACCCTTTTGAAATGTCCCTGCAGACTGTGGAGGAGGGTATGGGACAGTGGCAGAAAGGTGATGTGGCACCCTAGGATAGGCTAGAGGTGCCTCACTTCTGGAACCTACCGGCCCCATTTAAAAGGTCTTGTGCAGGGGAGAGAGCTATCTCTTGGTTCTGACTTTCTGCATGACACTGGGACTGGAGGCAGCAGCCACGGACAATTGGAAGGATGAACCCCCTAAAGGCCAGCTGGACTAAGGACTCCAACTTCAGTTGACCCCAGGACAAGTGGGGCTAACCACAGGACCAAGGAAGCTGGTCCCCTTACACTCCCTAAGGACTAATTGGGGGAAAGACTGGTCTTCTGCACCATGGAGGAGCAAGGCATAGAGGAAACCAAGGACAGAGGCTGGTGCAGGGAGCCAGTGGAACCAGCTCCTTGCACAGGTAATTGCCCTGGAGGCCAGGAGGCCTATGGAAAATGCTCCAGGTGGCTAGTACTCGCCACCAGGAGCAAAATGAGCCCAAGATGAAGCATACAAATTGCCCAACAGGGCCCGAGATATCTGCCACAGAAGGTTTTGACCCTTAACCCTCTCACCAGCACGATCGGAGTGTATGGGGCTCTGCCGCCACATTCAAGAGTTACTCCTGAGGTGGACCAGGGCACAGGGGCTGGTTATTTTCCTGTCTTTCTTTCAAATTTCCCAGGGAGGGGGCATGCATTGGGCCCCCTCCTCAGACTTTCCATATCGCTCTGGGACCTATCTCTGATCAGGATTAACAAAGAGGGGTCTGGGACCCCATCCCCAAACCCCGCATGCTGGAGATGGAAGTCGGAGCACTATCACACCCCTCCCCAGTAGTGAGGGACCTGTCCCACACCCTGCGTCTGGGGGTTGTGGCGGACACTGCCTCAACAACAAAGGATATCCCTGCCTGCAGAGTGGTCAGAAGAGGAGACACTGACAGCTCCAGTGGCTGCATGTGGGGGCCTGCACGGGAGCCGGGAGGGCAGGCAGGGGTGGACTCTCTTAGCTGCCTCCAAGGTCTGCTGGCTGGCTGGGTGCCTGTGTGGGACTGGGAACCCCCAATCGAAATGAGAAAGCAGTGTGGAGAAAGGCTGCACAGAAGGAAGAAAAAAAGCAATAGAAAAAGAAAGCCATCAGCTCTCCCCGTTCAGCGGGAGAGCCATTCATTAAGTATGCAGGAGCTCCCGGAGAAAATGCCCATAATGCCCTTCGGGCTGACCTGGAAAAAAAGCATTTCTATTGCTTGTGGTGGCCCCAGGGCAACGGGCCCACCATCAACCACATAAAGGAGAGCCCAGGGTAGCTGCAGAAGTTACCCAAATAAGTTTTCCCCTAGTGCTGACCCTAAGCCTGATGGGTCTAGGAAAGCATGACCACCTCCGTATTTTCTATTGACTTCAAGGACAGCCCAAGCTCGAGCATGTTCTCTACAGTTGGTAGGGCAGCGCCCTCTATGGGCTAAGTTTATGGCAGCAATTACTGTGGCCTAAAGGTGTTTGAAAAGAATATAAGTTGTATAGCACCCTCTAGGATTAAAGTCTATGCTTACATGTTGTGTGATCCTAATGTGATACCCTCTAGGGGCTGCTTTTATAAATGTGTTTACATTGTTGAAAGTATATAAAAAAGCACACAGGAACATGTGATTAGGGATGGGCAGTTTTTATTTCCACCAACGAAATTGGAGGAATTTAGTAATTCTGCATTTCTCTTTAATGTGGAATTACTATAAATTCTGCCACTCCATCAGCAGAAATTATTACTCGGCACCTATTGTGGTCAGCTTATTCCTGGACTCGACCTCTTTTAAAACCCAGCATTTGTCTGCGGCCTCCCATAATCACTGCCCAGATTGTGTGTCTTGTGCTCTTTGGGCTCCAGTCCAACACTGGGCTCCATACCGCCCAAACAGCCCTGCCCTCAGCCAATAGATGCTGAGCCCTGCGATATTGGGGGTAGTTTGTGGTCAAAAGCAGCTCTCCTGGGTGGCTGCCATTGTCCACTGAGCCCAGCTGCTGGTTTCGGAGGTCCCCTTTCTCCGAGGCCCACCCTGGTGCTCATCAGGATCGGGCTGGCCCACTACCTGTAGATCATTGTTTTGACATCAAACAGGCCCTTTGACTTTCTGCTGTCCACACCAAAAACTCCAGCACCCGAAAAGTGTGTGAAGTGTTGTGGGCTGACCCAGGAAGTGCAGGTAAGAAAATATCAGGGCCGAAGCTAGACCTACCATTCAAAATGGCGCCTTATGTTCTGTAGAACTGCTACATCACTGCTGGGTGACAAATTGTTAAAAGGCTCCACAGAATAGATAAGAGCAGCGCATTATTTGGGCACATTTTACACTCTAATGTTCACAGCACAAAATGTTGTTGCAACATTTTCTCAAATATAAAATCAGCCATAACCCATAAAGCTTTATTGCTTTAGTCAGACCCCCCAGGATATAGCGGCATGGATTAGAAAATTTGGCGGCACAAATATGGAAATTTAGCGGCACAAATATGGAAATTGTGCGGCATTTTTGCAGCACTTTGTTTTACTCATAATCATTCATTTTCAGCTTTAAAACAATGGAAACTGTTTTAGCAGAGTATTCCACTTTGAAATTGGCAACCTGGGATATGGAACAGAGGAAGCAGCCCACAGGTGAAGGCTGCTATCCCTTGGAAATGCAATCCTCCATTTGCTTTAGTATAGGTTCTGAGAAGCCCATCAAAGATGGCCTGGTAACATCCCGTAGGAAATGGCATTCTAGAACTTACCTTAGTGTATGCTCTGGAGGGATTGGTTTTTGTGGGAAGGTGCTTTCTTCAGAGGGCTGTTAAGCAGCACTCTGCTCTGAAGTGATATGGCACATAGCCACATTCTCAGGACGAGGCAGCTGAAACCTGACTTCAGAGCAGCCAAATGATTCCGTGTAGTCACATGTCTCCTCGGAGAATTTGAAATATCCCAATTTGCGAACGAGACAAGTGCCAGCATTGCAGCCCACTGCCCAAATTAGTAGCAAATGTGAAACGTCCGCAATGGCACATGTGCCCGACCTGTCTGGATTTAATGGTTCCTTTCTTTGAGGCAACTGGGCCTACCTTTAGATATCAAGGACCTACTTTGTAGGATAAGCACAACATTTCTAAAAACAGAGGCGGGTCGGTCGGTCGCTGTGACAAAGTTCGGATCGCAAGAGGGTATTACAAGGCACAATAACAGTGATAGCAAGAAGTGTAAGTTTAAGAGGAGTTATGCCTCATTTGACCAGCAGGCCTACCCCCCCACCACAGCGTGAATGGCACACCCGGACAATTTAAGTCATACTCGAGCCAACGCTGCCCCACAGAGCCGCGGAGCATGGGAAGCTCGAGAGGGACCCGCCCAGAGTTCATAGCTTTGTCTTCCTTCTCAGAAGCCTTGGCTCTGGAAATAAACACATGTCCCGTTTCCACATTCCTGCTCGCTCCCCTACTCAGGTTTCGCCTCACATTCTCAGCATAGCCCACGCTCACCCCGGCTGTGTGCGAGAAATGCGGCTGTGCTTTCCTTCAAGCTCTGCGCCTAGACTCACACAGTTGTTTAAATCACATGAAAGATTCCATTAAACTGGCGATAAAGATAACACTGTGAAGACTGGAGAGCGGCAGCAACGTTTGTGGGGTGCAAAGATTGGCTTAATTTAGGAGTTGAAGTGAAGAATTATCATCATAGAAATGTAAAAGTGTGCCGATTTCGCGGGCACTTTTGTAAAAAACGCGGCATTTTTACAAAACCCTGGAGGGTCTGTTTAGTATGCTTGCCCTCTGTATATCGTTCTTATCTCGACATAATTTCCATTTGCATTTCAATGCTGCACTACAATTATAAATGTTGACGTGCATACAAAAAGAGAGAAAAAAAAAAGCACGCAAGATACATAAAGACCAGTCTTCTCAGATGCGATTGATAATGTCTCTTTTTCAGGCTTTTTGTGGGGTCTCTCTCTTAAGAATGTAAAGAGACACAATCCCTAACTATAATGCCTGAACTTAAATGGCAATTCAAAAACACCTTTCAACGATTTAGTGCTGCTAGTTGTGTCCGCTCACGGGTCAGAACCCACTAGATTATGGCAGCAATGTTCCCTGGTGGGAAGGGTGTGGGTCCTTCTTTCACAGTTGGATGGGCCACACATAATAACACAATTCTGTTTATCGCAATTGGCATATTGTGTTGTTGCACACCTGGCAGTTTCTTTTTCGGTGCACTGGTTCTCACGTCCATCTGTCTGTGGCTTCTTCGTTGTGAGCATCCATGGCGCTGCATGATTCTCTGGCAGCTGGATCTTTTTTTGCATCCAGATGTTACGGCGTGGGCATCTAGCCAGGTACACGAAAGACAATCCGCTGATGGAAGAAGGCAGCGATGCACTGCAGTCACATGCAATCTTGAGGGCACACAACACCCAGTACTCCCGTAAGAAGACGGGAACACAGAAAAGCCATAACTTGGACCCTTTATACTGTATGTGCATATAAGGTCTAATGGAAAGTACTTGTACTTTTGTACTTGTGCAGACCAAACCTAAAACGACCGGCTCCATGCTACACCATGAGAAAGCCCGCTCAGATGAGGAAATCAGGTACCCACAAGAATCCTTGTCAAATTACTTGCAACAAGCTTGTGCATACAAACATAACTCGCCCCTGTTAATGATTCCTCATTCGTTTCAGGCATTCCTTAGAATCAAATAAAGACTACTCTAATAAGTTGCCATTTCTTTCGCACCACTTAGTTATCACTTGGGTGGCCACTCTTTATCTAGGGGTGGGCAGAATTCTGCGGAATCTCTCTGAGTTTTTATGTGACTCCTCGGAATTCTGCAGAGTTGAACTCCACGAGTTCCGCCAAACCCTACATGGGAGGTACATTTTCAAATATTTATTGAAAGAGAAATTTTGGCAGTGTTTACAGATCAAAAGGTATATGCATTATTAACATTAATACGTGCATCTACACAGGACTATTTCTGATTATTGCATTTTCTCCTATAATGATGATATTTTAGACATGTGGTTTTATGATCTTGAATCTGTGACCAAGTCAATGTATTTGCCTAGTTGTTGGTCTTTAACCCTTTAAGGGTCCAGAGGTGATTACCCAATGTCATCAAAAGGTATTTCCATCAGTTTTATGAATATTTATAAATCACTGCGTAATATTGAGTAATGTGTGTAATAAATGTACTTTCACTTTTTTTTTTTAAAGAAAAAAGTACATACTGGACAATCATTTATTGAGTGTTATTATTGTGTGCCAGTGAATGGTGATTACTAGCCCACCCCACCCTCCTTGAGTAGGACTTGGACAGCTCTGGTCCACTGCCTTGAGAGAGTAATCCGCTACAAAGGGCTGTTTGGTTCCCAGTGGGAGCAAATGTGGACCCACTACATGTGCAGGCCACACAACTAATGGCCCGTTTCCTTACAGTTTGACACTGGTCTTTTGTAACCCCAGGCAAGCTGGGGCCAGGACAGGAGGGAAGAAGATACTTGACACCCCAGAGGAGTGGAAACCCCTAGAAGCTTCCTCCACTTTAAAATGGACACCAGGAATAAATATTGGACCCTTAGGCCCAACTCTTCAGTACACTTCTGGACCTGTGTACTCTGTCAGGAAGAAGGACTCTGTGCTGCTGAAAGTACTGCCACTCTGATGGGCTGCTGCTCTGAAGGACTGCTGCCCTGCTGCTTTGACCTGCTGCCCACCTGCCTGGTTTAGAAGGACTGGACTTGCATCTCTATGTCCAGGACCACAGAAGGACTCCAAGGGCTAGTTGGCTGGCCTCCTGATCAGAAGTCTCAGGGACATAACAGGCTTCCAACAACCTTGAATTCAGCACCTGGACTCTACGATCTGTGAGTCCTACCCTGCCACCACAATCTTGAATCCTTGGAAGTGGGACTGAAGGTGCTCTGCCAGTCCTTCTGTGGATCCGGAAGAACTGACTCGTCTCCTCTGCTGCCCGGCACAACTCCAAGAAGAACTGATGTACCACCCTTGCTGCACAGGCTTTCCTGGCGCTAGCATTTCGCATCGCAGCTGCCAGCCACATCGGAACTGCTGCTGCATGATGCATCCCTGACGTAGACCTACATGGATCCCTATCGACATCTCACACTCCATTTTGGTCACATTGACCTTGAGACTTTGTCACGGTCTAGCGCAACCAGATATCCACAGTTGGCGCTTTGTGCTTTTTGGCACTATTTTCTCTTCAATCTTTTAAATTGTCGATCTCCTGTTCTACTGATAGGATTTTTGTCATTGTAGTCTAGATTTATTTATTGAAACTTACTCTATTTTTCTAAATTGGTGTGAGATGTTTCTTGTGTTATGTTTTCACTTTTTATTCCTGTTTGAAGTTCTGCATAAATACTTTACACATTGCCTCTAAGTTAAGCCTGACTGCTCTGTGCCAAACTACCACAGGGTTGAGAACAGGCTAATTTGGGGTTTGCTTGTGCTTTCACCTTGACAAGGATTGTGGTTCCTGCTTGAGAAGGGTTCCCCCCGCACCAGTAACCCAATTTCTTACATTGGTGATCAGTAGTGTGGATTTGGAATTGGGTTTGTACAGTGCCAGGCAGCAATTTTGTGTTTCACTGAAAATCCCAGATAAATTATTCAAGATCAATTGAAGCTTTACATTTCTCTTTGATGGTCCTATTTTGCTTTTTCCAAATTGCCTCTCATTTCATTTGTGTCTGAAACCACTTCTTCAAGGATAGAGTTTGAGCTGGTCAACATGGAGGCCTTCACTGTGGCCTGGATGAAAGAGTTCTGCAAGGAGGGGGGACTTCCAACCAAGAGCAGCACCTGGAAAGTGGAGCTCCAGAAGGGGATGACGGCCTGGGCAGAAGTCCACCAGTCACTGGTTACAGCAATAGAAGGAGATGATGATGTGTAAAGGCAAGGAGAGGACTTGGATACCAGTCCTGAGATGCAGCAGTCAGCTGAGGGGGTTACTTGCCTCCAGAATTGTAGCTCCCTGCCAGAGCAGAGAGCAGTGTGTCTTCTCCAAGCCTGTCCCCAAAAGAGCTGGTGGACAGGAAGGCTGAAAGGAATTTTAGGCTGCAGATGACCCAGTTAAAGGCGGAAGGAAAAAAGAATTGCCATGGAGGAAAAGCAGGCTGAGAGTGCCTTAGAGACGGAAAAGCTTGCCATGAAGGAGAAAAAAATGTTGTTGGCTTATGAACTGAGACTTAAGAGCTGGACATCAAAGCCAGGCAGACAGAGTCCACGAATGTTGGTGGCAGTGTACCTACAGTGCTCTCTGGAGACAAGAGGGTCCATATTCCTAAAGATCTGGTGCCTGACTTTGTTGAGGGGACGACATTGACAAGTGGTTTGAAGCTTATGAGGTAGCTTTGTAGATGCATTAGATAACTGAGTAGGATTGGGGTGCTAGCCTCTAGAAGCATATTTGTCATTAGGGGAGGGACACCCTACTGGACCTAGAGCAGGGGGGGCAGGATGAGGTATCCCCCAATGAAGGAAACCCTTGTCAGGAAATATGGTAGCTTTGCAACTCCAATAACAAAGAGGGAAGTGTGTAGAATAGAAGGTCTCGAAACTGGTGTCCCGGCTTGACTCACAGGAAGAAGTAGTGAGGGGAGAGGACGTGGACAAGCCTGTGCTTAGAGTGGAGCTGCGGAGAGTGCAGCAGGGCCTGAAAGAGATGTCAGAGGAGGGTGCAGGCTGGCACCGGGCCCGAGCAGTGGCAATTGAGCCAGCGGCCCAACAGAAGAAGATTTTCTGCCGCAGCACCACGAGACGGCAAGTACGATAAGCAGCAAGCAGTATCTGGTAAGTGCTTAGGCAGTGGGAGGGCCACCCGCCACAGACAGAAGTGGCTGGCGTTATGCCGGTGCGGCTTGTTTGTAGCAGAGTGGTCACACACATAGTCTACTGCCCTCGCAAATTAGCTGCACCTTGCTGCCTCCCTCGCATCAACCTAGCAAGGCCAAGAAGGCCAATACATTGCTGGCAGCCAGCAGCTACAGACCGTCACAATGCCAGTAGAGTGTTAGGCACAAGTCTCTCCACTTGGCTGACCCAATGGACCTCGCACGTCAAGGAAGCAACTTTGGGTTAGCACATTGGCACAGAGAGCTTGGTTTGGCTTAGCTTGGTTGGCTCCAAAACGCCTAGTGCCTGGTGTGCTTGGAGGCATTACAGAGTCATCACCGATCAATACCTATATGCTTATACGCTCCGCCCCTTGAGCACTACAGACAGAAGGCCAGGATCATGATTGTGCCCCACCTCGGAGTAACTAACAATGAAAAAAAAAGGGCACGATAGCCACAAGAAGTGCCACAAAATAACCTATAAAGGGTGGAGTGGTGGCGCTCTCAGCAAGGGCCAGTTGACCCCACCCTGAGGAGTTCACCTCAGAAGGCTAAGCCCTGGGGGGGTTAACCACAGAAGGCTAAGCCCTAGGAGCCGTGGCAGAGCAAGCCAAAGCAGCAGATCCAAAGACCAGGGGAGCACCTAAGGAGAGAAAAAGAAAACCTCCCCCAAAGTCAAAGATATCAGCTCTTCTCAGCCTATAACAGTGATAAGTGGATTTTCAAAGGAATGGCTTGAGACAGGAGCATGAAAGTCCCTGCAAGGGTCATCAGGAAAAAGCACCAATCAGCCCTGCCTAACAGTCACCATGATCATGCCATAAGACATAGCACCACAACAGTACAACTGTGAGGTCTGGGAGATTGACAAGGACACCACAACAAAGCAGTAAATGTAAAAAACTTAGTAAAAGTACAACACCACTGGTAAATGTCAGTGAAACCAGGGACCCAAGTGGCCAACCAAAAATTACTGCCACGTTCCAACTAATAAAAGATGCAGGTGCTGCCATCTTTTCAACCATTCTACCAATCACTGTGCTGCCAGTCCCACTCACACCGACTATTCTCATCCAGAAAAACAAACACATTTGAAAGCAGATCTTAGTCAATGACCAAAAACCAGCATCAACTGCCAAACACAACTGCATGGTCTACACCGTCAGCGTGAACCTAAACCAACAACAAAGTACTCCAGGCTGCCAAGATGAAGCTTCAAGACGAAGCCCCCAGTGCAAGTCAAGTTTAAACTTCAATACATAAGAAAAAACAAAAAAGGAATGGCACTTAAAAACAAGCAACCATAACAACCCAGCAGTGGTGGAGGGGGAAAAGACTCTGACACTAGTAGACATATACTCACCCAGTATCTCTGAAAACAAGTCCCTGTGAAGCTGTTCACCTAGGGGTAGGGATGAACGCAGGAAGAAGTCCCACCAAAACTGACTCATGACTCAACTCAGTAGTGTACAGAAGAAGGAAGAAGAAGAAAAACAAGCAGCAAAGAAACGACAAACACAACTCTGAATAGCAGGCCTTAAGCACAGACCACCACCGATGCAGAGGCTGATGCAGGAACAGAGTTCTCAGACCTAACACAGGCGAACTGGAACAAACTCCTGTCGTCCTACATGTTGGAGACTGCACGAACAGAGGGCTCTACGGAGGGCACAGAGGAGATCATCTCCATACCAAGGAGCCCGTCCCTTACAACTCCCAAAAAATCAGTAGATCAGTCAGACATCGGTACCTGCCACTGATTGCTAAAGACCATACAATCAATGGTCAATGCTTTAAGATACCACTCTCTTAAAATGGTCATACAAATCAAGGTGCTAAATACCGTTGCAACTCATGTGGCTGGAATCGACCAGAAAATCGCCTACCTGAACAAGCTAATCAATAGAGCCCAAGACGGCACATAGGAATTCACCCCTAGATGCACGTGCTCCCCAAACCTGGAGAAACTAAGGGACTTATACATACAAGAACTTAACGCCGCTGTTGCATCAAGTTTCTGACGCTACAGTGGCTATTTTTTTATCACTTTATTTACAAGCTGCAGTAAGCGGCACATTTCCGGCAAAAAGAGGACTTTTAAGGATCGGCACTTCTGTTAGCGAGAGTTAACGAAAATGAGATGCAAGGTGGGCGTTCCTGTGAAAAAACTGCAGCTAATCCCACTTTGCGATATTTACAAGGAATTCCTTGTGTGGGGCAAAACCCAAAAAACAGCCTCTAAGTTCAGTTAGAGGCAGTTTTTTAAGACCAGAAAATAGCTGGTCTTAAAATTGGTGCAAACACTTGGGGCCTCATTTCAGAGGTTTTGGCACTGGACAGCACAGCAAAGAATATATTGCTGCGCTGCCCTGCGCCAAAACTAAAGCTCCTGGGCCTCAATCATGAAAAGTGTTGCATCGCTGCAACAAAACAGCGTTGGCACACTTTTCACTGCGCCCTCCTTGTGACACCATGGATGCGCTGTGTTCACTGTACGGCGCTCCATGTCTCAAGGATTTACAGATATGTCAGTATTCCTGACGCATCTGTCGGCACTAAAGTCACGCATTGCTGCAATTTTGTCGCAAGCATGACGCGAGTCCAACAATGCATGGGGCAGGCCAATCCCTATGGCACTGCGTCACCCTTACGCCCGCCATGAGGCAGGCGTAAGGGTTTGACGCAGTGGCGTCCTAGAATTGTCTCAGCAAAATCTCATAAATTTCACGGAGCCACTCCTACGAGGCTTTGTTGCGTGGGAACGCTCACCCTGCATACATCCTACCTGACGCAGGTATAATGTGGCATAGGGGTTCACAAGGTCAAGCATATGTCTAGATGTGTCCCTTTGTACAGAGTTACCCCCAGGGTCCATATCAATAAGGTGTTGGGGCAGATCTGCAAAACAAAGACTAAACATGTGCTCACTTTGTAATTTCTTCTGCAAACTTCATAGTAGTAGTATCTTCCATCTCTTCTTCAACACCTACACTTATTAAACTCTCACTTTCTCTACACTCCTCTTGAGGACCAAAGAAATGAAACTCTATATCATCAGAAACTTTTTTTACATCCAACACTGAACCATGCAAAAGAGCTGAGTTTATTTCACTTAAAGATAATGCGTAAGGTCCCCACCAGAAGAAGGAGAGGAAAGGCAAACATAAAAGAAGGGAGTTTTCTAAAGGTCCCCAAAGTAATACTACAGGTCAGAACTCCACCTGAGTAGAAAAATAAATGGTTCCCTGATAAGAAGTCCTCAAGGAAGCCCCAACCAGGGTGCTTTGAGTGCCAACAGGATGGGCATTTCAAGAGAGATACCAAGTGTTTCAAGAGGGCGCAACCCCCCACTGGTCTACAGACATTAGGGCTGGCGAGTGTAGTGCTTGGGGAGGAGATTGCCCCAAATAGTGTGGAGGTGGTGTAAAGGTGTCCCAGGGGAATGGAGAGATGGTGCCAAGGGCTCACATGCCTAGCAATAGTAATAAGTATAGAGTGTGGGTCATCATCAGTGGGCAGAGGGTGAAGGCTCTGAGAGATACTGGTGCCAGCATGACTGCTGTCAGTTGTCATCTGGTGACCTCAGAGCAGGTAGTCCCTAGAACATTGCATCAGGTTATTGTGGCAGACAACCAGTGGCTCTGGTTCCCTTTGAGTGGGGTGGGGGGTCTTAGGTCCATTAAGGGTAGCTGTGATTCCATCCATGCCTGTGGATTGTCTGCTTTGCAATGACCTAGAGTACACCATCTGGAAAGTGGTGGGGCTCAGGTTTATTCAGAGTACACTCAGAGAGGAGCCCTGTCTGCCCAGTCTCTAAGGAGTGCTGCAGAGGGACTGACATCAGCAAGCATAAAGATACATTATGTAAATTTCGGAATGAATGAAGGCAAGCCCACAATGGTGAGGCCATATTTCCTGACAATTCAAGATTGGAAGTGACCAGATTCGGGTCACCCGGTCACACAAGACCACCTCTCAGCCTTCCATACCAAATGAAGAGTCGGTCAGCAGTGTTTATTTCACTTAAACATAATGCAGGACTCTTTACATAGTACAATCTTCTTACTAACTTCCGCATTTCAGAGTGATGTACTGCTAACATTCTTAAATGATGAAAAGTACTTCGACACACTTTTCTAGAAAGACAAGCCAGAGAATGACCCTGCAATTTAGTATATTTTCTCACTTTACAAGGATCTAGTCCTTGCAGCATCTTAATCTTCTGTTTAACACTTTTTTTACCATAATCTCGTAAGAAATTTCGTAATATATCAATGGATTCCTGTCATATACTACAAATACTACTACAATCCCACTTATACACTGGAGCTTGTGCACGTCTCCCTTGAACTTCTTCAGCTATTACTTCTTCCACATTTCTAGGAACCATCTTTTCTTTTTCAATTGGACAACCGTTTTTAACCTCATAGCAACGACCACTAGTATCAACTTCATGGAATAATGTATTTTGTTGAAACTAGCTTTCTTCATTAAAAAAGGTTCCGTACTAGAAGTATGCTCTCATTCACCAGAAAAGATTTTGCAAAAGTTAGTTCTATTAACCAGTCTTTTTCTTTTACTTTTCTACTTCATAAAGTGCATTATTTTATTCAATGTTTTCATTCTCTTCAATACTAATATAAACAATTTTCTTTTTAATTCAAGAGCCTTTTCAACTACACTTTCAATCTGTTGTTTCTTCTTGTAAAATGCTGATCTTCTTTTATATTTTTTGCAATCTTTCAATAAATTTTGTAGTACTCTACTTTTATACATTCTCTTTCTAATGTCTTTATATTGTTTCATCCTTTTTTCAACTTGGATTGTTTTCCTATAACTTGATTTTCCATTAATTTCTCTGTTTTTCTTTTCCTTCTGATTGCTTGTAGTACTTTTCTTTCTCTTGTCCCCATTTTCAAAATCGATTACTTTTTTTAAAACACTTTTAACAAATTCTTTTGTTCTCTTACCAGAAGACTTTTTCTTCAACGTCACATGTTGTACTTCATCTACTTTCTGCTTTTCTCTATCCTTTAGATAGTTCTGTTTCCTTTGTTCTCTTTTCTTTTTAACTTTTCTTGTCATACTGAATATTTCTTAACAATTATGAAGAATTAAAAAAAAAGTATATAATCTTTCAAAAAAATATTTAATATTATTAAAATAATTATATACAAATATTGTCATCTATAAATGAAGAAATACATTGAGTAATGCCTAGGTGAATCGATAAGTTCAACAGTAGGACCTGGATGATTCTACAACTGCAAGGGTGGTATGTAATTAGTGCCTGGGTGATTGCATAACTAAAGGGGTAATATCTGGAGGATTATTGCAGTACATAGCAAATCAGTGGGTGATTTTATAACTGCATGAGTACTGCTTGGGTGATTGCAGGAGTACTGAGGGAATGTCTGAGTGATTGGAGGAGTGCAAAGGTAGTGTCTGAGTGATTTTATAAGTGCATGAGTACTGGCTGAGTGATTACATAAGTACAAGGGTAATACCTGCATAATTGAAGGAGTGCAAGGGTAGTACCTGAAAGAATATATAAGTTGATTGATAGTGTCTGAGTGATTGAAAGAGTGCATAGGTAATACCTGGGTGAATGCATGACTGCATAGGTAGTGCCTGGGTGGTTTCATGAGTGCAGGGGTAATAACCTAGATAATTGCAACAGTGCATTTGTAGTGCCAGGATCATTTGAAGACTGCATAGGTAGCACTTGGGTGTTTTTATAACTACATGAGTGTTGGGCCTAGTAAAATACAAAGCAGAACACTATTACATGACTCAACCATAAGTCTCTCCATAGTGTTAAAACCATGCATACATACGTCTCTACCGTTTCAAATCATCATCATATCTAAAAGAAATATGTATACAATATTTCTGAAGTATAGTGAAACCTAGAAAATGAGACATGTAATAGATCTGCCTGAGCGATTGCATAACTCCATGCATAGGGCTTCGATGATTGTATGACTCCAAAGGTAGTCGCTAGGTAATAGCAGGAGAAGATGGATAGTGACTGGCTAATTCATAGGTGCATACATACAGGTTGAGTGCATGGATAAGTGTATTAATAGCACCTGAAGACATAGATGAGTCATGGAGTAGTGCCTGGTAAATAGATAACTGCAACAGTAGCACCTGGATGATTCTATGACTGCAAGGGTAGTGTGTAGGTTATTACATGACTGCATAGGTAGACACTGCATGATTCTATGACTGCAAAGGTACTACATAAGTAGTGCCTGGGTGATTCCATGACTACAGGGGTAATATCTGGTGATTTACATAACTACATAGAAAGTGACTGGGTGATTATATAAGAGCATGATTACTTCTTGGGTGATTTCAGAACTACTGAGATAACGCCTGACTGAATAAATGAGTGCAAAGGTAGTGCCTGAGTGATCTCATAACACCATGACTACTGTATGAGTGATTACATAAGTACAAGGCTAGTGCCTCTGTTATTGAAAGAGTAAAAAATTAGTCCCTGAGTGATTATATAAGTGCATGAGTAGTGGCTACATGATTCAAAGAGTGTATGGGTAATACCTTGGTGATTGCATGAGTGCACAGCTACTGCCTGGGTGATTGTATGAGTGCAGGGGTAATGTCTAGGTGATTGCATCAGTCCATATGTACTGCCTGGATCCTTGGAAGACAGCATGGGTAGTACTGGAGTGTTTTATAAGTGCATGAGTGTTGGGCCTAGACAAATATAAAACAGCAGACTATTACATGACTCAACCATAAGCCTCTCCAGATCAATAAAAGCATGCATACATATGTCTCTACCTTTTCAAATCATCATCATATCTAAAATAAATATATATTCAATATTTCTGAAATATAATGAAACCTAGAAACTGAGACATGTAATAGATCTGCCTGAGTGATTGCAAAACACCATGGACAGTACTTGGGTGATTGTATGACTCCAAAGGTAGTCGCTGGGTAATTGCAGGAGAAGATGGATAGTGACTGGCTAATTACATGAGTGCACACATAATGGTTCAGTGCATGGTTAAGTGTATAAATAGCACCTGAAGGCTAAGATCACTCACTAAGAAGTACCTATGTGAATAGATGAGTGCAACAGTAGGGTCTGGATGATTCTATGACTGCAAGGGTAGTGCCTGGGTTATTACATGAGTGCATAGGTAGAGACTGCATGAATCTATAACTGTAGGGGTAGTACATAACTAGTGCCTAGGTGATTGCATGATTGCAGGGGTAATATCTGGGGGATTATTGGAGTACATAGGAAGTGAGTGGGTGATTTTACTACCTGAGTGATTACAGGAGTGCAAAGGTAGTGCCTCTGTGATTTTATAAGTGCATGAGTATTGCCTGAGTGATTACATAAGTGCAAGAGTAGTGCCTCCGTGTTTGAGAGAGTGCAAAGATAGTGCCTCGGTAATTGAAGCACTGTATAGCTAATACATTGGTGATTGCATGAATACAGAAGAAACCTCTGGGGGATTAAAGGAATACATAGGTAACACCAGGGTGACTGCATGACTACAGGAGTAATATCTCGTGATTTACATGACTACATACAAAGTGACTGAATGATTTTATAACTGCATGGGTACTTCTTGGGTGATTTCAGGACTACTGAGGTAACGCCTGAGTGAATAAATGAATACAAAGGTAGTTCCTGGGTGATCTCATAACACCACGACTACTGTATGAGTGATTACATAAGTACAAGGCTAGTGCCTCTGTGATTGAAAGAGTACAATGTTAGTGCCTGAGTGATTATATAAGTGCATGAGTAGTGGATACATGATTCAAAGAGTGCATGGGTAATACCTTGATTGCATGAGTGCATAGCTACTGCCTGGGTGATTGCATGAGTGCAGGGGTAATGTCTGGATGATTGCATCAGTGCATATGTACTGCCTGGATCATTGAAAGACTGCTTGGGTAGTACTAGGGTGTTTTATAACTGCATGAGTGTTGGGCCTAGCCAAATATAAAACAGCAGACTATTACATGACTCAACCATAAGTCTCTCCATATCATTAAACGCATGCATACATATGTCTCTACCTTTTCAAATCATCATCATATCTAAAAGAAATATATATACAATATTCCTGAAATATAGTGAAACCTAGAAACTGAGACATGTAATAGATCTGCCTGATTAATTGCAAAACACCATGGACAGTACTTGGGTGATTGTATGACTCCAAAGTTAGTCGCTGAGTAATTGCAGGAGAAGATGGATAGTGACTGGCTAATTACATGAGTGCACACATAAAGGTTCAGTGCATGATTAAGTGTATAAATAGCACCTGAAAGCATAGATTACTCACTAAGAAGTGCCTATGTGAATAGATGAGTGCAACAGTAGGGTATGGATGACTTCTATGACTGCAAGGGTAGTGCCTGGGTTATTACATGAGTGCATAGGTAGAGACTGCATGAATCTATAACTGTAGGGGTAGTACATAACTAATGCCTGTGTGATTGCATGATTGCAGGGGTAATATATGGGGGATTACTGCAGTACATAGGAAGTGAGTGGGTTATTTTATAAGTCCATCAGTACTGCCTGGGTGAATGCAGAAGTACTAAGGTACTGCCTGAGTGATTACAGGAGTGCAAAGGTAGTGCCTCGGTGATTTTATAAGTGCATGAGTATTGCCTGAGTGATTACATAAGTACAAGAGTAGTGCCTCCGTGATTGAGAGAGTGCAAGGATAGTGCCTGCGTGATTGAAGCACTGTATAGCTAATGCATTGGTGATTGCATGAGTACAGAGGTAATGTCTGGGGGATTAAAGGAGTACATAGCTAATGCCTGGGTGACTGCATGACTACAGGAGTAATATCTGGTGATTTACATGACTACATAGAAAGTGACTGGGTGATTTCAGAACTACTGAGATCACGCCTGAGTGAATAAATAAGTGCAAATGTAGTGCGTGGGTAATTTCATAATACCATGACTACTGTATGAGTGATAACATAAGTACAAGGCTAGTGCCTCTGTGATTGAAAGAGTACAATATTAGTGCTTGAGTGATTATATAACTGCATGAGTAGTGGCTACATGATTCACAGAGTGCATGGGTAATACCTTGGTGATTGCATGAGTGCATAGCTACTGCCTGGGTGATTGCATGAGTGCAGGGGTAATGCCTGGGTGATTGCATCAGTGTATATGTACTGCCTGGATCATTGAAAGACTGCTTGGGTAGTACTAGAGTGTTTTATAACTGCATGAGTGTTGGGCCTAGCCAAATATAAAACAGCAGACTATTACATGACTCAACCTGTAATAGATCTGCCTGATTGATTGCAAAACACCATGGATAGTACTTGGGTGATTGTATGACTCCAGAGGTAGTTGCTGGGTAATTGCAGGAGAAGATGGATAGTGACTGGCTAATTACATGAGTGCACACATAACAGTTCAGGGCATGGATAGGTGTATAAATAGCACCTGAAGGCATAGATGACTCTCTAAGAAGTGCCTAGGTGAATAGATGAGTGCAACAGTAGAACCTAGATGATTCTACATATCATACAGGGTGATTGCATGAGTGCAGGGATAATATCTGGGTGATTGGAGGAGTGCATGGGTAATGCCTGGGTGCATGGAAGAGTGCATGGGTAGTGCCTGGTTGCATGGAGTAGTGCATAGGTAGTTCCTGGGTGATTGGAGAACTGCATGAGTAGAACCTGGGTGATTGCATGAGTGTACAGGTAGTGACTGGGTTATTACATGAGTGCATAGATACAGCCTGCATTATTGCATGACTGCAGGAGTAGTACATAACTAGTGCCTGGGTGATTGCATGACTGCAGGGGTAATATCTGGGGGGTTACTGGAGTACATAGCAAGTGAGTGGGTGATTTTATGCATGCGTACTGACTAAGTGATTGGAGGAGTGCATAGATCCTGAAAAGGAAATTGGAGGAGTGCAAGGGTATTGCCTGGGTGATTGAACCAGTGTATAGCTAATGCATTGGTGATTGCATAACTTCACAGGTAATATTTGGGGGACTACAGGAGTACATAGAAAGTGCCTGGGTGATTTTATAAGTGCATCAGTACTGCCTGGGTGATTAGAGTAATACTGTGATAGTGCCTCAGTGATTGCAAAAGTGTAAAGGTAGTGCCTGGATGATTTTATAAGTGCATAGGCAATGGCTAAGTGATTGGAGGAGTGCATAGATCCTGACAGGGTGATTTGAGGAGTGCAAGGGTAGTGCCTGCATGATTAAACCAGTGTATAGCTAACGCATTGATGATTGCATGATTGCAAGAGTTATTTCTGGGGATTAGAGGAGTACATAGGTAATGGCTGGTGATTCCATTATTACAGGGGTAATATTTTGGAAATTACAGGAGTACTTAGCAGCATATGCTAGCAGCATCATATATAAAAGTAATATACAGATAAATGTATAACTATGTTTTCTTATTTTATCATCTTCGCACACATAATACATACCATAATACATATGCAAGTAGACACTTATCTCAGTCACAACACCATCCACAGCTCAAAACTTCACAGACTTCACTTCAATTTTCAAACAGACACTGAAAATTATGCGGTATATATGAAATATAACTTTCCTCACATCATACAAATTACTCTAATAAATAACATCTCTACAAACATCTCAAACCTCACTTTCAAACTGCTGCTTTACCATTCTACAACTATTTATAATGTTACACCTACCCAAATACAAAGCAGGAACCCTTCACATGTCTTTACTAAAAGTCTCACCATATTCCTAAAAGCATACATGAATATGTCTATACCATAACACTATCCAAACCTTAAAAATTCACAGACCAAACTTCCAATTTCAAGCAAACACCAAAAAGTATGTGGCATACTTCAACTGTACCTCTCTAGAAACTTAAAAAAGAACCCTAATCAATAATACCTTATGTCAACATCTTTCAAACCACACTATTATGCTGCATCTTCACCATTCCACTACTAATCACAGTCTTGAGACTACCACATAAAAAGCAACAACACCTCTTTGTTATACATCATGCACCTTCAAATGTATAAGACATATGAAAATACATATACAAGTAGAAACATACTTGAGAGAGAAGTCCATGCACACCTTAAAACTTGACAGACTCCACCTCCAACTTTAAAGCAACAGCTAAAATTATGCGGTATACTACAAATGTACATATCCACACAATAAAACAAACTACCATAATCACTAATCCATCTTCCAATACACACATATTACTATACAGAATCTATTTCAAACAACATTTAACTACAATAAAACAAACTACAATACACATCTCTACATTTAATAATATATTTCAAATATCACAGTTCATCAATAATTTTTAAAGATTAAAAATAAACCTAATACATAATACACCTCAGAAATGTATAACTCACCTTCCAAATTGATTTGTAGAATTTAAAATATCACAAACTCATAAAAGAAATTCTTATGCACACAATGAATGTAATGCACCACTCTCAGCAAGGTAAAACCAGTAATGGCAAACTTTCCCTCTCTTTCTCCACACAAATACATGTAAGTAACAAATCACATTGCTTCCTACATTATTTCAAATTATAAAACACATTTCTATTGGTTAGACATATTAACCCTTAGCAACTGACTTCTAAAAGTGCCCAAACTGGTTCTGGAATTTTTGGAGTCGCGACTCCACCGTGCACCAACGCGATGGAGCCGCGAATCCATACGGGAGTTCAAAAATATATTACAAATAAAAATACCACTATTTTTTAGGAACACACCTCTTCTAAAGATAGTACTGACTTGGGAAATCTTACTTTAATAAGATATCACTTATATATAAATTACAATTTCACATTTTAAGTCCACAGTTAAGTTTCAACCCTTCCCCATTCTGCTTAATGTCAGTTTCCATAGTAACAGTTCATGGAACATTCAACTGAACTGACAGGTCACAAGGTCACCATATTTTCAAGTTCAGCACACAAGGTTACAAATGCAAACAGCAGGTGTGGTTGACATTTGCAAAAAATGACCTAATCCTATCTACTGTACCTTTCAAACATTTTTTACTAACCAATAAGAAACATGCTTTTTAAAGAAAGTAACATGCACCCTATTTTTGAATGTACAATGTTCTTAAATGACCAATCAATTAAAAATCAGCATCTTGTCCACCATTTTAGATACCGCTCATTCTACCAACTGACTACCTCAGCTCCAGACATCTTTTCATTACTTCCAGACATCCCTTCAAGATGCTTACAGTATGGATTGTTGGGCACAGCTATGTTTTCTGGTGTTTTCTGGTGCAAAAGGTATGCTGAACGCAGAGGTATTGACCTTTTTGCATCTCCAACACCCTGACCTCATGATTGTGCACTGTGGTGGCAATGACCTAGGCACATTGACTGGGGTAGGTCTGGAAATGCTAATGAAGGACACCTTTGCACAATTGATGTTGCTTTTACCTCAAACTGTCTTTGTATACTCTAATATATGCCAAACACAGAAATGGAAGTGGTCAACTCAATTCTGTCCACAGTTTGAGAAAGCTAGGAAGAATGTCAATAAAGCTGTTTCTGCATACCTCAGAGATCATAGAATGGGGTCCATCTACAACAACAATATACGTTTTGATATGGATGACATCTACAGAAGTGATGGAGTACACTTCACAGATCAAGGAAGCAGAGTCTTTCTCAACAACCTAAAGCTGTGCATCCGCACTTACGTGTAGCTACAATAAAGTCAAAATAAAAACAAGGGCTCTTTTTAGAGCCACCCTATAACCCAACATATAATCTTACTTTTTCAAAAACATATATACTCTATTTTTTTAATTTTGCCTGGAGTCGCGAACCCATCGCAATTACACGGGGGGCCGCGCTGAGAGCTGCATTGGGGTCGCAACTCCAAATCGAAAAAAAAAGACGCCTCTCTTTCATTATTCCATATTCGCCCCGGGGACCCCATCCCCCGGGGTCTGCCAGCAGTTATTATTGTAAAAAAATAAGGAGGGGGACCGTGTGGCCCGCCTCCTCAGGCCAATAATGGCCCCGGGGACCCCATCCCGCCGAGGCCTGCCACTATTATTTTTTAAAAGAAAAAGAGGGGGACCACATGGTCCCCCTCCTCAGGCCAATATTGGCCCTGGGGACCCCATCCCCCAGGGCCTGCCACTATTTTTTTTTTTTTTTTTAAAACAGGGGGACTGCGTGCCCCCCTCCTCAGGCCAATAATGGCCCCTGGGACCCCATCCCCCGGGGCCTGGCCTCAGCGTTGGGGACCGTGGGGGGAGCCCCAATGCCCCCACGGTCCCTGATGGCTCCCCGCCCCCTGCAGGAGCCGGCATTGCTTTTGGGCAAGGGGAGCTGCTAACATGCAGCTCCCATTGCTCAAAAGCAATTCTGCTTTGCTTCATTGAAGCGAGAGCAGGTTTTCTGCTCTTGCTTCAACGAAGCAAAGCATTGTTTGCTAAGACAGGGCCATCGAGGGGTCTAGGAGGGGGGCTGCGTGGCCCCCCTCCCTTTGTGAAAATAGCCCCGGGGAGGTGGCGGTCCCCGGGGCTTGGGGGGCCCACAAGGCCCCCCACCCTTATAAAAATAAAGCTCCAGGGAGGTGGCGGTTCCCTGGGCTGCGGGGGCCCCCGTGGGCCCCTGCTATATAATAACACATTGCCCCGGGACCTGGCTCACCCGGGGGCTTAAGAAAAACGAAGCGCAGGAGACTGCGCTTCGTTTTTTTTTTATTTTCTCGGCGGGATTTGCTCACCCAGCATGGCTTCCGCCGAAAAAACAAAAACCATGCTTTTTTTGGCCCTGGGGGTCCCTGTGGGACTCCCTGACCAGCCCTAGGGGTCAAGGTGTTTCTACCCTGACCCCTTTCCTACATTTACAACATTTTTAAACTTTTTCATGTACAAAATGGCTGCCAACACACTCTGGTTTAGAGTGTTGGCAGCCAATAAGAATGAAGCTCGTGCTCGGTACGGTTCGCGAACCCTCCTCGGTGCTATATATATATAAACACTCATCATCATTCTGGGAAACCTCTAGTCATCCATGTCATGATGCCCACTCGTGGTAAAATGCTGCCCTGACATATTGTTAGTAGTGCTTGGTAACATATATGCATCAGTGGTATGATACTTACACCTGATGAAATGCAAGCCCTGACTAATGGTTATATTTCTTGTCAATTGGTGGGCACCCATTCTGGTCGTGGTTGAATGTGGTGATTATTCGCATATTGTGGGTACCCATGGTATGATGGGTTCAACCTCAACAATAATGCTGTTCCTGGCATAAAGAAAGAAGTAATTCCTGTCACAATGCTGGTAATGACAGAACAGTGGTCATTCTTGAGATATTTATGTCCATCTGTGACCTAATGGTGCAGACCCATGGCACAATGACAAAGAAAGGTAAATATTTTCTGGGCTTCCCTTACGAGTCCAGTGGGTAACAGCAACACGTTTAATTAATAAATCAAAAATATTTAGATGCAGGAGTCACAAAAGATGATGGCACATATGCAAATAAAAGAAACCTACACAGACCAAGGATCGAAGTTAAAACCCTAGTTGTTTATTCAAATTAAAGAGTCATTTCAAAAGGCAGAAGTAGTTAATTAGCTAAATTGAAGTCAGCATCAATAATGTATCAAATAAAGAACATGTGAGAAGAACAACATAAGGTCACTGGAAAGCAAGTAAATAGTGGAAAAAATATAGTTCAGTAGGAGGACTGACACACAATCTGCTCAAATAGTTTTTTTTCAAATAGTCAAAAGATAAACAAGCACAGAGCTTGCAAAGCTGGAAAAGTAAGGAAAAGTCTGGCACATCTCCCAAAAAAGGCACATTTGGCCAGTATAATTAAAGTTACTTAGCATAAGCCATTAGCTTTTATAATACATTGTTAGAACTGGGGGTCTCTAGTTGGCAATGGTTTGCACCTTTGTCCAAATAGGGACCCTTGCTTCTAGTCAGGATAAGGGGGAAACACTCCTAAAATAACCCCTGCTCACCCCCTGGTAGCTTGGCACGAGCAGACAGGCTTATCTCAGAGGCAGTGTGTAAAGCATTTGTGAACCACATACAGTAATACAGTGAAAACACTACAGATGGACACCACACAGGTTGTTTATGTAAAAATAAGTAATCTTTATATAGACTTATCACAAGACCCAATAGCAAAAATCCACAATACAGTACTCAAAAATAGACTTAAAATGATAGAGACAGTTCACGTTATCTTCAAAAATAGGATAGTCAATCAAATAAAGCTTGTAGCAACAAATAACTCCACTTGGAGTTATCACGACGTCGTGACCGGTGGAAATCCCAAAGTACGGCGCCGACCGCGAGGTGCGCAGCGTCGGGCCCGGAGTCGAGCAGACCCACAAAGAACAGTACCTGGAATTCGATGAAAACAAAGACGGTGCACGGCGTCGGGGAGGTGATGCTTCGTTGGCGCCGGCGGCGTCGGTTCCTTACGACCCCAGGGGAGGTGATGTCTCGGTTCCTTACTGCAGCGCAGGGGAGGTGAGGCGTCGGTTCCTTACTGTGTCGGGGAGGTGACGTCACGGATGGCGGCGAGGCGTCGGTTCCTTACGATGGTGCGGCGTCGATGGATTCGGGGTCACCCACGTCGAGGATCGGCTCCGCGATGATGAAGCCCTGGCGTCGGTGAAGTCGGGGCTGCGGTGCGAGTCGGGACGGTGCGTCGTGAGCGTCACGAGCGGTGTCCTCGGCTCCGGTGCAGGCAGCGGCCTCAATGACGGCTTCGGAGTCGATGTCGCACGGCGTCGGCAGGCGTCGGGCCTACGGTGCAAGTCGGGCGGTGCGTCGTGCTCTTCACGAGCGGTGCCCACGGCTTCGGTGCAGGTTACGGCGTCGCTCGCCGGCGTCGGTGTTGCAATTTCCCTCTGTTAGCAGCTAAAACAGCAGTTCCAGATGCAGGCAAACAGAAGGGGTGAAGTCTTTGTGTCCCTGTGACTTCAGGCAGGAGGCAAGCTCAGTTCAAGCCCTTGGAGATTCCCTCTTCAAGATGACAAAGCACAGCAAAGTCTCTTCTCCTGTCCTTGGCAGAAAGCAACCACTGCAGGCCAACCCCAATCAGCAAAACAGCCCAGGGGCAGTACTCCTCCTTCAGCTTCTCCGGTTCTTCTCCTTGGCAACAGGTTTCTTGATTTCCCAGAAGTGATCTAATTTCCTAGGGGTCTGGGTCCCCTTTTATACACAGTTTTCCTTTGTTCTCTGAAGGCAGAGAGGCCTCTGCCTAGTCCAAAACCAGTTCTGGTCAGTCCTGGAGCACTTTGTTTTTCTGACTCCTTCTTTCCTTTGAGAGTGAGGGGCAGAGCCATCAGACGCCCGGCAGGAGGTGGAGCCAGCATTGTGGAAGGCAGGCACAGCCCTATTCAGACCCAGGTGCAACTCCTCCCACCCATCCTCCTTCAGGCAGACCTATTCAGCCTAGTGCTGACTCACCCTGCCTCCTGGAATCCCCCAGCCCCTGTCACTCACAAACCCAGACATACAATACACAACCTGAGCAGAGGCAGCTGGATGGTTTAGGCAAGAAAATACCTACTTTCTAAAAGTGGTATTTTCAAACAAAGAATGTTAAAACCAACTTCACTAAAAGATGTATTTTATCATCCTGAGTTCAGGCATACTAAATTCGTTTTTCTACCATGTTCTCTGGGTCAGTTAGGATTATAAGGTGTAATAATCAAACTGCCCCTTCTGGCCTTTGGAGAACAGGTAGCCTTGCAATAGTGAAAACGAAAATGGCTGTAATTCACTATTAGGACATGCCACACACACCAGGGCATGTCCTACCTTATACTTACAATGCACCCTGCCCTAGGGCCTACTTTAGGGGTGACCAACATGCAGTAAAGGGAAGGTTTAGGGACTGGTGAGTGGGTGTACTCACCAAGTCGACATGGCAGCCCTAGGCTGCACACAGGCTCTGCGATGGCAGGCCTGAGACACATTTTACAAGCCGCTTCTGTGGGTGGCACAACCAGTGCTGCGAGCCCACCAGCGGCATTGGATTTACAAGCCCTGGGCACACTCAGTGCACTGTACTAGGGACTGACAAGTAAACCAATCATCCAATCATGGAGTCACTAATCCATACATCGATTTACAGTAGGGAGCACTTGCACTGTGGCACTGAACAGCAGTGGCACAGTGCCCAAAAGCATCTAAAACCAGCAAAACATAAGAGGCAACAGCAAAAAAAATGGAAGGGAGACCCACGCCAATGGTGCCAAGTCTAACACGTGTCCCCTCCAGCTGAAATGTGGGGAGAACTACCCTTCCTCCTGGGAGTTCTCATCACTAAGGCGGAAAAATCTGGACAGACCATCAGCATTGGCGTGTTCTGTACCAGGGCGGTGTTCCACCGTAAAGTCCATCCCCTGTAGGGAAATGGACCACCTCAACAGTTTTGGATTCTCACCCCTCATCTGCATTAACCATCTGAGGGGCCTGTGGTCTGTCTGAACCCGGAAGTGAGTCCCAAACAAATATGGTCTCAACTTCTTCAGCGCCCAGACCACAGCAAATGCCTCACGTTCAATCGCACTCCACCTCTGTTCCCGTGGGAGTAACCTCCTACTAATAAAGGCTACAGGTTGGTCTAGGCCCTCCTCATTCATCTGTGAAAGCACAGCCCCAACACCATGCTCTGAAGCATCTGTCTGCACAATGAATTCCTTTGAGAAGTTGGGCGCCTGAAGCACGGGCGCCGTGCACATGGCAGATTTCAGGGCATCAAAAGCCTTTTGGCAGGCATCAGTCCAGTTCACTTTCCTGGGCTGCTTCCTGGAAGTCAGCTCAGTCAAGGGTGCAACAATGTTGCCATACCCCTTGACAAACCTCCTGTAATACCCGGTGAGTCCTAAGAAGGCCCTCACCTCTGTCTGGGTTTTGGGGGTTCCCAAGCCAGAATGGTATCTATCTTGGGCTGTAGGGGCGCCACCTGGCCGCTCCCTACCTGGTGTCCCAAGTACACCACAGAACCCTGCCCGATCTGGCACTTACTCGCCTTGATCGTGAGGCCTGCCCTCCGCAGCGCCTTCAACACTTCCCAGAGGTGGTGCAGATGTTCCTCCCAAGTGGCGCTGAACACTGCAATGTCATCCAGGTAGGCGGCACTGAATTCTTCCAGCCCAGCCAACACCTGGTTGACCAACCTCTGAAAGGTGGCAGGGGCATTCTTCATCCCAAAGGGCATCACCCGGAATTGGTAGTGCCCATCTGGTGTGGAGAATGCTGACCTCTCTTTGGCCCCATCAGTTAAGGCGATCTGCCAGTACCCAGACGTTAGATCAAACGTGCTGAGGTACCGGGCAGCCCCTAACCGATCAATGAGCTCATCAGCTCTGGGGATGGGGTGCGCGTCAGTCCTTGTGACTGAATTGAGTCCTCGGTAGTCCACACAGAACCGGAGTTCGGGTGTGGCACCAGGCGCGGCAGCCTTTGGGACCAAGACCACTGGGCTGGCCCAAGGGCTGTTAGAGGACTCAATCACCCCTAAGGCAAACATCTTGGAGACCTCCTCCTTGATGCAAGCCCTCACCCTGTCAGTCACTCTGTAAGTTTTGTGCTTTACAGGAGGACTGTCCCCAGTGTCCACATCATGGATGCACCATTCAGTGATACTGGGAGTCAGGGAGAACAGATCAGAAAACTGTCCCAACAGTTGGCGACAGTCATTCTGCTGCTCCGGGGTCAGGGTGGGAGAGAGGTTCACACCATCCACTGACCCATCTTGCTCTTTTGCATACAGGAGATCAGGAAGAGGTTCAGTCTCCTCTTCCATCCCAGCATCTGTTGCTAAGAGCATGCCCACTTCAGACCTCTCAAAGTGGGGCTTCAGGCGGTTCACATGCAGGACCCGCAAGGGGTTCCTGGGAGACTGCAAGTCCACCAAGTAGGTGACATCACTCTTGCGCTCCACCACCTCAAATGGTCCGGTCCACTTATCCTGGAGCGCACAGGGCTCCACTGGGGCCATGACCCAAACCTTTTGTCCAGGCTGAAACTCGATCAGAGTGGCGTTCTGATCATGCCAACGTTTCATCTCTTCCTGGCTGGCTTCCAGATTCGCCTCAGCGAGTTGTCTGAAACGCCGAGTCTGGTTCCTGAAGGCCAGCATGTAACTAAATACATCCTGGGGAGTTTTCCTGGGAGCTTTCTCCCAGCCTTCCTTGACCAGACTCAGAGGTCCTCTTACAGGATGGCCGTACAGCAGTTCAAAGGGACTGAACCCTAAGGACTTCTGGGGCACCTCTCTGTAAGCAAAGAGCAGGCATGGCAAGAGGACGTCCCACTTACGCCTCATGGGTTCTTCCAGACCCATAATCATGCCTTTAAGGGTCCGGTTGAATCTCTCAACCAGCCCATTACCTTGGGGGTGGTAAGGAGTGGTGAACTTATAGGTTACACCACACTCCTGCCACAGGGACTTCATATACTTGGAAATGAAGTTAGTACCACGGTCAGACACCACCTCCTTGGGGAACCCCACACGGGAGAAAATCCCCATCAGTGCACGTCCCACCACGGGGGCCGTCACTGTCCGAAGAGGGATGGCTTCCGGGTACCGGGTGGCATGGTCCACCAAGACCAGGATGAACCTGTTGCCCATGGCTGTCTTGGGATCCAGAGGCCCCACAATGTCAATACCCACCCTCTCAAAGGGGGTGCTGACAACAGGGAAAGGTTGGAGAGGAGCCTTGTGCTTCCTCCCACTCTTACCACTTGCCTGGCAAGTCTGACAGGTCCTGCAATGAGTATCTGAACTCTTGCGCATTTGGGGCCAATGAAAGTGGGTGACAAGCCTTTGAAAGGTCTTGTCTTGCCCCAAATGTCCTGCTAAAGGCACATCATGAGCCAGACCCAGTAGGAAGGCTCTGAAGCGCTGGGGTACCACCAGCACATGGGCTGACCCAGGCTCAGCAACCTTAGGCTCACTATACAGGAGACCATTCTCCCAGTAGATCCAGTGTGATCCAGACTGATCACCTGCTGCCTGGCTTACAGCCTGTTGCCGCAAGCCCTCAAGAGAAGGGCACTTCTTCTGCTCCTCGCAGAATTCTTCCCTGGAGGGGCCTCCTTCCTGCTGCCAATGGGTCAGCTCAGGCAGGTCCCCCAGTTCAGCCACTTGTTCCCCTGTAGGTTCCAGGGCATCCCCCTCAAGGTCTGCCTCCTCCTGGACCGTGGGAACTTCGGGGCCGGTTTCCCGCGCCCCTGCCTCCTCTCTTTAAGGCAGGCACCTGGGCCCTTCTTCCAGGCTCCAGGTCCTCTTGAATACCCTTACCGGCTGCCATTGACCGAGTGGTCACACACGCCCACTCTGGCAGACCCAACATCTCCAAATGAGACCTCCGCTCCACCTTCGCCCAAGGGGAGCTCTCCAAATCATTGCCTAGCAGACAGTCAACAGGCATGGCTGGCCTCACAGCTACTTGAAGGATACCTGAGACCCCCCCACTCAAAGGGAACCTGGGCCACCTTGCAGTGGCTCTCTGAGTTGTCAGCGGCAACTACAGGGTAGAATACGTTGGGGACCACCTGCTCCTCAGACACCAGCCGACAACTGACAGCTGTCACACTGGCCCCGGTGTCTCTCAGAGCCTCCACCCTATGGCCATTGATGGTCACCCACTGCCTGTATTTTTTAGTGTTATCAGGCAGCTGGGTCCTAGGGACCATCTCACTGTCTCCTAAAGAGACCAGGGACATCTCTGCGGGACCCCACCCACCTTGGGCACCCAACTCCTCCCCCAGGGCTACACTAGCCATCTGCCGGGGTGGTGCACCAGTGGGTGCAGTGGTCACAGTATTGGGGCACTTGGGACTTCCTACAAAGTGACCCACCTGACCACAACTAAAACATGCTTTGGGCCCCTTCTGAACAGACTTATCTGTTGGGACCCATGGTCTTTTCTCAGTGGGAGGCTGGGAACCCTTACCTTGGTTCCCTTGGGGTTTACTTTGGGGCCCTTTTGGAACTCCTTCTGTTTACCCTTGTCCCCCCACTCTTCTGCTGGGGACCCTGCCCACCTTTGGCGGAGTCTCCCACAAGACCCTTGTGGACCCGGGTACTGACCCAGCGGTCCGCCTCCTCAGCAAGCTTTCTAGGATTAGTTAGCTTACTGTCAACTAGGTGCTGGCGTAGCTCTGGAAAACAACTACTGGACAAGTGCTCCCATGCGATTAAATCATAGAACTCCTGTAAGTCATTTACTTTGCTACCCTTCACCCATCCATCCAATGCTCTGCAAAAATAAGACACATACTCCACCCAGGTACTAGACTCCAGCTTTTTGCAGTTCCTAAACTTCTGCCTATAAAGCTCTGGAGTTAACCCATACCTTGCCACTAAAGCTTCCTTCAGGTGGGCATAGGACATCTGATCCACTGTGGGCAAGGCTAGCAAGGTTTCCCTTCCCTCACCTGCAAAGCGGCCCCACAACCCCGCTCCCCAATCCTTCTCAGGGACCCGGTGTGATGTCATGGCGATCTCATATGCTTTAAACCATTGCCCAATGTCCTCCCCCTTCATGAAATCCTTAATAACCTCCTTGGGGATGTACACTCTACTTTCTACAGGCACTGGAGGTGTGCTGCCACCAGAGGGAGTGATTTCTAGGCTCCTAGCCTTTAGCTCTAGCTCCCTCACCACTCTCTCATGCTCTAAAAGCATCTTCTTTTCTTCCATAGCCAACCTCTTACTTTCTAACTCCAATTTCTTATGCTCAAGGCTATCATGGCTTCCCTGTTTCAGTTTGGCCATCTCCATTTCATGCATCCTGCTTTTGTCCCTGTCCTCCAGCTCCTCTGGAGACAGGCCCTTTGAGAAACACTGCTGCCCTCCCTGGAAGGCGCTCTCCTCCCAGTTAAGCCCAATGGCCCCTCAAGCTGCCCATCTAAATTCTCTGCCTCCTCCACAGGCTCCTCGGACTGCCCACTGGCATTCCGTGCTTCCAACCAGGCCCTTAGCGCCTTGTGAAACTCCTCCTTCCTGGTGAGGCCTCTCATAGAGATTTTAAACTTTTTGCAAACAGCTTTGAGTTCTGTCACAGTGTAGGTATCAACCCTATCTTCTTCAAATTCAATATCTGCAGGTGCAATGGATCCTTTTTGCTCATGGTGAAAATTGGCAGTTCTCAACAAAAATAAAGGTTCCAAGGAAAAAAAGTCCTATCAAAATGTATGTGGTCGCGTATTGGTCTGCACTCACTAGTAGTGTACACCAATCACTGTATATGAATCACAAATGCAAGTCCAAATCCTCACCGCTGACCACCAATGTTAGAACTGGGGGTCTCTAGTTGGCAATGGTTTGCACCTTTGTCCAAATAGGGACCCTTGCTTCTAGTCAGGATAAGGGGAAACACTCCTAAAATAACCCCTGCTCACCCCCTGGTAGCTTGGCACGAGCAGACAGGCTTATCTCAGAGGCAGTGTGTAAAGCATTTGTGAACCACATACAGTAATACAGTGAAAACACTACAGATGGACACCACACAGGTTGTTTATGTAAAAATAAGTAATCTTTATATAGACTTATCACAAGACCCAATAGCAAAAATCCACAATACAGTACTCAAAAATAGACTTAAAATGATAGAGACAGTTCACGTTATCTTCAAAAATAGGATAGTCAATCAAATAAAGCTTGTAGCAACAAATAACTCCACTTGGAGTTATCACGACGTCGTGACCGGTGGAAATCCCAAAGTACGGCGCCGACCGCGAGGTGCGCAGCGTCGGGCCCGGAGTCGAGCAGACCCACAAAGAACAGTACCTGGAATTCGATGAAAACAAAGACGGTGCACGGCGTCGGGGAGGTGATGCTTCGTTGGCGCCGGCGGCGTCGGTTCCTTACGACCCCAGGGGAGGTGATGTCTCGGTTCCTTACTGCAGCGCAGGGGAGGTGAGGCGTCGGTTCCTTACTGTGTCGGGGAGGTGACGTCACGGATGGCGGCGAGGCGTCGGTTCCTTACGATGGTGCGGCGTCGATGGATTCGGGGGTCACCCACGTCGAGGATCGGCTCCGCGATGATGAAGCCCTGGCGTCGGTGAAGTCGGGGCTGCGGTGCGAGTCGGGACGGTGCGTCGTGAGCGTCACGAGCGGTGTCCTCGGCTCCGGTGCAGGCAGCGGCCTCAATGACGGCTTCGGAGTCGATGTCGCACGGCGTCGGCAGGCGTCGGGCCTACGGTGCAAGTCGGGGCGGTGCGTCGTGCTCTTCACGAGCGGTGCCCACGGCTTCGGTGCAGGTTACGGCGTCGCTCGCCGGCGTCGGTGTTGCAATTTCCCTCTGTTAGCAGCTAAAACAGCAGTTCCAGATGCAGGCAAACAGAAGGGGTGAAGTCTTTGTGTCCCTGTGACTTCAGGCAGGAGGCAAGCTCAGTTCAAGCCCTTGGAGATTCCCTTCTTCAAGATGACAAAGCACAGCAAAGTCTCTTCTCCTGTCCTTGGCAGAAAGCAACCACTGCAGGCCAACCCCAATCAGCAAAACAGCCCAGGGGCAGTACTCCTCCTTCAGCTTCTCCGGTTCTTCTCCTTGGCAACAGGTTTCTTGATTTCCCAGAAGTGATCTAATTTCCTAGGGGTCTGGGTCCCCTTTTTATACACAGTTTTCCTTTGTTCTCTGAAGGCAGAGAGGCCTCTGCCTAGTCCAAAACCAGTTCTGGTCAGTCCTGGAGCACTTTGTTTTTCTGACTCCTTCTTTCCTTTGAGAGTGAGGGGCAGAGCCATCAGACGCCCGGCAGGAGGTGGAGCCAGCATTGTGGAAGGCAGGCACAGCCCTATTCAGACCCAGGTGCAACTCCTCCCACCCATCCTCCTTCAGGCAGACCTATTCAGCCTAGTGCTGACTCACCCTGCCTCCTGGAATCCCCCAGCCCCTGTCACTCACAAACCCAGACATACAATACACAACCTGAGCAGAGGCAGCTGGATGGTTTAGGCAAGAAAATACCTACTTTCTAAAAGTGGTATTTTCAAACAAAGAATGTTAAAACCAACTTCACTAAAAGATGTATTTTATCATCCTGAGTTCAGGCATACTAAATTCGTTTTTCTACCATGTTCTCTGGGTCAGTTAGGATTATAAGGTGTAATAATCAAACTGCCCCTTCTGGCCTTTGGAGAACAGGTAGCCTTGCAATAGTGAAAAACGAAAATGGCTGTAATTCACTATTAGGACATGCCACACACACCAGGGCATGTCCTACCTTATACTTACAATGCACCCTGCCCTAGGGCCTACTTTAGGGGTGACCAACATGCAGTAAAGGGAAGGTTTAGGGACTGGTGAGTGGGTGTACTCACCAAGTCGACATGGCAGCCCTAGGCTGCACACAGGCTCTGCGATGGCAGGCCTGAGACACATTTTACAAGCCGCTTCTGTGGGTGGCACAACCAGTGCTGCGAGCCCACCAGCGGCATTGGATTTACAAGCCCTGGGCACACTCAGTGCACTGTACTAGGGACTGACAAGTAAACCAATCATCCAATCATGGAGTCACTAATCCATACATCGATTTACAGTAGGGAGCACTTGCACTGTGGCACTGAACAGCAGTGGCACAGTGCCCAAAAGCATCTAAAACCAGCAAAACATAAGAGGCAACAGCAAAAAAAAATGGAAGGGAGACCCACGCCAATGGTGCCAAGTCTAACATACATCAATTAAGAAACATTTAGGAACACCTACTTTCAAGCATCATTTTAATAAGACGTGCAACAAATAAAAACAATATAACTGATGAACAAGTCTCATAACAGACTTGAATAAATGACCCTTAGTTTGATACACACATAGAAATATTCTGCACATGGTTTCCTTCTCGCAACACAAATTAATACATGCTAGACAAATAAACAGCACCTTAAAATGAATGCTAATTCGCTTACTTTTCTAAAATGGAAAGACACAGAAAAGAAACATGCACATAGGGAACTCATTCATGTAATTTTAAAAGAACCTTTATCTTTTTGCCACTGCAAAATTAATTTTGATAAAGGTTGACTTTGGCCTAGGCATGTCAACTGAAACCTAGTTATTTCAGTAAGACTTATTTAAATCAAGCATTTCTGTTCATTAAAAAACACACAGGACATTTCCACTAGTTGATCATATGCTTTTATTATATGTCTACCTTGTGCAGAATATGTGCAGCAGATTGATAGCAAAAATCACAAAATAAAGACAATATTTAGAATGAAGAAACTTAACATTCTATTAGTTTGCATAGATTTCCTAGATAACCTAGTCTACTTGCTATTAGCATGATAATCTGCTAATAGGAGAAATAACTTAAAGTACATGCATACTCAATGCCAAGGTTATGCAGTGCTCAGACTGACACGGCCTACACTTCATTGGTAGGCCAAGTGAGAGACAAATTGCAAATATCTTTGCAGATACTTCTCTCAGATCGATCCGACACCTTTGCCCAAACTACAAGGTCCTGCGCTCTGTTGCAATGACTCTCGAAAAGATGCACGGGAATATATTTTTCTGATCATGATGTGTAGTGAAAACTGGAACACGAGAAGCAATGGTGAAAGCAATGTCACATGCAAGGCATTTCACATCATTATATATCTATATTAATAGATACATTAGTAATAACTAATAAAATTGGTTATTTGTTTTGTATGCATAGAACATTGATTTACTAATGTAAAACATATGCTAATGTTAAAACATCTGCATGGCACCAAGATGGCACCCAGAGCGTAATGCAAAACGTATATGTCAGAGATTGAGGGGTCATGGGCCATAGGTCAGATGTCACACAGGCCTGACACAGCGAGAAATACCTGGGCACACACTACAAATAGAAAACCATTGCTGCTGGCTAGCCATACCCAAAGGTATACCTTTCAAGAGCAAAGTTGTCTACATTCTCTCTTTCTCTCCCAGGGAGCAAAAACATTGATAAAATTCCCCAGCTGAGAGCAGATAGAGACGAGAGTCCAGGAAGCCAGTGGACCACACCCCGGCTTAACATGGCGGGTTCAAGGCACTAATCTTCCATCTGCATCTCTATTGCTCTCATGTTGAGGGCATTCCCAATTTGTTGTCCACAATGTGTTTGTTGCCATCAGTGCCTGCTCCTATTGAACTTGACCACAATGGTCACATCATTCCACCTGGCTCCTCCCATGACTGCACACTCCCAATTGTGTCTCTAAATCGTATGTGTGCTTTAGCTAATTGGCTTCGCTTAGTGGCTGAAATTGTTCAGATTTCTTAAACACTCTGCCCACAGCCACAGCCCTGCTAGCATCTCAGAGATCAAGTACAAGCCCCTGAGTAAGCAATCATTGAGCGCTCTGCCTGGATTGGACTAACCAAACATCATATCCTAGCCACATTACATGGTCAACATCAATAATGTTTGTTAAATATCCTTGGTGTGATTTTCCCCAAATGTTTTGCCTTCACTCCTCCTGTTTGCTCAATTTGTTTTTGTTGGCTTTAGGATACTGCACACTTTATCACTGCTAACCAGTACTACAGTGCTTATGTTCTCTCCCTAAAACATGGTGAAATTGGCTTACACCTAATTGGCACATTTAATTCACTTGTAAGTTCCTTGTATTTGGCACTACGGGTACCCAGGGCCGTTAAATTCAATGCTACTAGTGGGGATACAGCACTCACTGTGGCACTCAATAAAGTAGCCTTTTAAGACATGTCCCCGGCCTGCCTCTGCAGCCTGTTGTTCAGTTTTGAACTGCCTGTCTACCAGGCCTAAACCATCCTTTTTAATACAGGTAAGGCATCGGTAAGGTAGGCCCTAAAGACTCATAGTCCAATGTGCCTTGTATTTTACAAGTTGAACATGTTGGTTTAAGTTTTACATTTCCTGGTAGTGAAAAAAACAGTTGTTGTAAGGCCTATCTCTCCCATTGACTAAATGGAGTTACCTTATTACATTTAAGAAGTAACTTTTGATTACAAGCAGGTAGAGTTATGCTGTTTAGACCCAAATGAATTGTAATTAAAAATTCTCTTTAATGGTTGGAATTTAAGTCATAATTCTGAAAATGTCATTTTTAGAAAGTTTGCATTTTTTTGTCCTAACCATTTGTGCCTTCTGCCAGTCTCCTAGGCCGCAAGACTGTAAATAGCTCTGATGTTTGTTTATTCCTGCCAGACAGTGAGATGCAGGGAACTAGGTGTAGGTAGGATGGGATATCCTGCCTGGATGGTTGGAAGCTGAGCTTGCCCCAGCCCCACTTACATTTCAAAGGCTTGCCTCCAGCACACACTGACCTCTTGGAGCCTTAACAGGGGAAGAGCAGAAATTTCCAGAACCAGATGTGGGGGTAGTATAGGGAATACCCCCACTTCAAAGGTTGGCACTCAGTATAAATGGTGTTTGAACAAAATATTGAGTTAATAATATCGAGTTGCAAAAATATCAGCAACAAATATTGTGATACAAAAATATTGTGTTGCAGAAATATCGTAAAAAATATCAATTTTTCAGGTAAGTAATATCGTTTTCCAGAATATTGTTGTTAATACTATTTTCAATAATATAATTGTATAAAATATCATTTTGTAATTATCTTTATGTTTGTTCATTTATATATTCATTTTAGGTGTTCTTATTGTTTGTATAAGTGTTAATAATATTTTTAAATGGGGGTGTGGCTACGGAGCCGGTGATGGAAGACGCGTGAGCTGAGAGCTCCGCACCAGCCCGGCCAATTATCCAGATTTTCGCTGTCTCCACCCATGCCTGGGGGTGAGCCCCCGTGGACCAGATTCACCGGAGGTGCTGGGAGCCCGAACCCCGCCTTTTCAGCGATCATATCCAAGAGCTGAAAGCAGTAGCGGAATGACAAATAGCTGTGGAGGCTGTCACAAGATGGCGGCTTTATGATCCTACGTAGCAGCAAGGCGAGCGGCGGCCAGTAGAACACCCTGACATTCGCCCGCGAGGGGAGGGTCGTGTCCACCGGAGCCAGCGTGCTGCCCAAGACACTGTGGTGCATCCGGACTACTGGTGGGAGTAGTCGCGGCGGCTGACCGGAGGCCACCGGTTGCCCTATCCCTGCTGCCGGGAGAGCAATCTCTGCTCGAGAGGGGGGCCGAAGACTCTGGGAGCAGCCTGTGCCACAAGTCCAGACGTGGCTCTCCCCGTGGCAGCTACAGCGGGTGCTCCGGTGAGTGACGGGGGCGCCTGGCGGGTTGACCCATCCCGAGGCCTGCTGTGGTGGTAACTGCTGAGACGGGCGGAACCGGCGTCTCCGATAGAAGGCGCGGCCCTAGAAGAGTGTGGCGATGCTGAGGAGAACCTGCTGGGCCCTCTCCTGTTCCCCGAACTAGAGACCTGCAGTAATGGTCAGAGGCACCGCGCAAAGAGTGGAAACGCCCTAGCCTGAGGTGCCAATGTCTACCGATTGACCGGGCCGGATGGGCGGCCTGGAATGGGGATCCCGCCCGAGTGGAGGGAACTGATCTCGCCGCCGCTAGCCTACGCATGAAGGCAGATGTAGGTTACTTGCAGGGAACTGAGAAGCTTGACGAGGTGAGCAGAGACTCGCTAGACCATTCAGGCACAACCTGCGTGGGGGGACACAGCACGGGTGGTGCTCCTCCTGGGCCCTCTCTAGTTCCCCTGCGCTGGGGGCCTGTTGTGACAGTTGGAAGCAAGCGGTGAGTGGAGAGGGGGCCCTGCCTGAGCGGCCGTTGATGAGCGAAACCAGCGGTGCTATTAGATATAGGAAGAGAGAAACATCGCTGGGGGAAAGCGAGCAGCTCACAGCCCTGCCAGGGGGCCTGTGAAGAGACTAAGCTTCAGGGATCGAGATAAGCAGCTCACTGGTGTGCTACAGGACTTTGGCATGTATTGTTCCGCTGACATGCTCCCCGTTGCGCTATGGACTTGATACAACCTGCTTCTGGAGTGTTAATGGTGGCAAATTAAGACTCCTTCGGAAGCACATATTTATTGCTGCTGGGCCTCCACTGGCCTTGTTACAATATTGGCTGATCTGCCCACCTGCTCTGTGCGTGGCACCGTCTCTTGTAGCCTTGATGCTACAGACTAAGGCCTATGACAACATGCCAATCGCCATACCACCCCTACAGTACTAGTGGAGGTTCTGCCTGTGCGCTGGAGTGGTGCGGAATCGTGACACAGGCGGTAGAGCCTAGGCCACAGAGAGAGGTGCGTGCTTGATCAGCGACTGGAAAACGAACTATACTGGAAATGGGGAAGCCTAGGGGGAGACAAGTGGGCCCCCCACCGGAGCAGGATGACAGCGCGCCGGATATATCGCTACAAGACCAAGGAGGCGAGTCCCCGGAGGTCCCTGTGCACCACCAATTGACTAAAATTCTGGAGGCCATTGCTGATACCAAAGCGACATTGCATCAAGACATCAGCACAGTTGCGGTGGGCCTTGGCCTATTAAGGGCAGAACACGCCAAATTGGCAGACAGAGTGAAGCAAACTGAATCGACACTGTGGTCTCTAGCTCCGGTGCAGCAGGCTCTATCAGAGCAGATCAGCGACATGTCCAATAGGGTCTCCGTGCTGGAACGACGAGCAGAAGATGCAGAGGGACGTAATCGGAGGAACAATGTGAGAGTGCTGGGCCTACCGGAAGGTGTGGAAGGCCAAGACTTGGTCAACTACTTGAAGACGTGGCTCCGCGAGGTGGTGGCACCGGAGGGACTATCCCGGTTTTACACCCTGGAGAGGGCCCATCGAGTACCTGCTAGGCCACCAGCACAAGGAAGGCCGCCACGCCCTGTGGTAGCTAAATTGCTCCATTTCCGGGACAGAGATCTACTTTTGCAAAGAGCACGCTTAGAAGGGCCGTACACTGTCGAGAATAATAAGGTGTCTCTGTTCCCTGATTATACTTTTGAGGTCCAGCGACGACAGACCTCGTTCCTTGAGGTCAAGAAAGCCCTGTGAGAAGAGGGGATCCAGTACTCCCTGATGTTCCCTGCCTGCCTCAAGATCATGCTTGAAGGGAAATCTCACTTCTGTGAAGACCCCAAATCTGGCTGGGAATGGTTTGAGACCTATAAAACAGAAGGCCGGCCTCCACTACGAGGTGAGAAACAGCCGGCTAAGACTAGAAACCCAGAGAAACGGCCAAGACGACGCCTGAGATGGAGGACTGCCAAAAGACCAAGCCCGTCGCGCACAGCGATGGAGAGGGCAGAGGCACTTCAGGCGGTCGCAGAACTGATGCACAGTAGGAGATCCTCATCAGACAGAGGTTCTGGGTAAAAAAAAGGATCCGATGGCTCCGAAACGGACGCATCACATAGCGGCAGTATCGGATTACCAGACGTGACTCCTCAAACAGCTGATGAGATGGTGTGATGTATGCCTGGAGATCTCTGCCTCTCTTCTGTTTCCTTACCGCTCCTGCACTATCAGGTGGCTGGGCTTTGCCTTTGGGTAATCTTGCCCATGCTTGATCTTCCTTTTTCCTATACAGCAGAATTACGTAAGCTGGAGGTGAGGTGGGTGACCGGGGGGGGGAGCCCTGGGCGCGGGGTGGTTCGGTCAATCTAGGCTGAGGTGCTCAACACACAAGTTGCCATCTTCTTGAGCATTAGTTGGGATAGTCACGCTCCCCTGTAGGCCATCGCGCTAGCAGCTTTGGGCCTTGACTATTTACTGTACTTTGGTATTATGCAATTTTGCGAATTTGGACAGCTGACCGTTGTCAGTCCGCTCGTGGGTGGGGGAGTTGTATTGTTGGGTTTGTTGTTACACACCAGGAGGTCTGCAGTGCTCTCTTTGGTGGATGCTGGGGGAAGGTGCGGGGGCGAGGATGTGAAGATCGATGGCTCACACCATTAGCCAAGCGGAGGAGTTCAGACTCCACACCTGGAACATTCGAGGCATGGGCTCGCCCTCTAAACGTCACAGTATCCTAAACTACATTAGACGCAGAGGAGCCCATGTAGTAATGTTGCAGGAGACCCACTTAACCAAAATTGAGGTCACTAGATTGCGACGAAGATGGATGGGACAATTGTATGCAACTACTTATTCGGCTTTTGCGAGGGGGGTGCTGGTGTGGATCAGGCCGGGGGTTCCTTTTCTGCTCTCCAGGAAATTCATAGACCCAGACGGGAGGTTTGTGGTGCTCAAGGGCAAGTTGAAGGGTAGGGAATTAACACTGGGGAGCATATACGCGCCAAACCGTGACCAGGTTCCTTTTCTAGACCGGCTTTCAGGACCCTGGCAGGGGTGGCTCACGAAGATTTAATTCTGGGTGGGGACTACAATTGTGTATGCGATATAGAGAGGGATAGATCCAAGCCCCCACTACGGGGTACACTCGCTGCTGCTACGGCTAAGGGCTTTCGGAACAGGGCCACGGGGTGGGGCTTGCCTGACATCTGGAGACTCCACAATACACAGCGGAAAGAATATTCTACTCCCACCTATATGACCTGCACACACGGTTAGATATGTTCCTTTGTTCTAACAATCTGGCCCGACGATGTCTGGAGCTGAATACTAGGGAAGATCGCTGTCTGATCATAGCCCCTTACTGTTACGATTTGCCCCCACCCCTGAGAGAGCCCCAATCCCCACGTGGAGATTAGACCCTGCCCTATTGGAAGACGGAGGGTTTAGGCAGCTCCTCTCCGCTGCCCTGGTCGCTTACTTTGTAGAGAATCAAGATACAGCCAGCTCCCCCCTCGTGGAGTGGGATGCGTTTAAAGTGGTAACCAGGGGGCAATGCCTGGGGCAAGTGGTGGGGGCCAGGCGAGAGATAACCCGAGAGCTAGAAGACTTAGAAGCCCAAATCCTGACCCTGGACAGGAAGATAAAGGGAGGGGCAGAGGCACAAGGCAAATTAGCAGCCGTAAAGAGCCTCTACAGCTCCACGTGGGAAAGGCTGCGGGCACTGGATTATCGGACTTATCAGACACAGCAGCATGAGGAGAGAAACAGGGCAGGGAGGCTATTGGCCTGGCTGATTAGACCAGAACAGGGATCCGCCATCCCTAGTATTACAGACATAGACGGACAAGTTCTCTGTTCCCCGGGAGCCATTAATGAAGCGTTCCGAAAATACTACCAGACACTTTATGGGCCTCCGGGAGATACCCTAGGAGACACTTCAGACTTACTTGCACGGGCTGCGGGGGTCTAGATCGCGACTCACGGGAATCGTTGGCGCTGCCAGTTAAAGCACCAGAAATTAGGGCAGCCATCAAGGACATGGCGAGAGGGAAAACACCAGGGCCTGACGGCCTTCCTGACGAATTTTACGTGACCTTTGTAGACATTTTAGCTCCGAGATTAGAGAAAATGTATGCAGTCGCATTTAAGGAGAAGCAGTTGCCGCCTTCTATTAGGGAGGCACTAGTGATACCTTTACCTAAGACTAAAAAAGAACATGCAGGAGTGACGGAATTTCAGCCTTTGGCAATGCTTAATGTAGATTTCAAGATCTTAAGTAAAATATTAGCATCCAGGTTCTTACCACACATGCAGTGTTTAGTTCACACAGACCAGAACGTCTTCATCCCCACACGCTCCACGTCTAACAACCTGAGGAGACTATATAGTGTCCTGTTCCATAGGGACCTGGGGAATTACCCTGACGTGGTGGTAATGGCCGTAGACCTTGAAAAGGCCTTTGATTCCCTTCGCTGGGACTTTTTATTAGCAGTGATGGAGAAGATGCAGATGGGAGCCCGGTGGTTAAGTTGGGTTCGGCTGCTATACGAAAACTCGAGAGCTCGAGTGTGAACGGGTACAGTGTTGTCAGCCTCTTACCTCATCAACAGAGGAACTCGTCAGGGTTGTTCCCTGTCACCCCTGCTATTTGCCTTAGCAATGGAACCGTTAGCAGAACGACTTCGACAGGAGGGCGAGGGGCTGGGGTTGGCCCTAGACGGGACCTGCACATAGCATCACTATATGCAGACGACGTACTAATCCATCTTGGAGATGGGACCCGCGAAATCCCATTAGTACTACGTATCCTGAAGGAATTTGCTGAGCTTTCGGGACTCCGTATTAATAAGAGGAAGACCTGCGTCTTCCCGCTGCGTCCCGCCCCAGATAGGCCGTTGGCCATCCTGCTGGACCTGGAATGTGCATCTATCTCCTTTAAGTATTTAGGGATTCAGATTTATCACACTCAGTCTGACCTCTTCGAAGGCAATCTGGGTAGCGCCTTGAGAGCCCTGCGGATGAACGTGGCCTTTTGGTGCACCCTGAAGCTGCCAACTATGGCAATGGTGGCACTGTCGAAAATGGTGATGCTACCGCGGCTCCTTTATTATTTTGTTAACATACCAGTAGTTATCCCAAAAAGTTGGTTTAGGACATTAGATGGGATCCTGAGAGACCTGGTGTGGGATGGTGGATGCAATAGGGTTTCCCTGCAGACCTTGCGCCTCCCGCTTGCGGGAGGTGGATTGGGGGCCCCCGACTTTGAAGCCTACTACCTGGCAGCAGAGCTTCAGTGGCTGGCCAGAAGGCTGGATGGGAGAGGCTTAGATACGCTGCCACTGCCAGCTGGTTCAGCGCAAACGGTTTTGCTTCCTAGGATGCTTAACCATCGCCAGAGAATTAAACCAATGGGAACGTTACTTTCGGTGGCAATGAAGTGCTGGGATAGATGCACGATACGCTCCAAAGACGCACCGCTCTGCGCGCCAGACATTCCCCTTGCTGGGTTCCCACAAGTAGGAATGGGTCCCCCCCTTCCACAAAAACAGCTGTTGGGCTGGGAAGACACGGGAATACAGACTGTGGGCGACTGTTATCGCAACAGTGAACTTCTCCCGCTGGAGGAATTTTTAGAATACCATGAGTTACCACCGGGACAGTTCCTAAATTACCATAAGATACGGGGAGCTCTGGCAGAACTGTGGGGACCAGATGTGAAAGAACCGGTCACCCATGCGACCCTTCAAGCCATGGTAACGCTGGGTTCAGCAGGACATCTGGTGAAGTGACTTTATCAAGCCATAATGGAGACCACGTCTCGGCCTCTGCCTCGCCTGCAGGAAAGATGGGAGACTGAATTGAACAGACATCTCACTGAGAAAGAATGGAAAAGAGTCTTAGGTAGTCCAAAAAAGGTATCCAGGAATGCAGCTTTTAAATGTATTCAATTCAACATGCTCCATAGAACTTACCTTACCCAACACCGATTGAACGTAGTGTATGGGAGTGACACCCAAGCCTGTGCCAGATGTTCGCAGGGGGATGCCGACTTTGACCACATGGTTTGGGCCTGTCCCGAGCTTACCGGCTATTGGCCTGAGATTGTTGACATACTCAAGAGGATTTTATCTCGGAACCTGGCGTACTGTCCGGAGGTCTGCCTACTGGGCCTTTTCCCGAGGCCCAAAGCCAACAGACTTGGTCATAGATTTATAGACTTGGCTTTTCTCTTAGCCAAACAGAGACTTGCGCTTAGATGGAAGGTGAAGCAACCCCCTCTAGTGGTACATTGGGAACAAGATGTTACCTGCTGGGCTAGAGCGGAGGAGAAGGCCTTGATTAAGGAGGATAGGGTCACGAAGAGGCGTAAACCATTGGCTGAGCCCTGGGCGGATATAGTGAGAGCGTGGGACACACAGCACTTACTCGACTTGACCACGCATTCCAGCTCCACCGACTCTGAAGGGCTGGAATAGGCGCGCACACCGCGGGGTTGGTTGATGGCTGCGGGAAATATACTAAAGTCAGGTCTCTCGGGGAGCAAGATGGGCTAGACCTTCATGCGCCGTACCACGACAGAGACATGCACCCACCCACCCAGCCCACGGACCGGATATAACCCTTGCTAGTTCAGTGGCCGGTTGTCTAGATTTCCCTGCTACCCTTGCCCTCACCCCCCGTCGGGGTGCCCCCCCAGACCCTCAAGTAGTTATGCTCAACTGATAGCAGATCCCTGAGCTAGTTGCAGACCCCTGGTGGTTTTTCTTTAGTTGTAGTTATCTGTTTTGTTTTATTTTAAATGAAGACAAGGAATTTGGTCTATTGGTTTTCTTTCTTTCTTTCTGTGGTTTCTATTCTATTTTGCATAACCATTGAATGATTAGCATATGTAATAGGTTCTGGTTTTCTTCATGTTTACACGTCCTGATAGAACAATATGGACATTAATCCGACCACTCCCCAGTGTCTTTTTATTCCCCATAGTGAGAGATTAGTTATCCCTCGGCCAACACTGTGAGAGGTTGTTGAGTTGGAGATAAAACAATGTAAAGTGCAATATAACTGACAAACACATTCTGTACTATGTTGATCTCACTATGGAAATGTAACTGTGTTGAGTGTTTATGATAAGAGCGTTATATAAATGTCAATAAAAAAGATTTACAAAAAAAAATAATATATTTTTAAATATAGTTTGTAATTTTAGGTGATTTATCATTTTTTTAATTTAATGGCTAATAGTAATTTATATTTTTCTTAGTGGGTTGTTAGGTGTGTAGGGGTGTAGGGTGGAAAGTTAATTAAGAATAATTAATTAACAATTAATTATTAATGTACTATTAATTATTTAATTGATTGTTAATTATGTTAGTGGAGTAATAATTATGTTTTTTTATTTATAAATTATGTGTTGGCTGCTGGGTTTGTATGGGTATAAGGTGGGAAGTTAATTAATTAAAAATTATTTAACAGTTAATTATTAATATATTATTAATTATTTAATGGAGTATTAAATGTGTACTTGTGTAATAATTATATTTTGTAAGTTATATATTAGGTGCGGGTTGTTGGGTTTGTAGTGGTATAGTTTGGGAAGATAATTAAGTAATACCTAATTAACAATGAATTACTAATGTATTATTAATGATTTCATTGATTAATAAATATGTAAATGGTGTAATAATTGTATTTTTTAAGTTTTATATCAGGTGCGGGCTGCTGGGTTTGTAGGGTATAGGGTAGGAAGTTAACTATTAACAAATTATTTAAAAACTAACAATTACATGATTAGTTAATATTTCATTGATTATTAATCATGTTAATTGTGTTACATTTATTTATTTTAGTTTTATTTTAGTGTGGGCTGCTCGGTTTGTGCGGGTATAGTGTGGTAAATTAACTAAGTAACAAATAAAGGACAATTGTTTTAATTGATAATTAATGTTTAAATTGTTTACTAATCATGTTAATTGTTTAATTGTTTTTTATTTTTATATATACTTTTTTGATTAATTAATAAAGTTCATATTAAGAGTTTTATATTTGTTATAAATTAATAGGGGTATTTTTTAATATATGTAATGTGTTTGAAGTGAAGTACTTTACCAACTGTAACACAGAAGAGAGTGGGAATAGTAAATGCTACCCTTATGACGTCCAATGTTTTCCCTATTGTTGCACAGACTGGAGTGGGAATAGTGAATTTTACCCCTCCGGAGTCCAACTCTTTTCCTACATTTGCATAGGCTGGAGTGGGAATAGTAACTTTTTACCCCTTTGAAGGCCAATGTTTTCCCAACTGTTGCACAGACTGGAGTGGGAATAGTAAATGTTACCCTTCCGGAGGCCAACGCTTTCCCTACTTTTGCACCAAATGTAGTGGGAATAGTAAGTTTTATTCCTCCAAAGTCCAATGTTTTATCTACATTTGCACAGACTGGAGTGATAATAGTAAATGTTACCCCTCCGAAGTCCAGCGCATTCTCTACTGTTGCACAGACTGGAGTGGGAATAGTAAATTTGACCCCTCCGTAGTCTAAGGCTTTCCCTACTGTTGCACAGACTAGATTGGGAATAGTATATCTAATATTCCCAGACTTCAATACATTGCTTTCATATTATTTAAATATATCTAATATTATTATTATTTGTTTGATTTTATATTATTGGTATTATTATTGGTCTGAGGCCCGCTCTTCTCCCCAGCAGCTCCTCTGTGCTCTGCTGCGCCGCATCTCGAACCTGTGAGCCCCACCCTGGTAGGGTTCGAGCCCGCTCCGTGCCGGTGACTGTCTCCGTATTTTCATTTTTTGCTGTCTTGCTTATTTTTCCTGTTTTGTTGCCCACTTGTACATCTTGTTGCCTTGTGCCTTAGTTGTTGCCCACTTGTTGTTGTGCCCTTCTCTCTGTGCCCTCCGTTGTTCCCTGCCCGTTTTTCCCACCGTTCCCGCCCCCGCTCCTGCCTCCCAGCTGCACGCCCCTCCCCCTCCTCCTACATAATGGCGGCTGCTGCCGGGGAGCGCGAGCAAGACCTCTGACCCTCGGTCTGAGGCCCGCTCTTCTCCCCAGCAGCTCCGCTGTGCTCTGCTGCGCCGCATCTTGAACCTGTGAGCCCCCCACGGTCGAGTTCGAGCCCGCTCTGTGCCGGTGACTGTCTCCGTATTTTCATTTTTTGCTGTCTTGCTTATTTTTCCTGTTTTGTTGCCCACTTGTACATCTTGTTGCCTTGTGCCTTAGTTGTTGCCCACTTGTTGTTGTGCCCTTCTCTCTGTACCCTCCGTTGTTCCCTGCCCATTTATCTCGGCGTTCCCGCCCCGCCTCCCAGCTGCATGCCCCTCCTCCTACTTAATGGTGGCCACTGTGCGGTCACGCCGCTGGCACGCCGCTGGCACGCTTAAGGCAAGCCCGTCTGCGCCCGTCCGCGACCCGACTGCGGCCAGCGCCAGGAACCCTGGACCTCCGAGTCCCCGCTGATATAACTCCGCCACCCTCCACGCACTCAACCCCGGAAGACACACGGACAGAGATCCACACCCAACACCACCCAGGGACAGTTCTCCTGCAGATACTGCCGACGATCCTTCACCATCAACAGCGCCCCAACGACCGCCGAAGGCTCACCGGACGCCCGCACCACCGAAGCCCTGACATGCATCCTCCTCAACGTATGCTCCCTACACAGACACGCCGTAGAGATCTGGAACTTTATTGACACCCTTTCGCCTGACGTTGCCTTCTTCACAGAAACCTGGACCAACGCCACCTCCAGCCCCGACATCGCCACCGCCATCCCCGACGGATACAAGGTCCAGAGAAAAGACCGTCCCCACTGCCCAGGAGGAGGACTCGCCATCGCACACAAGACCTCCCTCTGACTCACCACCTCCAGCACAAGTGACCCCCACTCCAACACTGAACACCTCCACTTCCAGATCCAGACCAGCCCAAGGACCACGCTGCGTGGCACCCTCGCCTACAGACCCCCCGGACCTCGCACCCAGTCTGAAACCACCATTGCCGACCTCGTCGCACCCCACGCCATCACTTCTACGGACTACATCCTACTTGGAGACCTGAACTTCCACCTCGACAACCGCAGCGACCCCGACTTTATCACCCTCCTTGACAACCTCTCCAACCTCGGAGTGATGCAGCTCGTCACCACCCCCACTCAAAGAGCAGGACACACCCTCGACCCCATCTTCGCAGGAGGGACAAAGATCCACTTCAGCCACACCACCCAGCCCCCCTGGATGGACCACCACTGCGTACACTTCACCTTCAACACCACCACTGCACCCAAACCCGCCCCGCGCCCGCCAAGAAGGAACTGGAGCAAGATCACAGAGGAACACCTCAACAGCACCCTCCTCCTAGACCGCCCCTGCGCCACGACCAATGCCAACTCCACAGTCAAAGAACTCCACCGCTGGATCTCCTGCTGTGCCGACAAGCTCGCACCCCTCCGCCACCCCGTCAAACAACGCCCCCTGAAAGCCGCCTGGTTCACCACCGAACCCCAAGAAGCCAGGCGCTCCTGCAGACGACTCGAGAAAACCTGGTGAAACCGGAAAACCATGGAAGACCTAAACAACTACAGAAGCGCCCTGAAGGAGTACCACCAGTGCATAAGAGACACCAAGCGGACTTTCATCAAAAACAAAATCCACACCAAAGCAACCAACACCAAAGAACTTTTCAACGTCATACAGCAATTCACCAAACCCCCCAGCGAAGCCACAAATGTCACACCATCCCAGGAACTCTGCAACAAGCTCAGCTCCTACTTCCATCTGAAAATCAAGGCCCTCTACAACAACTTCAGCGAACAGACGCCAGACATCACCCCCCTCCCCACCGCCGACAACGAGACTACCATCACTACCTGGAGTCGTACCACCGTGGAACACACCACCGCGACTATGAAGAACACCCACTCAGGAGCCCCCACGGACCCCTGCCCCCGCACATCTACCACAGGGCCGCCGCCGCCATTGCACCCGAACTAGTCTGGACCATCAACGCCTCCTTCAAATCCGGCATCTTCCCAGATGACTGGAAGCGGGCGGAGGTCAAACCCCTCCTCAAGAAACCCACTGCCGACCCTACGGACCGGAAAACTACCAGCCCATCTCTCTCCTCCCCTTCGCTGCCAAAGTCACCGAGAGACTAGTAAACGCCCAGCTGACCACCTACATCGAAGAGAACTCCATCCTAGACCCCTCCCAGTCCGGATTCTGCAGCAACCACAGCACCGAGACCGCCCTCCTCGCCGCCACTGATGACATCCGCATGCTACTCGACCAGGGCCACACTGCGGCCCTCATCCTACTAGACCTCTCCACAGCCTTCGACACCGTCTCACATCGTCCTCTCACAGCCAGACTTCACGACGCTGGGATACGAGGAACCGCCCTCAACTGGATCCAATCCTTTCTCCCCAGCAGAACCCAGAGGATCAAACTCCCCCCTTTCCTCTCCGAACCCACAGAGATCAACTGCGGAGTACCCCAAGGATCTTCGCTCAGCCCCATACTCTTCAACATCTACATGGCCCCCCTCACCACCATCGTCAGACAGCACGGGCTCAGCAAAGTATCATACGCCGATGACACCCAGCTCATCCTCTCCCTCACGAAGAACCCCGAAGACACCAGACTCTGCTTCCAGGAAGGAATGAGGGATGTCACAGACTGGATGAAAAATAGCTGCCTGAAGCTCAACTCAGAGAAGACTGAGGTCCTCGTCCTCGGACCCTCCACCTCCGCTTGGGACAACACCTGGTGGCCCTCCGCCCTCAGAAGTCCACCCACCCCTACAGATCACGCACGGAACCTTGGCATCATCCTTGACTCCTCCCTCACCATGACCCGCCAGATCAACTCCGTCGCCTCCACCAGCTTCAACTGCCTTCGCATCCTCCGTAAGACCTTCAAATGAATACCCCCTGAATACCGGATGACCGTCACCCAAGCACTCATAACCAGCAGACTGGACTATGGCAACGCCCTCTACGCTGGGATCAACAGAACTCTCCTACACAAGCTCCAAACCATCCAGAACACCGCAGCCAGACTCATCCTCGGAACCCCACGGCACGAACACATGACCCAACACCTACGAGACCTCCACTGGCTCCCCGTCGAGAAGAGAGTAACTTTCAAGCTACTCACCCATGCCTACAAGGCCCTCTACAACATCGGACCCAAATACCTCAACGAAAGAGTCTCCTTCCACGTACCCAAAAGGCACCTCCGCTCCGCCGAACTCGCCCTGGCAAAGACCCCCCGCATCTGCAGAAACAGAGCAGGCGGAAGAGCCTTGTCCTACGTCGCAGCCAAGGCCTGGAACGAGCTCCCTGTCAACATCAGACGCTCCCCTACCCTGCACACCTTCAGGAATAACCTCAAGACCTGGCTCTTCGACTGAACCGGAGCTGCACCCCCCCCTCCTCCCAGCACCTTGAGACCCTCATGGGTGAGTAGCGTGCTTTATAAATCCCTGATTGATTTATATATATATGTATATATATATATATATATATATATATATATATATATATATATATATATATATATATATATATATATAAAAAAAAACATCAAGGTTGCCCTAGTAGGGAGCCACACACCATAGGACTCACACCATTCTCGCAGGCGGCAGTGCCGTCAGCTCGCACCACGCGTTCCAAATTGCCATACGCGTTTCGAGCAGAAGCTCTTGATCACTGGCATGAGGAGGCAGGAAACAGGTTTGCAGAACTGCAGTTTATTTAAATAATTGGAGTCCCAATATATATATATATATATTCCACAACAACGGCCTCATGACGACCAAGAAACGAGGCGCACACCGGGAATATATTTTGTATATTTATTGCCAGCACGTTAAAACACCGAACAGACGCGTTTCGGCACGTTTGCCTTCCTCAATGTCGGTGTGGCCTCATTTTTTTCCCATTATTTGAAATAAACAAGAAAAACAAAAGAGGGAAGCAATTCATGGTCATAGAAATCAACAAAGGTTTCTAGAAGGTTCACAGAGGTATGTTTTTCTGTCGGCCATTTTACAATAGGTTCTCTTTAGACATATTATTATTTCATATGTACCAAGATGGTCCAAATCATATATCATTCGATGTTATCAATCCATTTCAATATGACATTCCTCATTCATATTTATAAAATTATTTCACCATCAATTAAATTTGTGCAACAATGGAATATTCATTAAACATATCTTCAATTTTGTTCAATTGAGCCCTGAATGGGCTTACACTTCATTCTATCAGACCTAATCAGGTGGATTCTACTATACAACGGGCATTTTAGTGTGGTTTTCAGGACTTATATGGGTGAACTTCCTATTCTCTCACTGAATGTGTACCCATAATTCTTCCTCATTACTGAGTCCTTTCGGATTCTTTGTTTGCAATTCAACTATGTATTTGGACTCAAGTATCCTAAGTTTTTTTGTTCTGTCTCCTCCTCTGTCTTCTCTTGGTATCTGATCCAAGCAGAAGAACTTAAGTAGGTTCCGATTGCTTTTATGTTCATCTTCAAGATGGCGGGCCACCGCATATGTATGATCTCTATTTTTGATCGCCCGCATGTGCTCCAGCACTCTTTTCTTGGTAGGATGTATTGTACTACCAACATACTGTTTCCGCATGGGCAGGAAAGATAGTAAACGATGTAATCGGAGTTGCAATTGAGCATATTATTGATTTTTCTCTTTGTTACCCTGCCTAGTATTGGAAATTCGCGGACTTTGTGACTATTTTTTGAGTGCCTTGCATCTCATGCAAGGAAAAAACCCTGTGACCACGTCTCTCTTTCTATGTCCTGTCATGAAATGACTCCTGACCAAATGGTCTTTTAAAGCGGAGCCTCTTCTGTATGTAATGAGAGGTGATGATTGTATGTGTGGGCCTAAGATGATATCATTTTTAAGAATTCGCCAGTTTCTGCGAAATATCTGATATATTTCTGATGAATTCGTCATGTAGTCTGTTGTCATTCTTACTTTGTGTTCTTCCTTTCTATCTCCTATTGTTTTTTCCTTTTCTATTAGGAGTTCTTGCCCTTGTACTTTGTCTGAATTTTTGAGTACTTCCTGTAGCATTCCCTCTGTGTATCCTCTCTCTCTGAATCTCTTAAGGGCCATGTCTCTTGATTTTACATACGCCTCATCTATTGAGCAATTACGTTTTATGCAAAGTAACTCCCCAAAGGGGACACTGCTAATAACACTATGTGGAAGGAAACTACCTGCGTGTAGGGTGCTGTTCCCTGCAGTAGGTTTGCGGTACAGAGTTGTTTGTAGGGAGTTATATTTGATGTAAACTGATAGGTCCAGGTATGCTACTTGTGTATTGCTTATACACTCTGTGAATTTCAGATTAAGATCATTATTATTGAGGGGAGTAATGTAATCCATTGCCTCTTGTTGGGTGCCCTTCCAAATAATAAAAAAGTTGTCAATATAATGAGCCCAGAGAGTTATGTTATCCAGCCATTTTTCATTTTCACTAGCCCAGGCCTCGTGCTTCCCCCTCCAGCCTACGAAAAGATTTGCATAACTGGGGGCGAAGCACGTGCCCATGGCAGTTCCCTGTTGCTGTCGGTAGAGCTCTCCTGAAAATAGGAAAATTTTATTATTCAAACAAAAAGAAATTAATTCCAATAACATTTTGTTATGTTCCTGATACTTCAGGGCTCTTGTGTTCAGAAAGAATTGTATTGCCGTCAAACCTTTCTCATCGGAAATGCTTGTATAAAGACTCGTTATGCCTAAAGTTATTTAAAGCATATTGGGTTCCCACTGAATGTCTGATACAATTAACCCTGGGCGGTGAACTCCACTCCGCTCGTGGAGTTTGCGGAGTTTTTTGCACTCAGCGTTACGCGGAGATCGCAGAGTTCTGAAAAACTCTGCTTCTTGTTGCGGAGCGGAGTTTTTTCCTCGCTCGCGTTGGTCAACGCAAAGTTGCTGACCGCGAGCGAGGAAAATCAACCTCCCGGCAAGATTTTTCCTTGTTTGCGATCGTCAACATCAAGTTGGCGAGCGTGAGCGTGGAAAATCAACATCATGGTGAGATTTCTCAACGCGGGGAGGCCAGGTTTCTCATTGCGAGTGGTCGCGTATGCTCGCGACAGCTCGCGTTGAGAAACTGCCCGTTCGCGTTGAGAAAGCTGCCGCTCGAGTAAAAATCTACTCGAGCGGCAGAAAAGGAAAGCAGAGACTGCTTGCACTGTGCATGGTGCCGTTCGCAATGATTGCACAGTGCGGACAAGCATCCGGCACTGTGCAATCACCGCAAACAGCATTTTTCTATCGTACTCCACCGCTCGCAGAGCTCCGCGTAGTGCGACGGAGGTTTTTTTTCACTTCGCGGTGTTCCGCGTAGTGCAACTCTGCGAACTCCGCCCAGGGTTAGATACAATGCGCAAGAAATCTTTAGTGTCTTTCACATACGAACTCAAGTCTTTCACAATAGGATTGAGAAAACAGTCTATGTATATTATTGATGCATTCTCTAATAGACTGTTTTTGGATGATACAATTGGGCATCCCGGAGGATCTGTTGTGCTTTTATGGACCTTTGCAAGGTGATAGAATGTAGGTAATTCAGGATATTTCCAGTGTATGAATTGAAAGTTCAGTTCCTCCAGAATTCCCTTTGCTTTCCATCTCATTAGAAGTTTCTGGAAATCCTGTATACTCTCCTCATAGCTAGATCTTGTGATAACTTCATAGCACTCTCCCATTGATAATTGTCTTAGTGCTTCTTTTTGATATTGATCTTTATTTATCAGCACCACATTTCCGCCTTTGTCTGCGGGCTTGATTATTAGAGTCTCATCATTTTTTAAGTTTATTGCTGCTTTCCATTGTTTCTGTGTGAGGTTGCCTTTGGTTAGATTGGGACCTTCAGCTTGTAATTTCTTTAATTCCTCAATTACAATTTCCTGAAAAGTATTGCTTGTGTCATGAGGAGTTTGTGGAATATAGCGTGACCTAGTTTTCGAATCACTTGACCCACTTTTTTGTGAGATTCCTACATCCTCTAGGAACTGGGTTGTGCTTGTATTCTCTATGTTATAATCTGAGAATTCCTCCAATTCTCCTAATGTCATAAGCATCTCCAGGTCTCTCCCTGTTAATAGGTCTGTTTTTTCTTGAGTCAAAGATTTTTCAATAGACTCCTTTTGGGGTGCATCAAATGTATTTTCATAAATTTATCTATATCCCTTATATATTTATATAGATCAATTCGGACCTTGGCATAAACAAATTGCACTGTTGGGCAAAATGTTAATCCCAGTTCCAACACCCTTATTTCTTCTGATGTTAGTTCTCTACTAGACCGGTTGACCACGGTTTGTTTCTTCCTTGTTACTTCCATTTCCCCCCTCATCTGCTCCAGGTTATTTGTTGATTTGGGGAGATTGCTCTTTCCTTTCTTGCCCCTTCTTGTTTTTCTTTCCGGGGGGTGTGTGCGTTGCAGTGGGTGTTGGCTCACCTGTCTGATAAGTTGGTATTCGTGAAAAAAGTGGGTGTAGTTTCTTTGTCTCCTTGTCTTAACAAAAAAAAAAAAATATATATATATGTATGTATATATATGTATATATATATATATATATATATATATATATATATGGATATTTCTTTGTATGAATAGTTTTAAAAATGCTTTTAGTAAATATCCTTTGGTATTTATATTTAATTAACCTGGTAATTTAATTATTGTTTGCATTTGAGTTGTTAATAGTTTTTATGATATATATATATAAATATATATACATTATCTGCTGGTGGTCACCGGTAGGTAGTTATAGTCAGGACCTAGTTTCCATCAGAAAAGCAATTTTGACTTGCCAATATCTCTCTTTCTTTATGAAATTTTCCTAAAAAGTGTGCTGGTGATTCTAGTGGAGCATGGAACGTTTTGCGGCGATCCATCAAGCGGGGGCCGAGAAAAAGGGGGGAGGTAGAAAAATGTGTGTTTCCCATGATAATTCCTTTGGAATTTTAAACATAACTACAGCCTGAACCGCTGAACGGAATTACACCAAATTTGGCAGAAGGGTAGCTGTTGGTCCAAAAAGTGACCTTTATGTAAATGAGTGGAAAACCATTCAGTAGTTTGGGAGATATTAAAGAAAAAACAAATTTGGATATCCAGGGACACGAAGGCTCGGCGGCCCCTACCGTTCTCATGCTGAGATCTGATTGGCTGCCAACACTTCAACAGTCATCTTGGTACTTGACTTGAGCTGAGTCCCTGATAAAAGGTTGAGAAAAGGGGCAGGGTAGGAATATCCTGACCGCTGAGCTCTAAGTGGTGGTATCCGCCAAGGCAGATTTACTTTTAAAAAAAAGAATTTCACTGAAAATTGTGGCAGATATGTGACTCCAGTGAAGTCTCAATAATAAAGCGTGGGCTCCCATGCTTGTTTTGAAAAGAGCTCCCAGGTGGGACAGGTCCTGGGAGCATTTTATTAAAAAGGGAGGGGGTGCACTGGCACCCCTCCTGAGGCTCTTGGAGCCCCCGGGACTACCACCTCCTTGGGGCTTTATATATAAAAAAGGAGCGGGGTGCACGAGGCCCGCGTCCTGAGAGTCTTGTAGCCCCTGGGACCACCACCTCCCCTTGGCTTTATTTATAAAAATGGAGGGGGGCACACAGGGACCCTCTCCTGAGGCTCTTGGGGCCCCCAGGACCACAACCACCCCAGGGCTTTAGAAATTAAAGGAGAGGAGCCAGGCGTACCCTCCTCCAATGCTCCCCTTGGCCACAGGGACAATCACCTCCTCTGGGCCATGTTGAAAATAATAATGTGAGGGGGAAGCACTCATATACGGCCTGGGAACCACCACATCCCAGGGCCAGCCCTGGCACAAGAAATGAGGGGGGCCACGCGGTCCCCCTCCTGGAGCCATGTATGGCTGTGGGGACCACCATTTTGTGTTAGCAAGTGAGTGAAACCAGATTACCCTCCCCCCTTAGCAACAGAGATATTATCCATCAGAGAGTGAAGACAGGGTGATCTGAGACAGCAGTAATCTGATGTTAGATGCTTAAGCTGTGATTTTTTGGATTGTACACTTATTGGTTGCCTAGGTTGTACAAACTGTATTGTTAGAGGGCAAAGTTTGTTAGGCCCTTACCTGCAGAACTCCAAAGTGTGGATTGAGCCTGTCTGTCTCCTAAGAGATTCTGAATTGAGGAGCAGCTTACAGCCCCCCTGGGCAGCAGCCTAAGCTTGCCAATTGGCTCCCTAGCTCCCAAGCAACCCTGAACCCTCCTCTCACATCTGCCCAGGCCCCTTAAGGGTTTGTTGGGTCAACCAAAAAACATTCATCTCAGCTTTGTGAGCTGCAGTTTCCCTGTGCCCAGAGATTGCAGTGAACCAAGGACCAGGAGGTGGTAAGAAGGCAGACTAGTGCTGTCTCTTTCCTGACATTTAAAAAGCGATTTTCCTCTACCTGCGACTGCATCATTTTCACCTGCTTTGCTTGTAGTTGTTACAGTTTAAAAATTTAAGTTTTTTACCTGCCCGTGATTGCATCATTTTTCCCCAGTTTTGTTTAGAAATTTGTGGTTTTTACTTGCCCGTGACTGTTTCATTTTACAAGTTGAATTGTGGGATTTGCAGTCCAAAATCTGTTGTTCTTTTCACATTGCCCATTACTGCTTGTTTTACCCTCCTAATTTCTCCCTTGCTCTATTCTCAGACATGTTTGTTAAGCATTCCACCCTCAGCTCCTACTTTGTGTTAGCAAGTGAGTGAAACCAGATTACCCCCCCTTCTACCTTAGCAACAGAGATATTATAGATCAGAGAGTGAACAGAGGGTGCTCTGAGGCAGCAGTAATCTGCTGTTAGCTGTTTAAACAAGCTGTGTTTTTTAGGGATTGGACACTTGTTTTTTGGCTAGGAGAGTGAGTAAAGTTTTGTACAAACATTATTGCTAGAGCGCAAACTTTGTTCGGCCCATACCTGCAGAACTCCAAAATGTGATTGAGCCTATCTGTCTGGTAGGCGATTCTGAATTGAGGAGCATCTTCCATCTCCCTGTCCAGCAAACATTGCCTATGGTCACAGGGACCATATATAGGCTGCTAATGGATGCTACATGTGTGCACTGATTGGTGGTTGCATCTAGTTTTTCTATTGGATTAGGGTTAGTGTTCACATTGGTTGGGTATCTGAGGGCACTGATTTGTTCCTCGGTCAGTGATTCTTTTGATGTAGGGCTTAGGGCTAGTGATGTGATTGGTGGATAGGTTCAGGGTTTCAGATTGGTTCCTGGGGCTGGGCTTTCTATTGGACGTAGGGCCTAGGGTTTTCTGTATGATTGGCTGCTGGGACTAGGGTTGGGACTAGGGCTGGAGTTAGACTTTCTATTGGACGTAGGGTTTAGGGTTCCTGTATGATTGGCTGCTGGGACTAGGGTTGGGACTATTGCTGGGGTTATGCTTTCTTTTGGATGTAGGGCTTAGGTTTTGGTGCCTGATTGGATGCTGGGATTAGGGCTGTGATCGGCTGTAAGAGGCTTGTCTCCTATTGGTTCTAGGGCTTAGGGCTACTGTTGTGATTAGTTAGGGTTCCCACTGGCTGAAGGGGTCACCTGACCACTAGGGCTATTTAAGGCCAGGGTTCAGCGAGTCTCAGCCCGGGCATCGATGCTAAGGACAGAGAGGACAAGGGCAATTGCCTGTTTGAGCCTGTTCAAAACTGGTCGGGACTAGGGCCAGAAATGCTGCCCAATTTCAAACACCAGCACCCACCCTACCGCATCCAGAATCAGATTAACACACTTGCAGCACATGCTCTCTACTCATTCACTGCAAACTAACCCAAGACAATGTTCAATGTCTCAGCACCCACTGCAAAACTCCAGTAATCAAACCTATACACCCTTCTATCCCAGCTACTGCACATTTCAACCATCACCTACAAACAGTAAATAACTCTATCCTCTAACACTAACCAATCCACTCATCACCAACACAATCCAAATTCACACCATACTGAACTACATCCTATCCAGACACACACTCCCCGCTCTAATTACTCCTAACAGAGCCCGTTTTGTCACTAAGAAACCTATACTCAGCCTTCCATCATTTCTCCGACCAACACCCTCCTCTTTGTACCACAATAACACAACCGCACAACTCTCACGCCACTGCAACACACATATCACCTCTTGCAGCAATCAAGTCTAAGACAAACACTCTTAACTCTACTTCATCCCCTCTTACATACAACATACACTCTACCCACAAACACATCACCACCCCTTTACCTTACAACTTCCACGTACAAACAATCCTAACAAATCTATCTCATAAAACAAATGCATCAGCACCTCCTTTCACTACTCCTCAAAAACAAAACATAACACATAATCTCAAGGGCAACACCTCATAATACTTTCCATCACAAACTACAAACATACACCCACCTTTCAGACTACACAAATGAACAAACTCCCATTCCAAGATTGTTCTCTTCCTCCCCACCTATCACATATATAGAAACACAGCAACTCTCTATTAACCGCCTCTTATCCGTTGGAGAATTTAGAACCTTACTACATGACCCACATGCTGCACCACCACCCCTAACTCATACACCTTTCACCCTAAACAGACGCAAACAAAATAAGCAACGTGCCACACCTCACAACTTCACCTCTCCATGTCTACTGCACAACAACTGCTACTCTTCTACAAAACAAAATCAGGCTATCACCAAAGTATAATCTCTAAACTGTCTACTAATAAATGCTTGATCACTCTCTAAAAACAAACATCACGCCTGAGACCTTCTCACTGACACAAAACCTGACATACTCTTCATAACTGAATCAAGGCTGGGAGATGATATGGCTCCAGTCCTACATGAAGCTGTTCCTCTAAGCTATCAAATGATCACCCAAAATTGTATAGGCCAAAAAGGAGGTGGCCTAGCTGTTGTGTTCAGGCAAACATTACATATCACTAAAGATGACGGCGTCTCCATCTCCACCTAGCAATGCAACATTCCCAGACACACTTCTAGACACGGTTTCACACCTGACAAAACTACACTCCAACCTATGCATTCTGGGTGACCTCAACATTTGGTTTGACAAACCCAATATGCTCCATCCCAAAACAATCATCATTGGCCTAGATGCACTGAACCTGCATCAGACTGTAAACAAACCCACACACTTCGCTGGACACATCCTAGATGTCATTTTTGCAAATACAGAACTAGTTACCTTTCAAACAATGACTTCAGTCCACATGGTCGGACCACCATTTGCCTGCTTTCCAACATAAAACAACACTAAGCAACGCACCTAAAACCACCTTACATGCATCCACCTATCGACGGTGGAACAAACTCAATTTGAAACATTTAGAAACACAACTAACATCCAGTACAGATCCAGACACAATACATTCTGTGCAAAAAACTATTTGAGTGGCTACAGGAAGCTTTTGATATCCTGATACCACTAAAAACCACACAACAGAACAAAAGAAAACAAGCACCTTGGAGAAATACAGATATAAAAGAGATAAAACAGCAAATTAGAACGCTGCAACATGCCTGGCTCAAGACAAACACCAATCAAGACAAAAAATTTACAGATTATACAAATCAGCACTCAAAAAAGCTAAGAAAAGATACTATTCAGACAGAATTCAAAATGCTAAATGTGCAAATAAAGAATTCTATAAAATCCTCAATGAATTTCGGAAACCAAATTGCCTAGAAAGAGCTCATCCCGTTACTCAAGATTTCACAGACAAACTGGCAAATCATTACACGGCCAAAGCAGACATGTTGCACTCATACTTAAAACAAAGACAAAGCACCAGCTCTGACCCTTTTCCAAAACAACAATCCAAGAATACTCTAACCCAGTAAGAAGAATCATCAACAATTCCTTAACTACCAGAACATTTCCAGAAGAACTCAAAAAGTCATACATACGCCTATTACTGAAGAAAACAAACTTGGACCCGCTGAACCCTGACAACAACAGACCCATTACAAATGGACCTTTCCTGGGCAAACTGATAGAAAGTGCAGCGTTCACCCAGATGTCACAATTCATTAAAGATAATGGCATACTTTCAGACTTCCAAATGGGATTCTGTCCAGGAAGAGGCACAGAATCTGCCATCCTTGCCATCTGGTATGACCTGAAGAACACAGTTGATCACAACGGGGTTGCTGCACTACTTCTCTTGGATCTCTTGGCTGCCTATCACACGGTTGACCATGACACTCTTATACAAAGACTCTACGAAGCGGGCATAGAGGGGACTGCTCTAGACTGGATGCCATCCTACCTTCGCAACAGAGCTAATGTCATCCATACCAACCCTTTCTCATCCAAACGGTACTTCACAAAAGCAGGCGTCCCTCAAAGGCTCTATCAACTCGACCATGCTTTTCAACATCTACATAAAGTCATTACCGGCACTGATCAATCAATTTTACCTCACTTGTTAACTATGCAGATGACATGCAAATACTCCTTCAACTGGAATGCCCTAAACACATTGGAAACTCACCACTTTTCAGTTGTCTCAGACCGGTGGATCAATGGATGACGTGGAGCCATCTCAAACTGAATGCTTCCAAAATGGAAATACTCACATGTGACGATTGGAAACATTATGACCCGCTCTTCGAGTGGCCTGATTATCGGGGAACACCGCCTAAAGTATCACAGGAAGAAAGAAACCACGGAATGACCATGGACTCCAAGCTATCGATGAATGCCCAAGTAAACAATCTAGCAGAATCAAGCTTTGTTACTATAAAAACTCTGTGATGAATCTTTCCCCATTTGGGATTTCCACACAAGGTTCAGGCTACCATCTCCCTTTAGTCTGTCCAAACTCGATTATGCCAGTAGCCTCTAACACGGATCACCTTTAATGACCATAAAAAGACTACAACAGATTCAGAACTCGGCTAGCAGACTACTCTTACATATAAAACCGCAAGACCACATCTCCCCTGCCTTAAAAGCCCTGCATTGGTTACCGGTTGCCAGAAGATCCACATTCAAGCTGCTTTGTATCACCCACAAAGCGATACATGGAACAGGACTGCTCTTCATCAATAAAATCACCAAACACATTCAACAAAGGAACCGCCGCTCTAGAGTGGCACCTCGCCTCAAAATCCCAACTTACAAGAAAAAAAACATGGGTGGCACATCGTTCTTCATTAAAGAAGCCAAACTATGGAACTCTTTACCCCCAACATAAGATCCACGGATAACCACCTTATCTTCAGAAAACTACTCAAGAATTGGTTCTTCCCCACATAACCACCATACGCAAACAGAAATATACAGACTATCCCTCTATATATAAGCATTTATTTGTACAGAATATGCCTGTGTATATAAGCATGTATTTGTACTATAGATATGTACCTATATCTGTGCTTTGCTTTGTATAAACGTGTAGAATATTTATGGGCCTGATTACGGTGACGGTGGGATTGCCACCGACAGCCTGTCGGTTGCGGTCCCACCGCAATCGTTACCATGTTTTCCGCCTGCCACATTAGGATGGTGGGCGGATAGGTGGCTGTTGGACAGACCGACCACCACTAATTCTGACAGGCTCAAGGAGCCCGTCAGACCATTGGAGGGAACTTGAATCCCTACAATGGTGGCGATGTCCCTCCCCGCTGGCCATTTCATGGCAGTTTACCTGCCATGAAAAGGCTGGCAGAAAGGGACATTGGGGGCCCATAGCGGGCCCCCATTCCCCCTAGCCCTTAGTTTTGGGTTTTAGGGGCACCTATTGTGTCCCCCTAGTTATCCCTGCATCATGTGGCAGGCACCACATGGTGCCTGCCACATAGTGCAGGGATTTGCTAACATTTTATTTTTTGTACTGCAGCATGTGCTGCAGCCCGCAGAACACACCGCAATACAAAAGATGCATTTTGCAACCACCTTGAAGGCAGTCGCTTTGTAATACCATTGGCAGGACCCCCGACAGCAAGTCGGGCGGTCCCGTCTCTGATATGAAGTAATGAGGCCCTATGTTTTAAAAAAATATAGATATTCATTAGTTCTGCTTAACAAATGTACATATTACTGAGAGTTACATTGTTCTACGTTTTTAACATGTATATAAGTGACTGCATAAATAAGTAGGCCTGGGCGGTAAATTCCGTTCCGCTCGCGGAATTTGCGGAATTTGGGTAATTTCGCGTTCCGCGAACGCGGAATTACCCAAAATTCCGCGATCTTCGGCTTTGCGGAATTTTTTGCTTGTTCGCGCTTTCAAAATGCGTGTTTGCGAGATATTTCTCCCCGAGCACGCAAATAGCGTTCGCGAACAGGAAAAAAGCAACGCGAACGGGCGGAACAAGCAATTCCGCGTGTTCGTGGAACTTTTGCGTGCTCGCGGAGATTTTTTACCGTTTTGCGGAGCTTTGCGTAGCCCGACTATGCAAATTCTGCCCACCCCTATAATAAGTCAATCTTTTATCATAACTATCTACAATTGCTTCACTATTGAATTACAAAATAAATAAATAAATAAAATAATTTAAAGTTTAACAAGACTTGAAAGCCAGTTTATTTAATGCATCTTTAATCTACATCTACTACCTTAATTTATGCATCTATGTACCTTCCAACTATATATTTATTACTTTTCTTCCAATTCAGCATATCCAATAGGCTACCCTATTTCCCGCCCTATACCGCTCTCAATATATCCTCTACCTCAACTCACTGACTCATCTCAAACCTCTTTCTACTACTCTTTCCAATGCCCTACCTTATTTATCACCCTATACCTCTATCAATATATCCTCTACCTCCACTCTCTCATTCATCCCAAACCCCATACCACTACTATGATCCCCAAAATAACCCTTTCTAAACTCTTCCCTACCCTACCCCTCCTTGCATCATCTCATACCTCTTTTACTATTCCGATCCCCCAGAACAAGCCTTTCTAAACCCTTCCCTCTGACTCTTCCCCCCACCTCCCTTTTATTCATCCCAAGCTCCTCCTACTGCTATGAGTTCCAAAACAGCCCTCCACTATCCTTTTCAATCCAAATAACAAACTAACATATCCACCACTTTAATTAATTTCATATTTCACTATACTTACTAATTCACCACTAATTCTTTATGGGTTCCAGAGCAGCGTGGTACTCACTGAAAAAGCACTTCAACACCTCATCTGGGGTGGCAAGCGCTATATAAATGCAAACCTTTTTCCCTCTTCTATCCCTCCACTATCCTTCTCAATCCAAATAACTGATTAACATATCCACCACTCAAATTACTTTCATATTTCACTATACTAGTTCACCACTAATCCTTTATGGGTTCCAGAGTAGCGATCTACTCGCTGAAAGAGCGCTTCAACACCCCATCAGGGGTAGCAAGCGCTACATAAATGCAAACCTTTCCCCCTCTTCTATCCCTCCACTATCCTTCTCAATCCAAATAACTGACTAACATATCCACCACTCAAATTGCTTTCGTTTTTTCACTATACTAATTCACCACGATTCCTGTATGAGTTCTGGAGTACCGTGCTACTCGCCGAAAAGCGCTTCAATGCCTAGTAGTAGTAGTAAGCACTATATAAATGCAATTACAATACATTACAATACTATGTCCCGGGGTGCTCACCCGCTGGACATAGCTGTCTGCTTTTGATTGGTGGGAGCTGACAGCTCCTGCCAAGCAAAAGCAAACACTCCGCTTCCAGTGGGCAGGAGCTGTCAAAGTGCTCCTGTTTGCTGGAAACGGAGGTTTTATCTCTTTACCTGCCCACAGACATGCAGGCAGGGAAAGAGATTAAATTACTGCTCTTGCATACAGGGAGCTGCATTTCCAGAAGCTCCCAGTGTTTAATAGCAATCCTGGCTCCTGCAGGCTCCCCCCACAGTCCCCATCCTGCACACTGGATGCCCTGGGTAAACTCCAGGGCAACCAGGAGCCGGGCCCCAGGGGATGGTGTCCCCGGGGCAAAATCAGCCCAGGGAGTGGGGTGCATGACCCCCTACCCCATTTGTTTGCGGCCGGGCCCAGGGGAATGGGGGGGGCACGAGGCCCCCATCCCCTATTGAATTATGGCCGAATTATGCAAGATCACTAACTTATTTCCCTTTACTGCCAGATTCACCTCGCAGACATATTTATCACTTTAACAATCAATAGGTATATGTTTTAGAGCCATTACTATATTTTCGTAAACTTTTGTGCAATGCCAGGGACATATTTCAGTTAAATAAAATGGAATGTTAAGCCATAACAGTCCATCTACTCCTGTGCTACTTTCAAGGAAGTGATATCTGGACCATCACCAATGTGATAAACTGCATGAGACTACAACTTTAATACTTTTAAATGTTAATGATTAACAAGGAACACAAATGGGAATAGAATAGGCCCTATCACTGGTTTTCTGCCATTTGGGATTCAGGTAGTATTTCTCCCTGTCTTTGCTGTATGATATCCTGCATTATCTCTCTCTAATCCCAGGGTCAGAAAACTGTTCCAGGCACCAGTATTTAATATTCCAGACTGAAAAGTGTAACCACGTGAGAGCTGTTCCAGAGGAAACCTCACCATTCCTCTTCTCCAGTCTCTGCGTTGCGGTCTCATAAGTAGGATAAAAGTAACATTTATTTTGAGCTGCCATGCCTGTAGCACCTTGAGCATTCTAATGGGGGGCCTTACTTGGCGTGTCATTTCATTTCAGTGTGGCATTGTGCGGCCAAGCAATGAAATGCGTTAGGCTAACCCTCGATGTGTGGCACTTGGCAGGACTGAAAAAACAAGCAGAAAAGGCCAGACAGAGGGCAGAAAAAGTAGCAGAAAAACACACAACCGAGGCAAAAAAAAAGCAAAAAAGGCAAGACAGAGCAGAAGAGTGCAAAACAGACAGCAGGAAAACGGGCAGAAAAGGCAAAACTGAGGACAGAAAAAGGACCAGCAAAAGGCAAAACAGAGACCAGAAAAAGGAGTAGAAAAGGAAAAATAGAGGGCAGGAAATGAGCAGAAAAGGCAAAACAGAGCAGAAGAGGGCAAAACAGAGAGCTCTCAGACACGCACACCCACTCACAGACCCACTCAGAGACTCACACACCTACTCACAGACCCACTGAGTCACTCATGCATCTACTCACAAACCCACACAGAGACTCATGCATCCACTCACAAACCCACTCAGACACTCACACACCTACTCTCAGACCCACTTAAACATTCACGCACCTATTCACAGACCCACTTAGAGACCAATGCACCTACTCACAGACTCACACACCCACTCAAAGACCCACTCAGAGACTCACACACTCATTCACAGACTAACTCAGAGACTCATGCACTTACTCACAGACCAACTCAGAGACTCACACACCCAGTAACAGATCCACTTAGACACTAACGCACCTAGTCACAGACCCACTCAGAGACTCATGCATCTAGTCACAGACCCACTCAGAGACTCATGTATCCACTCACACACCCAGTCATAGACTCACACACCCACTCACAGACCCACTCAGACTCACACTCACTCACAGACCCACTCAGAGTCGTGCACTTACTCACAGACCTACTCACAGATGTACACAGCCACTCAAAGACTCACTCAGAGACTCACACACCCACTTACAGACCCACTCAGACACTCATGCACTCACTCACAGATTGACTCACACACTTATGGAGGCACTCACAAACACACTCAGACACTCTGATACCCATTGACAGACCCCCTCAGACACTCAAACACCCACTCAGACACTCACATACCCACTCAGTCAGCCACTCAGCTGCTCATGCAACCATTCACAGACCCACTCAGACACTTACGCACCCACTCACACACCCAGTGAGACACTTATGCAGCCACTCCCAAACCCACTCAGACACTAACACACCCACTGACAGACCCAGTCAGACATGTATGCACTCACTCACACACTCACTGTCAAAGGTTACTGGAAATTAAATTAATATCCTTAAAAATTAACTTAAAAAACAATGGTTACAGGAACATTACAGTTAGGAAATAACATTAAAAAAACGGAAATTAACTAAAAAAAAACAAAGGTTACAGGGACGTTATCGTTAGGAAATAGAAATAAAAAAACCTTAGAAATTCACTGAAAAAAAACCAAAGGTTACAGGGACATTATACCAATGCAATAAATAATATCCTGCCTTAAAAAGCTGTGCAGGGAGGGAAAGAGATTAAATTACTGCTCTTGCATACAGGGAGATGCATTTCCATCAGCTCCCAGTGTTTAATAGCAATCCTGGCTCCTGTAGGCTCCCCCCACAGTCCCCATCCTGCACACTGGATGCCCTGGGTAAGCTCCAGGGCAACAAGGAGACATGGCCGGGCCCCAGTGGATGGAGTCCCCCGGGCAAAATCAGCCCAGGGAGTGGGGTACATGACCCCCCTCCCCCGGGTGTTTGTGGCCGGGCCCAGGAGGCAAAGTGATTCTATTTTTGTTGGTGGTCTCCACAACCTAGGCACAGGTTGTGGAGACCACCAACAAAAATAGAATCACTTTGTCTACAATAGTAATTACACTTCCTCTTTGGAGAACTGTATCCATGTAGAATCATGATTGCATGTTAAGAAATTCTTTCTGATGTGTATACTAATTGAAGACTTCGAGACCAATGTATTACTGTATATATGGATTTCACATTGCAAGGATTTTTCTGAATTAATCTAAGGGATGGTCTTTATTTTCTCTTTTAGTGTGTGTATATTGCTTGAGGTATGATGTGGTATGTATGGATGTGTGGGATCAGATATATTGATATATCTGCTTGTTCTTGGCGCTGTTTTCATTAACTGTTCTAATCACTGTGTTGCGACTATATAGCGTTCTCTACACAGATTGTTTTGATATCCACAATAAAAATAAGGATACACTTGCTTTTTCTAATGAATGTGATTTATTAATGTAATATATGAGATTAAAAAAAAATTCTCGTTCAATCCTTAATGGGCTTCTAGTGAGTATTATCTCTGTCTGGCTCATGTGTGACTCTCTTTTGAGCACTGTTAAAAGGCGAGTTTATTTTCCGCTTTTCAAACTATTTTTTCATGCAGGATATTATTTATTGCATTGGTGTCATGTCCCTTGATTTCCTGCCTGAGCATTCCTACTCCAAGGGCCCTCTCTTTTGGTATATTTACAGGGATATTATAGTTAGGCTCAGATTTCACTCGTACAAAACCATAGAAATTCAGCAGTTATAGTTATCTGAGGTAAATATAACTTACACCCCTGCAGTACACTGTTTATGACTTCACATATTACATCACTTATGACATGGTCAGAGATATCACGCATGACGTCTGTTAGATTTGGGGGTCTCTAGTTGGCAGAGGTATGTACCTTTGTCCAAATAGGGACCCTTGCGTCTAGTCAGGGAAAGTAGGTACACTCCCGAAATAACCCCTGCTCACCCTCTTGGTAGCTTGGCACGAGCAGACAGGCTTAGTTCAGAGGCAGTGTGTAAAGCATTTGTGAACACATACAGTAATCAAGTGACAACACTACAAATGGACACCACACAGGTTATATATTTATAAAAATAGGTATACTTTATATAGATTTATCACAAGACCATAAACGACAAAAATAATCCACAATACTGTTAAGAATACTTGGTTCTGATCAAAAAGGCTTAATTCAAGGTTCTGTGCGAGTCGGTAGCCTCCTCCGGCTACGGCGATGTCGAGAACAAACAGAGTCTAACAAATCCAGCTGACCGCGTCGAGACGGGCCAACCCAGCGTAGACAGACTCGGTCACAGTACCTTTACTTGAAGCGGCAGGCACGGGCGTGCGAGCCGGATGGCTGTTCTGTCGCGGTCGCGATGCAAAAATGGAAGCGTTGCAGGACGCGTTGTCCCTCGATGCGGTGCAGGCAGCGGCTCGTTGACGTCGTCGAGACGGAGTCGGTGAGACCAGGGCCGTGCGTTGCAGGGCGAGACGGTGCTTCGATGCGGTGCTGGCAGGTTGCGGTGCGGCGACGGAGCCGGATTCAGGAGCTGGCGTCGATCAGTCCGGACAGCGGTGCGAGTCGGGCGGTGCGTCGCAAAGCGTGCGAGCGGTGCCCAACTCCGGTGCGGTCACAGGACTCGAACTCAGCAGCAGTGACCGTGTCGGTCGGACCAGTTCGATTCGGCGTAGCGAAGCGTTGCAGGACGCGTTGTCCCTCGATGCGGTGCAGGCAGCGGCTCGTTGACGGAGTCGGTGAGACCAGGGCCGTGCGTTGCAGGGCGAGACGGTGCTTCGATGCGGTGCTTGCAGGACACCGAGTCGGTCGTGAGAGTCGGTCACAGCTCCCTACCTCTGTAGCCACTGAAACAGAGTTTCCAGCAGCAATTCACAAAGGGGGTGAAGTCCAATGGTCCTGGGACTTCGGTCAGGGGGCAAGCTCTCTTCCAAGCCCTTGGAGATCCTTCACAAGTTGATGAAAGTCACAGCAAAGCAAAAGTTCCTTTCTCCTCTCTTTGGCAGTCAGGCAAACCACTGCAGGCCAATCCCCCAAGCAGCACTTCAGGCTTAGGGATAGTTTCTCCTCAGTTTCTTCTTGGTTCCGCTCCTCAGTAAAGGTTTCTTCTTGTTCCCAAAAGTGATCTAATTTTCCTGGGGTCTGGGTGCCCCTCTTATACCCTGATTCTCTTTGTTCTCTGGAGGCAGAGAGGCCTCTGCCTAGTCCAAAACCAGTTCTGGTCAGTCCTGGAGCACTTTGTTTTTCTGACTCCTTCTTTCCTTTCAGAATGTGGGGCAGAGTGCTCAGCCGCCCGGCAGGAGGTGGAGCCAGCATTGTGGAAGGCAGGCACAGCCCTATTCAGACCCAGGTGCAACTCCTCCCTCCACTCTGGCTGCAGATCTTTCTATTCAGCCCTGCGCTGACTCACCCTGTCTCCGGTAGCCACCCCCAGCCCCTGTCACTCAATCTCCAGACAAGGAATACACAACCTAGCAGAGGCAGGCTTGGATAGTTAGGCAAGAAAATACCCACTTTCTAAAAGTGGTATTTTCGAACACAGAATGTTAAAACCAACTTCACTAAAAGATGTATTTTATCATCCTGAGTTCAGGCATACTAAATTCGTTTTTCTACCATGTTCCCTGGGTCAGTTCTGACTATAAGGTGTAATAGTCAGTCTGCCCATTCTGGCCTATGGGGAGCAGGTAGCCTTGCAATAGTGAAAAACGAAAATGGCTGTAATTCACTATTAGGACATGCCACACACACCAGGGCATGTCCTACCTTATACTTACAATGCACCCTGCCCTAGGGCCTACTTTAGGGGTGACCAACATGCAGTAAAGGGAAGGTTTAGGGACTGGTAAGTGGGTGTACTCACCAAGTCGACATGGCAGCCCTAGGCTGCACACAGGCCCTGCGATGGCAGGCCTGAGACACATTTTACTGGCCGCTTCTGTGGGTGGCACAACCAGTGCTGCAAGCCCACCAGCGGCATTGGATTTACAAGCCCTGGGCACACTGAGTGCACTGTACTAGGGACTGACAAGTAAACCAATCATCCAATCATGGAGTCACTAATACATATATCAATTAACGATAGGGAGCACTTGCACTTTGGCACTGATTAGCAGCGGCAAAGTGCCCATGAGCATCTAGTCCAGCAAAAACATATCGGCAACAGTGGAGGCATTACGAAAAAATGGAAGGGAGACCCACGCCAAGGATGCCAGGTCTAACACGTGTCCCCTCCAGCTGAAATGTGGGGAGAACTATCCTACCCCTAGGGAGTTCTCATCGCTAAGGCGGAAAAATCTGGACAGTCCATCAGCATTGGCGTGTTCTGTACCAGGGCGGTGTTCCACCGTAAAGTCCATCCCCTGTAGGGAAATGGACCACCTCAACAGCTTTGGATTCTCACCCCTCATCTGCATCAACCATCTGAGGGGCCTGTGGTCTGTCTGAACCCGGAAGTGAGTCCCAAACAGGTATGGTCTCAGCTTCTTCAGTGCCCAGACCACAGCAAATGCCTCACGCTCAATAGCACTCCATCTCTGTTCCCGGGAAGTAACCTCCTACTGATGAAGGCTACAGGTTGGTCTAGGCCCTCCTCATTGATCTGTGATAGAACAGCCCCTACACCATGCTCTGAAGCGTCGGTTTGAACAATGAACTCATTGGAGAAGTTGGGTGCCTGGAGCACAGGCGCCGTGCACATGGCAGTCTTCAAGGTGTCAAAAGCTTTTTGACAGGCGTCAGTCCAAATCACTTTCCTGGGCTGCTTCTTGGAAGTCAGCTCGGTCAAGGGGGCAACAATGCTGCCATACCCCTTGACGAATCTCCGGTAATACCCGGTGAGTCCTAGGAAGGCTCTCACCTCTGTCTGGGTCTTGGGGGCTCCCAAGCCAGAATGGTATCAATTTTCGGTTGGAGGGGCGCCACCTGGCCGCTCCCAACCTGGTGTCCCAAGTACACCACAGAACCCTGCCCAATCTGGCACTTACTTGCCTTGATTGTGAGGCCTGCCCTCCGCAGCGCCATCAACACTTCCCAGAGGTGGCGCAGATGTTCTTCCCAACGGGCACTGAACACTGCGATGTCATCCAGGTAGGCGGCACTGAAATCCTCCAGTCCAACCAACACCTGGTTGACCAACCTCTGAAAGGTGGCAGGGGCATTCTTCATCCCAAAGGGCATCACCCGGAACTGGTAGTGCCCATCTGGTGTGGAGAATGCTGACCTCTCTTTGCCCCATCAGTCAAGGCGATCTGCCAGTACCCAGACGTTAAGTCAAACGTGCTGAGGTACCGCGCAGCCCCTAACCGATCTATGAGCTCATCAGCTCTGGGGATGGGGTGGGCGTCAGTCCTGGTGACGGAATTGAGTCCCCTGTAGTCCACACAGAACCGGAGTTCTGGTGTGGCACCAGGCGCGGCAGCTTTTGGAACCAAGACCACGGGGCTGGCCCAAGGGCTGTTAGAGGACTCAATCACCCCTAGCGCAAACATCTTGGAGACCTCCTCCTTGATGCAGGCTCTGACCCTGTCAGTCACCCTGTAAGCCTTGTGCTTCACAGGAAGACTGTCCCCAGTGTCCACATCATGGACGCACCAATGAGTGACACTGGGAACCAGGGAGAACAGGTCAGGGAACTGTCCCAACAGTTGGCGACAGTCACCCTGCTGCTCAGGTGTCAGGGAGGTAGAGAGGTTTACTCCCTCCACTGATCCATCTTGCTCTCGGGCTGACAGGAGGTCAGGAAGAGGCTCGGTCTCCTCCTCCATTCCATCATCTGTAGCTAAGAGCATGCCCACTTGGGACCTCTCCAAGTGGGGCTTCAGGCGGTTCACATGCAGGACCCGCAAGGGGTTCCTGGGAGACTGCAAGTCCACCAAATAGGTAACTGGACTCTTGCGCTCCACCACCGTAAAAGGGCCGGTCCACCTGTCCTGGAGCGCACAGGGCTCCACAGGGGCCATGACCCACACTTTCTGCCCAGGCTGAAGCTCTACCAGAGTGGCATTCTGGTCGTACCACCGCTTCATCTCCTCCTGGCTGGCTTCCAGATTTGCCTCAGCAAGCTCTCTGAAACGCCTAGTCTGGTTCCTGAAGGCCAGCATGTAACTGTATACATCCTGGGGAGGTTTCCGGGGAGATTGCTCCCAGCCTTCCTTGACCAAACTCAGAGGTCCTCGCACCGGGTGTCCATAGAGGAGCTCAAAGGGACTGAACCCTAGAGACTTCTGTGGCACCTCCCGGTATGCAAACAACAGGCATGGTAAGAGGACGTCCCATTTACGCCTCATGGGTTCTTCCAGACCCATAATCATGCTCTTGAGGGTCCGGTTGAATCTCTCAACCAGACCATTTCCTTGAGGGTGGTAAGGAGTGGTGAACTTGTAAGTTACACCGCACTCCTGCCACAGGGACTTCATGTACTTGGACACGAAGTTGGTACCTCTGTCAGACACCACCTCTTGAGGGAATCCCACACGTGAGAAAATTCCCATCAGTGCCCGTCCCACCACGGGGGCCGTCACTGTCCTCAGAGGGATGGCTTCAGGGTACCGGGTGGCATGGTCCACCAAGACCAGGATAAACCTGTTGCCCATGGCTGTCTTGGGGTCCAGTGGCCCCACAATGTCAATACCCACCCGTTCAAAGGGGGTGCTGACCACAGGGAATGGCTGGAGAGGAGCCTTGTGCTTCCTCCCACTCTTTCCACTTGCCTGGCAAGTCTGGCATGTCCTGCAGTGAGTGGCGGCACTCCTGCGCATCTGGGGCCAATAGAAATGGGTAACAAGCCTGTCAAAGGTCTTGTCCTGCCCCAGATGTCCCGCTAACGGTACATCATGAGCCAACCCCAGTAGGAAGGCTCTGAAGCGCTGGGGTACCACCAGCACACGGGCTGACCCAGGCTCAGCAACCTTAGGCTCTGAATACAGGAGACCATTCTCCCAGTAAACCCAATGTGATCCAGACTGATCACCTGCTGCCTGGTCTGTGGCCTGTTGCCTCAGACCCACGAGAGAAGGGCATGTGTTCTGCTCCTTGCAGAACTCTTCCCTGGAGGGTCCTCCTTCTTGCTGCCAATGGGTCAGCTCAGGTAGGTCCCCCAGTTCAGCTACCTGTTCCCCTGTAGGCTCCAGGGCATCCCCCTCAGGGTCTGCCTCCTCCTGGACCGTGGGAACCTCGGGGGCCGGTTTCCCGCGCCCCCTGCCTCCTCTCTCTCCGGCAGGCACCTGGGCCTCCCTCTCAGGCTCCAGGTCCTCTTGAACACCTTTAGCTGCCATTGACCGGGTGGTCACACATGCCCAATCAGGCAAGCCCAACATTTCTAAATGCGCACTCCGCTCCACCTTAGCCCAAGGTGAGCTCTCCAAATCGTTCCCTAACAAACAGTCAACAGGCATGGCTGGCCTCACAGCTACTTGAAGAGTACCCGAGACCCCCCCACTCAAAGGGAACCTGAGCCACCTTGCAGTGACTCTCTGTGTTGTCAGCGGCAACAACCGGATAGAATGCATCAGGGATAACCTGCTCTTTAGACACCAGGTGACACTTGACAGCTGTCACACTGGCTCCTGTGTCTCTCAGAGCCTCCACCCTATGGCCATTGATGGTCACCCACTGCCTGTATTTCTTAGTGTTCTCAGGCAGCGGGGTCCTAGGGACCATCTCAGAGTCTCCTAATGAGACAAGGGAAAACACTGTGGGATCCCCCCACCTTGGGCACCCAACTCCTCCCCCAGGGCTACACTAGCCAACTGCCGGGGGACTGCACTGGTGGGTGCTGGTTTTCCATGCAAAGGGCAACGAGGATCGTTTGCCTTGTGGCCAGGGGCGCCACACTTGTAACATACCAGTGGTCCCTGGTGAACAGGGGGCCTGTCAGGGCCACTGGCTTCTTCTCAGGGGAGGCTGGGAACCTTTCCCTTGGTTCCCTTGGGGTCTACTTTGGGGCCCTTTATGGAACTCCTTCTGTTTACCCTTGTCCCCCCCACTCTTCTGCTGGGGACCCTGCCCACCCTTGGCGGAGTCTCCCACGTGACCCTTGTGGACCCGGGTACTCACCCAGCGGTCCGCCTCCTCAGCAAGCTGCCTAGGGTTAGTCAGCTTACTATCAATCAGGTGCTGGCGTAGCTCAGGAAAACAATTACCGGACAAGTGCTCCCAGGCAATCAAATCAAAGAGCGCCTGAAAATCAGTCGCTTTGCTACCCTTTACCCAACCATCCAAGGCTCTGCAAAAGAAGGTCACATATTCAACCCAGGTACTGCTTTCAATCTTACTACAGTTCCTGAACCTTTGCCTATAAAGCTCAGGGGTCAAACCATATCTAGTCATTAAGGCATCCTTCATGTGGCTGTACGAATTATAGACTTCAGAGGGCAAATCCAACAAGGTATCCCGCCCTTCACTGAGGAACCGTCCCCACAACCCCGCTCCCCAATCCTTCTCAGGGACCCGGTGGGAAGACATGGCTACCTCATAGGCTTTGAACCACTGCCCTATGTCGTCATTTTTAAAAACTCCTTCACCACATCTTTGGGAATATACACCCTAGCTTCAACAGGCACAGGCGGTACACTGCCACCAGAGGGAGTAATCTCTAAGCTCTTGGCCTTCAATTCCAACTCCCTCAAAACTTTCTCATGTTCAAACTGCATTTTCTTTTCCTCTAGGGCTAATTTCCTTGTTTGCATTTCGAATTCTAACTGCTTATTCAGCTTGAGTTTGGTCAGCTCCATTTCGTGCACCCTACTCTCTTTCCTGTCCTCCAACTCCTCTGGAGACAGTCCTCTGGCAGAAACACTGCTACCTACTGGGGAAGGTGGTCTTCTAGCCCCTAGACCCAATAGCCCCTCCAGCTGCCCTTCTGCATTCTCAGCCCCCTCCACAGGGGCACTCCTTGATTCGACCCAGGCCCTCAGCGCCTTTTGGAGGTCCTCCTTCCTGGAGATCCCGGTCATGGACACTTTAAACTTTTTGCAGAATTGCTTGAGCTGCTTAAGGGTGTAGCATTCTAGCCTCTCTTCTTCCCAATCACATTCAACAGAGGCTACTGATGCTGGTTTCTCCATAGTGACTGAACTTGGCATTTGCAAAAATAGGAAATCCCAGAAAAAATGCTATTAAAGTATGTGGTTGCGTTTTGGTCTGCACTCACTAAGTAGTGTTCACCAATCACTGTACATGAGTCACAAATGCAAGTCCAGAATCCTCACCGCTGACCACCAATGTTAGATTTGGGGGTCTCTAGTTGGCAGAGGTATGTACCTTTGTCCAAATAGGGACCCTTGCGTCTAGTCAGGGAAAGTAGGTACACTCCCGAAATAACCCCTGCTCACCCTCTTGGTAGCTTGGCACGAGCAGACAGGCTTAGTTCAGAGGCAGTGTGTAAAGCATTTGTGAACACATACAGTAATCAAGTGACAACACTACAAATGGACACCACACAGGTTATATATTTATAAAAATAGGTATACTTTATATAGATTTATCACAAGACCATAAACGACAAAAATAATCCACAATACTGTTAAGAATACTTGGTTCTGATCAAAAAGGCTTAATTCAAGGTTCTGTGCGAGTCGGTAGCCTCCTCCGGCTACGGCGATGTCGAGAACAAACAGAGTCTAACAAATCCAGCTGACCGCGTCGAGACGGGCCAACCCAGCGTAGACAGACTCGGTCACAGTACCTTTACTTGAAGCGGCAGGCACGGGCGTGCGAGCCGGATGGCTGTTCGTCGCGGTCGCGATGCAAAAATGGAAGCGTTGCAGGACGCGTTGTCCCTCGATGCGGTGCAGGCAGCGGCTCGTTGACGCCGTCGAGACGGAGTCGGTGAGACCAGGGCCGTGCGTTGCAGGGCGAGACGGTGCTTCGATGCGGTGCTGGCAGGTTGCGGTGCGGCGACGGAGCCGGATTCAGGAGCTGGCGTCGATCAGTCCGGACAGCGGTGCGAGTCGGGCGGTGCGTCGCAAAGCGTGCGAGCGGTGCCCAACTCCGGTGCGGTCACAGGACTCGAACTCAGCAGCAGTGACCGTGTCGGTCGGACCAGTTCGATCCGGCGTAGCGAGCGTTGCAGGACGCGTTGTCCCTCGATGCGGTGCAGGCAGCGGCTCGTTGACGGAGTCGGTGAGACCAGGGCCGTGCGTTGCAGGGCGAGACGGTGCTTCGATGCGGTGCTTGCAGGACACCGAGTCGGTCGTGAGAGTCGGTCACAGCTCCCTACCTCTGTAGCCACTGAAACAGAGTTTCCAGCAGCAATTCACAAAGGGGGTGAAGTCCAATGGTCCTGGGACTTCGGTCAGGGGGCAAGCTCTCTTCCAAGCCCTTGGAGATCCTTCACAAGTTGATGAAAGTCACAGCAAAGCAAAAGTTCCTTTCTCCTCTCTTTGGCAGTCAGGCAAACCACTGCAGGCCAATCCCCCAAGCAGCACTTCAGGCTTAGGGATAGTTTCTCCTCAGTTTCTTCTTGGTTCCGCTCCTCAGTAAAGGTTTCTTCTTGTTCCCAAAAGTGATCTAATTTTCCTGGGGTCTGGGTGCCCCTCTTATACCCTGATTCTCTTTGTTCTCTGGAGGCAGAGAGGCCTCTGCCTAGTCCAAAACCAGTTCTGGTCAGTCCTGGAGCACTTTGTTTTTCTGACTCCTTCTTTCCTTTCAGAATGTGGGGCAGAGTGCTCAGCCGCCCGGCAGGAGGTGGAGCCAGCATTGTGGAAGGCAGGCACAGCCCTATTCAGACCCAGGTGCAACTCCTCCCTCCACTCTGGCTGCAGATCTTTCTATTCAGCCCTGCGCTGACTCACCCTGTCTCCGGTAGCCACCCCCAGCCCCTGTCACTCAATCTCCAGACAAGGAATACACAACCTAGCAGAGGCAGGCTTGGATAGTTAGGCAAGAAAATACCCACTTTCTAAAAGTGGTATTTTCGAACACAGAATGTTAAAACCAACTTCACTAAAAGATGTATTTTATCATCCTGAGTTCAGGCATACTAAATTCGTTTTTCTACCATGTTCCTGGGTCAGTTCTGACTATAAGGTGTAATAGTCAGTCTGCCCATTCTGGCCTATGGGGAGCAGGTAGCCTTGCAATAGTGAAAAACGAAAATGGCTGTAATTCACTATTAGGACATGCCACACACACCAGGGCATGTCCTACCTTATACTTACAATGCACCCTGCCCTAGGGCCTACTTTAGGGGTGACCAACATGCAGTAAAGGGAAGGTTTAGGGACTGGTAAGTGGGTGTACTCACCAAGTCGACATGGCAGCCCTAGGCTGCACACAGGCTCTGCGATGGCAGGCCTGAGACACATTTTACTGGCCGCTTCTGTGGGTGGCACAACCAGTGCTGCAAGCCCACCAGCGGCATTGGATTTACAAGCCCTGGGCACACTGAGTGCACTGTACTAGGGACTGACAAGTAAACCAATCATCCAATCATGGAGTCACTAATACATATATCAATTAACGATAGGGAGCACTTGCACTTTGGCACTGATTAGCAGCGGCAAAGTGCCCATGAGCATCTAGTCCAGCAAAAACATATCGGCAACAGTGGAGGCATTACGAAAAAATGGAAGGGAGACCCACGCCAAGGATGCCAGGTCTAACAACGTCACTGATGACAACATCTACAGAACCACTCACCCACCCACTCACTAACCCACACACCCACTCATATCCCATTCACTGATCCTTATAACTACTCATATACCTTCTCACTCATGCATAGAGCTACTTGTATACCTATTCATTCACTCATATAGCCACTGACACAGCCACTCATTCACCCATACAACTACACAGACGCCCACGGATATACCAATAGAGCTTCTCACACAATCACACGCTCACCCATACAGCTACTCATACCCTCATGTATTCTCCTATACAGCCACTGACAGTCACTCACTCATCCATACACCCACTCATACACCCACTCACTTGCCAAAAAAGCCACTCACACACCCAGTCATAAAGACATACAGACACTTACACATCTACTCATACACCCAAACACTCACACAGATGCTCACTCATCCATACAGCTACTCAGTCACCCATACAGCCACTCACACAGCCACTCACTCAAACATACAGATACTCACACACCCACTCACCTACTCATACAGATGCTAACACATGTACTCATTCACCTAAAGAGTCACTGAGACAAGCACATACTTACCCATACAGCCTCTCATATACTCACTCACTCACCCATACACTCACAAATCCAATCACTCACTTATACAGTCTTCCACATACCCACACACTCATCCATACACCATTTACACAACCACTCACTCACTCACACAACCACTCACTGGGTCACTCACTCAGCCATACAGCCACTTTCTTACTCACACAGCCACCAACACACCTACTCATTCAATTATACAGCTACTCATAGACCCACTTATTCATCCATACAGCCAGTCACACACACACTCACACATACAGCCACATACACACCCACTTACATGCAGATGCACACAGTTACACAGACTCTAACAGAATCTATTTTAAAAAATTGAATCACTCAGTAGTACATAAACTATACTAATTTAACTTTTATTGTACCTTAGTATATATGTTTAACAGTCATAAATGTTTAGAAAACACTCAGAACCACTAGATGATGTCATCAGTGACGTCATTTGTGAAGTCATGAGTGATGTCACTGACCATGTCATGAGTGATGTAATATGTGAGGTCATAAGCAGTGCATTGTGGGGGCTAAAGTTATAGTTAGCTAAGGTAACTATAACTGTCCAATTTCAATGGTTTTGTATGGGTGAAATGTGAGCCTAACTATAACATCCCTGTAACCATTGTTTTTTTCAGTGAATTTCTAGTTTTTTTTAAAATCAACTTCCTAACACTAACTTCAAAACTTTGAAAATGGGTATGTTAGTGGTTGTGTAGGTTGCAGACTTTCTGTTTGAGTGAATATATGAGTCTCTTAGTGGATGTTTGAGTGTTTATGTGGGTGTATAAGTGTGTATAGGACTATGAGTGGGTATATGACTGGTTCAATGAGTGGGTGTATAAGTGTGTGAGTGGCTGTGTGGGTGTATGACTAAATGTAACAGTAGTCATATACTTGTTTCAGTGGCATCGCTATCTTGGTTTCAAATTAGTTATGTGTGATATATTCAAGGTTTCAGTGTATTTATAAGTGATATTTAATACCAATTGTGTGACAGTTATAGTTACAGTTTCTTGTCAGCAAAATCAAGCAATGAAGTCAATGCACATAGATACATATCCAAAGTTACACCCATTTGAGCATAAACAAACTGTAAGAAAATCTTGAAGTTGTTGCAAAGCAGCTAAAATACAAAAACAGTAAACTACTGTCCTGTGATAAAAGCTGTAACCTACTGTTTTATGCACATTAAATAGACTTCTGTGACATGCTGTTACACTTTCTTTCTGGCAGGCATAATAAGGTCTCTGTGATGCATTATGGCGAGTCAAAACTCCAATCTCTTTACAGCAGTAACCTACTGAGCTATATACATCTAATGGATGTATACAATCTTTACAGCAGGTAAATTAACCTTCTGTGCTACAATGTTGCAACTGTCACTAGACAAAAGTTGGAACATTAATAATGGTACTTTTATTCCACTCACCAACTCACTTAATCAGGGGTAATTCTTGGAAAAAATAAGGCGTGCCTCAAGCTAATGGTATTGCTGTAGCAATCTGTGGACTCGTATTACGTAAAGGTGCTCAGGTCATTTGCAGATGAACATAGGAGAGGTGCTTATGCTCCTTAGTGTCTGCAGTACTGTATAAGTTGAGATTAGAGGAAGCAAATATATATATATATTTGTAAACTTTTGTGTTCCATGGATTCTCTGCGGCACTGCAAATATAGACGGTGAAACTCTATGGTGTTTGTTCCAATCATGTGATTGGAATGGGTCTGCAGTTCCAATCTGCGGTTTCGTCATATTTCTAAAAAACAATTTAAGAATATAGGAGTCACTGTTTGTAAATGTATCATAAGATTGGACATATTTGGAAGCTTCAAATCCTGCCTATATATTTATTTTTTAATAATAAATGGTTTTATGATTCACGCAGACTCTGGAATCTGCGGCTCTGGACCTGCAGATCCGCTTGATGTGAAAAGAAGATACTCCCATTTGATTGGTTAATAATGGACGACACCTATTTTTGAGTAGGACCACTCCCAAAACAGTTTTGTGGAAGAAATATCTCTTTGGATATCTTTCCCACACAGTGCTTTGACGATGGCTAAAGGGAGTGCTGCACCTCCACCTGAAGAACCTGGTCTAATTCCAGGAGAAGAAGAAGATGAAGAACTGCCTTCAACATTGAAAGAGGAGCGTTTTTTCACAGTACCCAGTGGTAAAAAGAAAGTCTCTGCAAGACTTGCAAAATGTAAGCTCTGCGGAAAGGAGTTGTCTTGTGGCACCGCAAAAAAATATAGTCATGGATTTTCAAGTATGTGGAAAAATAGCCACACAATTCACGAGCGGGTATATCTGCAGATGATCTTAGAGAGGGAAGGAAGAAGCTCGGATGCCGCAGCTGGATCATCATCGACTACCCATGCCACTCCTGCAGAGATCACAATACCAGGTACCTGCACCGATTTGGGAGGCATGGTCACCCACTGTGCCACCTGCCACAAGCTTGTGGTAGCGAAAGTGAAGAATGTCACCGTTTTTTTTGCACAGGTGAAAAAGCACGGCTATTATTATTTTTTTCATTTTATTTTCATATAATTGTTCTGTAGCACCATTGTCCTTTGGAAATGCAAAGTTTATGCATTTAGTTTTTCACTAAAGTTTGTTTCAAACTTTTTGAAGGAAAGAAAAAACAAAACAAAAAACTGTTACAAAAACATAGTTAAAAAGACGGTTCTTTTTAGAACCACCATTGAATAAAACACAGAGCTGTGTCTGACTCTTTATTATTCTTGTGCATTTCTGTCTGTATGTTGGTAGGTGTGTGAATAACTGTATCTATTGGTGTGTTCATGTATGTATCAGTGAGTCCCATAGTGTCTCACTGTGTATATGAGTGAATGTGTTAGTTAATGGATTGGTATGTGCATGGGTGTTTCAGTGTATGCATCAGTGTGTCACAGGGTGTCTGAGTGTGTGTATGAGTGAGTGTTTGAGTGAGTCAATATATGTATCAGTGTGTCCCAGGGTATCTGAGTGTCTATATGAGTGAGTGTCTGAGTGAGTCAGTGAATCTATCAGTGTGTCCATAGGTCTGTCAGTGTATGTATCAGTGTGTCACACGGTGTATGAGTCTGTGTATAAGTGACTGTGTGAGTGTGTCAGTGAATGCATCAGTGTATGCATTGGTGTGTCAGTGTATGTATTAGTGTGTCCCAGGTTGTCACAGTGTGTGTATAAGTAAGTGTGTGAGTGTGTCAGTGAATGCATCAGTATGTTCATGGGTGTCTCAGTGTATGTATTATTTTACCCCGGGGTGTCTGAATGTGTGTGCGAGGGAGTGTCTGAGTGAGTCAGTGAGTGTATCAATGTGTCCATGGGTGTGTCAGTGTATGCATCAATGTGTCCCAAGGTGTTTGAGTGTTATGTATAAGTGAGTGTATTAGTGTGTCAGTGAACGCATCAATGTGCCCATGGGTACTCTATGGTTGTACTCTATGGTTTCTAAGTAGTTATACAAGAGATACTTTCATTTTATTCGTTGCTCTGCTTTGTACAGTAGACAAATATATATATATATATATATATATATATATATATATATATATCTATATATCCAAGTCAAAAAGCACCCCATTTGGAAGAGCCAACTCACAGGTAGGTAATTTTTCGTTTTTTAATGCAGGAAACAGCGCAGAGAAATGAAAAACAATGTCCAAGAAAATCTGTCTGCCTGACGCGTTTCATGCTCCTCGAGCATTTCTTCAGAGGCTTGGTTAAACACTGTGTGGAGCACTGGCCTCATTTTAATCATTTACACCTGCCACAGTGGGCGTTGGCTCACCCAGAGCCTGCTGGAATATGTAGTGCCTCAATTCAGCTGCAGTGAGCTGCTCCATAACAGTGTTAATATTCAAACTTTAAAATGCCACAGTGGGTTTGGAAAATGTCCCACTACCTCTGCACTGCATATTCAACCTGCAACACGACCATCCTGCCCTTACACGCTGCTTGCCAAATACCTGCAGCAAGGTCCATTTCTTTGTGGTGGGCTCCTCCACGACCGGGATCGGCCGTTATAAATCCAAGTCAAAAAGCACCCCATTTGGAAGAGCCAACTCACAGGTAGGTAATTTTTCGTTTTTTAATGCAGGAAACAGCGCAGAGAAATGAAAAACAATGTCCAAGAAAATCTGTCTGCCTGACGCGTTTCATGCTCCTCGAGCATTTCTTCAGAGGCTTGGTTAAACACTGTGTGGAGCACTGGCCTCATTTTAATCATTTACACCTGCCACAGTGGGCGTTGGCTCACCCAGAGCCTGCTGGAATATGTAGTGCCTCAATTCAGCTGCAGTGAGCTGCTCCATAACAGTGTTAATATTCAAACTTTAAAATGCCACAGTGGGTTTGGATAATGTCACACTACCTCTGCGCTGCATATTCAACCTGCAACACGACCATCCTGCCCTTACACGCTGCTTGCCAAATACCTGCAGCAAGGTCCATTTCTTTGTGGTGGGGCTCCTCCACGACCGGGATCGGCCGTTATAAATCCAAGCCAAAAAGCACCCCATTTGGAAGAGCCAACTCACAGGTAGGTAATTTTTCGTTTTTTAATGCAGGAAACAGCGCAGAGAAATGAAAAACAATGTCCAAGAAAATCTGTCTGTCTGACGCGTTTCATGCTCCTCGAGCATTTCTTCAGAGGCTTGGTTAAACACTGTGTGGAGCACTGGCCTCATTTTAATCATTTACACCTGCCACAGTGGGCGTTGGCTCACCCAGAGCCTGCTGGAATATGTAGTGCCTCAATTCAGCTGCAGTGAGCTGCTCCATAACAGTGTTAATATTCAAACTTTAAAATGCCACAGTGGGTTTGGAAAATGTCACACTACCTCTGCACTGCATATTCAACCTGCAACACGACCATCCTGCCCTTACACGCTGCTTGCCAAATACCTGCAGCAAGGTCCATTTCTTTGTGGTGGGCTCCTCCACGACCGGGATCGGCCGTTATAAATCCAAGTCAAAAAGCAACCCATTTGGAAGAGCCAACTCACAGGTAGGTAATTTTTCGTTTTTTAATGCAGGAAACAGCGCAGAGAAATGAAAAACAATGTCCAAGAAAATCTGTCTGCCTGACGCGTTTCATGCTCCTCGAACATTTCTTCAGAGGCTTGGTTAAACACTGTGTGGAGCACTGGCCTCATTTTAATCATTTACACCTGCCACAGTGGGCGTTGGCTCAGCCAGAGCCTGCTGGAATATGTAGTGCCTCAATTCAGCTGCAGTGAGCTGCTCCATAACAGTGTTAATATTCAAACTTTAAAATGCCACAGTGGGTTTGGAAATGTCACACTATCTCTGCGCTGCATATTCAACCTGCAACACGACCATCCTGCCCTTACACGCTGCTTGCCAAATACCTGCAGCAAGGTCCATTTCTTTGTGGTGGGGCTCCTCCACGACCGGGATCGGCCGTTATAAATCCAAGTCAAAAAGCACCCCATTTGGAAGAGCCAACTCACAGGTAGGTAATTTTTCGTTTTTTAATGCAGGAAACAGCGCAGAGAAATGAAAAACAATGTCCAAGAAAATCTGTCTGTCTGACGCGTTTCATGCTCCTCGAGCATTTCTTCAGAGGCTTGGTTAAACACTGTGTGGAGCACTGGCCTCATTTTAATCATTTACACCTGCCACAGTGGGCGTTGGCTCACCCAGAGCCTGCTGGAATATGTAGTGCCTCAATTCAGCTGCAGTGAGTTGCTCCATAACAGTGTTAATATTCAAACTTTAAAATGCCACAGTGGGTTTGGGAAATGTCACACTACCTCTGCACTGCATATTCAACCTGCAACACGACCATCCTGCCCTTACACGCTGCTTGCCAAATACCTGCAGCAAGGTCCATTTCTTTGTGGTGGGGCTCCTCCACGACCGGGATCGGCCGTTATAAATCCAAGTCAAAAAGCACCCCATTTGGAAGAGCCAACTCACAGGTAGGTAATTTTTCGTTTTTTAATGCAGGAAACAGCGCAGAGAAATGAAAAACAATGTCCAAGAAAATCTGTCTGCCTGACGCGTTTCATGCTCCTGGAGCATTTCTTCAGAGGCTTGGTTAAACACTGTGTGGAGCACTGGCCTCATTTTAATCATTTACACCTGCCACAGTGGGCGTTGGCTCACCCAGAGCCTGCTGGAATATGTAGTGCCTCAATTCAGCTGCAGTGAGCTGCTCCATAACAGTGTTAATATTCAAACTTTAAAATGCCACAGTGGGTTTGGAAAATGTCACACTACCTCTGCGCTGCCTATTCAACCTGCAACACAACCATCCTGCCCTTACACGCTGCTTGCCAAATACCTGCAGCAAGGTCCATTTCTTTGTGGTGGGGTTCCTCTACGACCGGGATCGGCCGTTATAAATCCAAGTCAAAAAGCACCCCATTTGGAAGAGCCAACTCACAGGTAGGTAATTTTTCGTTTTTTAATGCAGGAAACAGCGCAGAGAAATGAAAAACAATGTCCAAGAAAATCTGTCTGCCTGACGCGTTTCATGCTCCTCGAACATTTCTTCAGAGGCTTGGTTAAACACTGTGTGGAGCACTGGCCTCATTTTAATCATTTACACCTGCCACAGTGGGCGTTGGCTCACCCAGAGCCTGCTGGAATATGTAGTGCCTCAATTCAGCTGCAGTGAGCTGCTCCATAACAGTGTTAATATTCAAACTTTAAAATGCCACAGTGGGTTTGGAAAATGTCACACTACCTCTGCGCTGCATATTCAACCTGCAACACGACCATCCTGCCCTTACACGCTGCTTGCCAAATACCTGCAGCAAGGTCCATTTCTTTGTGGTGGGGCTCCTCCACGACCGGGATCGGCCGTTATAAATCCAAGTCAAAAAGCACCCCATTTGGAAGAGCCAACTCACAGGTAGGTAATTTTTCGTTTTTTAATGCAGGAAACAGCGCAGAGAAATGAAAAACAATGTCCAAGAAAATCTGTCTGTCTGACGCGTTTCATGCTCCTCGAGCATTTCTTCAGAGGCTTGGTTAAACACTGTGTGGAGCACTGGCCTCATTTTAATCATTTACACCTGCCACAGTGGGCGTTGGCTCACCCAGAGCCTGCTGGAATATGTAGTGCCTCAATTCAGCTGCAGTGAGCTGCTCCATAACAGTGTTAATATTCAAACTTTAAAATGCCACAGTGGGTTTGGAAAATGTCACACTACCTCTGCGCTGCATATTCAACCTGCAACACGACCATCCTGCCCTTACACGCTGCTTGCCAAATACCTGCAGCAAGGTCCATTTCTTTGTGGTGGGGCTCCTCCACGACCGGGATCGGCCGTTATAAATCCAAGTCAAAAAGCACCCCATTTGGAAGAGCCAACTCACAGGTAGGTAATTTTTCGTTTTTTAATGCAGGAAACAGCGCAGAGAAATGAAAAACAATGTCCAAGAAAATCTGTCTGCCTGACGCGTTTCATGCTCCTCGAGCATTTCTTCAGAGGCTTGGTTAAACACTGTGTGGAGCACTGGCCTCATTTTAATAATTTACACCTGCCACAGTGGGCGTTGGCTCACCCAGAGCCTGCTGGAATATGTAGTGCCTCAATTCAGCTGCAGTGAGCTGCTCCATAACAGTGTTAATATTCAAACTTTAAAATGCCACAGTGGGTTTGGAAAATGTCACACTACCTCTGCACTGCATATTCAACCTGCAACACGACCATCCTGCCCTTACACGCTGCTTGCCAAATACCTGCAGCAAGGTCCATTTCTTTGTGGTGGGGCTCTTCCACGACCGGGATCGGCCGTTATAAATCCAGGTCAAAAAGCAACCCATTTGGAAGAGCCAACTCACAGGTAGGTAATTTTTCGTTTTTTAATGCAGGAAACAGCGCAGAGAAATGAAAAACAATGTCCAAGAAAATCTGTCTGCCTGACGCGTTTCATGCTCCTCGAACATTTCTTCAGAGGCTTGGTTAAACACTGTGTGGAGCACTGGCCTCATTTTAATCATTTACACCTGCCACAGTGGGCGTTGGCTCAGCCAGAGCCTGCTGGAATATGTAGTGCCTCAATTCAGCTGCAGTGAGCTGCTCCATAACAGTGTTAATATTCAAACTTTAAAATGCCACAGTGGGTTTGGAAAATGTCACACTATCTCTGCGCTGCATATTCAACCTGCAACACGACCATCCTGCCCTTAAACGCTGCTTGCCAAATACCTGCAGCAAGGTCCATTTCTTTGTGGTGGGGCTCCTCCACGACCGGGATCGGCCGTTATAAATCCAAGTCAAAAAGCACCCCATTTGGAAGAGCCAACTCACAGGTAGGTAATTTTTCGTTTTTTAATGCAGGAAACAGCGCAGAGAAATGAAAAACAATGTCCAAGAAAATCTGTCTGTCTGACGCGTTTCATGCTCCTCGAGCATTTCTTCAGAGGCTTGGTTAAACACTGTGTGGAGCACTGGCCTCATTTTAATCATTTACACCTGCCACAGTGGGCGTTGGCTCACCCAGAGCCTGCTGGAATATGTAGTGCCTCAATTCAGCTGCAGTGAGTTGCTCCATAACAGTGTTAATATTCAAACTTTAAAATGCCACAGTGGGTTTGGGAAATGTCACACTACCTCTGCACTGCATATTCAACCTGCAACACGACCATCCTGCCCTTACACGCTGCTTGCCAAATACCTGCAGCAAGGTCCATTTCTTTGTGGTGGGGCTCCTCCACGAACGGGATCGGCCGTTATAAATCCAAGTCAAAAAGCACCCCATTTGGAAGAGCCAACTCACAGGTAGGTAATTTTTCGTTTTTTAATGCAGGAAACAGCGCAGAGAAATGAAAAACAATGTCCAAGAAAATCTGTCTGCCTGACGCGTTTCATGCTCCTCGAGCATTTCTTCAGAGGCTTGGTTAAACACTGTGTGGAGCACTGGCCTCATTTTAATCATTTACACCTGCCACAGTGGGCGTTGGCTCACCCAGAGCCTGCTGGAATATGTAGTGCCTCAATTCAGCTGCAGTGAGCTGCTCCATAACAGTGTTAATATTCAAACTTTAAAATGCCACAGTGGGTTTGGGAAATGTCACACTACCTCTGCACTGCATATTCAACCTGCAACAGACCATCCTGCCCTTACACGCTGCTTGCCAAATACCTGCAGCAAGGTCCATTTCTTTGTGGTGGGGCTCCTCCACGACCGGGATCGGCCGTTATAAATCCAAGTCAAAAAGCACCCCATTTGGAAGAGCCAACTCACAGGTAGGTAATTTTTCGTTTTTAATGCAGGAAACAGCGCAGAGAAATGAAAAACAATGTCCAAGAAAATCTGTCTGCCTGACGCGTTTCATGCTCCTCGAGCATTTCTTCAGAGGCTTGGTTAAACACTTTGTGGAGCACTGGCCTCATTTTAATCATTTACACCTGCCACAGTGGGCGTTGGCTCACCCAGAGCCTGCTGGAATATGTAGTGCCTCAATTCAGCTGCAGTGAGCTGCTCCATAACAGTGTTAATATTCAAACTTTAAAATGCCACAGTGGGTTTGGAAAATGTCACACTACCTCTGCGCTGCATATTCAACCTGCAACACGACCATCCTGCCCTTACACGCTGCTTGCCAAATACCTGCAGCAAGGTCCATTTCTTTGTGGTGGGGCTCCTCCAAGACCGGGATCGGCCGTTATAAATCCAAGTCAAAAAGCACCCCATTTGGAAGAGCCAACTCACAGGTAGGTAATTTTTCGTTTTTAATGCAGGAAACAGCGCAGAGAAATGAAAAACAATGTCCAAGAAAATCTGTCTGCCTGACGCGTTTCATGCTCCTCGAGCATTTCTTCAGAGGCTTGGTTAAACACTGTGTGGAGCACTGGCCTCATTTTAATAATTTACACCTGCCACAGTGGGCGTTGGCTCACCCAGAGCCTGCTGGAATATGTAGTGCCTCAATTCAGCTGCAGTGAGCTGCTCCATAACAGTGTTAATATTCAAACTTTAAAATGCCACAGTGGGTTTGGAAAATGTCACACTACCTCTGCACTGCATATTCAACCTGCAACACGACCATCCTGCCCTTACACGCTGCTTGCCAAATACCTGCAGCAAGGTCCATTTCTTTGTGGTGGGGCTCCTCCACGACCGGGATCGGCCGTTATAAATCCAAGTCAAAAAGCAACCCATTTGGAAGAGCCAACTCACAGGTAGGTAATTTTTCGTTTTTTAATGCAGGAAACAGCGCAGAGAAATGAAAAACAATGTCCAAGAAAATCTGTCTGCCTGACGCGTTTCATGCTCCTCGAGCATTTCTTCAGAGGCTTGGTTAAACACTTTGTGGAGCACTGGCCTCATTTTAATCATTTACACCTGCCACAGTGGGCGTTGGCTCACCCAGAGCCTGCTGGAATATGTAGTGCCTCAATTCAGCTGCAGTGAGCTGCTCCATAACAGTGTTAATATTCAAACTTTAAAATGCCACAGTGGGTTTGGAAAATGTCACACTACCTCTGCGCTGCATATTCAACCTGCAACACGACCATCCTGCCCTTACACGCTGCTTGCCAAATACCTGCAGCAAGGTCCATTTCTTTGTGGTGGGGCTCCTCCACGACCGGGATCGGCCGTTATAAATCCAAGTCAAAAAGCACCCCATTTGGAAGAGCCAACTCACAGGTAGGTAATTTTTCGTTTTTTAATGCAGGAAACAGCGCAGAGAAATGAAAAACAATGTCCAAGAAAATCTGTCTGCCTGACGCGTTTCATGCTCCTCGAGCATTTCTTCAGAGGCTTGGTTAAACACTGTGTGGAGCACTGGCCTCATTTTAATAATTTACACCTGCCACAGTGGGCGTTGGCTCACCCAGAGCCTGCTGGAATATGTAGTGCCTCAATTCAGCTGCAGTGAGCTGCTCCATAACAGTGTTAATATTCAAACTTTAAAATGCCACAGTGGGTTTGGAAAATGTCACACTACCTCTGCACTGCATATTCAACCTGCAACACGACCATCCTGCCCTTACACGCTGCTTGCCAAATACCTGCAGCAAGGTCCATTTCTTTGTGGTGGGGCTCCTCCACGACCGGGATCGGCCGTTATAAATCCAAGTCAAAAAGCAACCCATTTGGAAGAGCCAACTCACAGGTAGGTAATTTTTCGTTTTTTAATGCAGGAAACAGCGCAGAGAAATGAAAAACAATGTCCAAGAAAATCTGTCTGCCTGACGCGTTTCATGCTCCTCGAACATTTCTTCAGAGGCTTGGTTAAACACTGTGTGGAGCACTGGCCTCATTTTAATCATTTACACCTGCCACAGTGGGCGTTGGCTCAGCCAGAGCCTGCTGGAATATGTAGTGCCTCAATTCAGCTGCAGTGAGCTGCTCCATAACAGTGTTAATATTCAAACTTTAAAATGCCACAGTGGGTTTGGAAAATGTCACACTATCTCTGCGCTGCATATTCAACCTGCAACACGACCATCCTGCCCTTACACGCTGCTTGCCAAATACCTGCAGCAAGGTCCATTTCTTTGTGGTGGGGCTCCTCCACGACCGGGATCGGCCGTTATAAATCCAAGTCAAAAAGCACCCCATTTGGAAGAGCCAACTCACAGGTAGGTAATTTTTCGTTTTTTAATGCAGGAAACAGCGCAGAGAAATGAAAAACAATGTCCAAGAAAATCTGTCTGTCTGACGCGTTTCATGCTCCTCGAGCATTTCTTCAGAGGCTTGGTTAAACACTGTGTGGAGCACTGGCCTCATTTTAATCATTTACACCTGCCACAGTGGGCGTTGGCTCACCCAGAGCCTGCTGGAATATGTAGTGCCTCAATTCAGCTGCAGTGAGTTGCTCCATAACAGTGTTAATATTCAAACTTTAAAATGCCACAGTGGGTTTGGGAAATGTCACACTACCTCTGCACTGCATATTCAACCTGCAACACGACCATCCTGCCCTTACACGCTGCTTGCCAAATACCTGCAGCAAGGTCCATTTCTTTGTGGTGGGGCTCCTCCACGACCGGGATCGGCCGTTATAAATCCAAGTCAAAAAGCACCCCATTTGGAAGAGCCAACTCACAGGTAGGTAATTTTTAGTTTTTAATGCAGGAAACAGCGCAGAGAAATGAAAAACAATGTCCAAGAAAATCTGTCTGCCTGACGCGTTTCATGCTCCTGGAGCATTTCTTCAGAGGCTTGGTTAAACACTGTGTGGAGCACTGGCCTCATTTTAATCATTTACACCTGCCACAGTGGGCGTTGGCTCACCCAGAGCCTGCTGGAATATGTAGTGCCTCAATTCAGCTGCAGTGAGCTGCTCCATAACAGTGTTAATATTCAAACTTTAAAATGCCACAGTGGGTTTGCGAAATGTCACACTACCTCTGCACTGCATATTCAACCTGCAACAGACCATCCTGCCCTTACACGCTGCTTGCCAAATACCTGCAGCAAGGTCCATTTCTTTGTGGTGGGGCTCCTCCACGACCGGGATCGGCCGTTATAAATCCAAGTCAAAAAGCACCCCATTTGGAAGAGCCAACTCACAGGTAGGTAATTTTTCGTTTTTAATGCAGGAAACAGCGCAGAGAAATGAAAAACAATGTCCAAGAAAATCTGTCTGCCTGACGCGTTTCATGCTCCTCGAGCATTTCTTCAGAGGCTTGGTTAAACACTGTGTGGAGCACTGGCCTCATTTTAATCATTTACACCTGCCACAGTGGGCGTTGGCTCACCCAGAGCCTGCTGGAATATGTAGTGCCTCAATTCAGCTGCAGTGAGCTGCTCCATAACAGTGTTAATATTCAAACTTTAAAATGCCACAGTGGGTTTGGAAAATGTCACACTACCTCTGCGCTGCATATTCAACCTGCAACACGACCATCCTGCCCTTACACGCTGCTTGCCAAATACCTGCAGCAAGGTCCATTTCTTTGTGGTGGGGCTCCTCCACGACCGGGATCGGCCGTTATAAATCCAAGTCAAAAAGCACCCCATTTGGAAGAGCCAACTCACAGGTAGGTAATTTTTCGTTTTTAATGCAGGAAACAGCGCAGAGAAATGAAAAACAATGTCCAAGAAAATCTGTCTGCCTGACGCGTTTCATGCTCCTCGAGCATTTCTTCAGAGGCTTGGTTAAACACTGTGTGGAGCACTGGCCTCATTTTAATAATTTACACCTGCCACAGTGGGCGTTGGCTCACCCAGAGCCTGCTGGAATATGTAGTGCCTCAATTCAGCTGCAGTGAGCTGCTCCATAACAGTGTTAATATTCAAACTTTAAAATGCCACAGTGGGTTTGGAAAATGTCACACTACCTCTGCACTGCATATTCAACCTGCAACACGACCATCCTGCCCTTACACGCTGCTTGCCAAATACCTGCAGCAAGGTCCATTTCTTTGTGGTGGGGCTCCTCCACGACCGGGATCGGCCGTTATAAATCCAGGTCAAAAAGCAACCCATTTGGAAGAGCCAACTCACAGGTAGGTAATTTTTCGTTTTTTAATGCAGGAAACAGCGCAGAGAAATGAAAAACAATGTCCAAGAAAATCTGTCTGCTGACGCGTTTCATGCTCCTCGAACATTTCTTCAGAGGCTTGGTTAAACACTGTGTGGAGCACTGGCCTCATTTTAATCATTTACACCTGCCACAGTGGGCGTTGGCTCAGCCAGAGCCTGCTGGAATATGTAGTGCCTCAATTCAGCTGCAGTGAGCTGCTCCATAACAGTGTTAATATTCAAACTTTAAAATGCCACAGTGGGTTTGGAAAATGTCACACTATCTCTGCGCTGCATATTCAACCTGCAACACGACCATCCTGCCCTTACACGCTGCTTGCCAAATACCTGCAGCAAGGTCCATTTCTTTGTGGTGGGGCTCCTCCACGACCGGGATCGGCCGTTATAAATCCAAGTCAAAAAGCACCCCATTTGGAAGAGCCAACTCACAGGTAGGTAATTTTTCGTTTTTAATGCAGGAAACAGCGCAGAGAAATGAAAAACAATGTCCAAGAAAATCTGTCTGTCTGACGCGTTTCATGCTCCTCGAGCATTTCTTCAGAGGCTTGGTTAAACACTGTGTGGAGCACTGGCCTCATTTTAATCATTTACACCTGCCACAGTGGGCGTTGGCTCACCCAGAGCCTGCTGGAATATGTAGTGCCTCAATTCAGCTGCAGTGAGTTGCTCCATAACAGTGTTAATATTCAAACTTTAAAATGCCACAGTGGGTTTGGGAAATGTCACACTACCTCTGCACTGCATATTCAACCTGCAACACGACCATCCTGCCCTTACACGCTGCTTGCCAAATACCTGCAGCAAGGTCCATTTCTTTGTGGTGGGGCTCCTCCACGACCGGGATCGGCCGTTATAAATCCAAGTCAAAAAGCACCCCATTTGGAAGAGCCAACTCACAGGTAGGTAATTTTTCGTTTTTAATGCAGGAAACAGCGCAGAGAAATGAAAAACAATGTCCAAGAAAATCTGTCTGCCTGACGCGTTTCATGCTCCTCGAGCATTTCTTCAGAGGCTTGGTTAAACACTGTGTGGAGCACTGGCCTCATTTTAATCATTTACACCTGCCACAGTGGGCGTTGGCTCACCCAGAGCCTGCTGGAATATGTAGTGCCTCAATTCAGCTGCAGTGAGCTGCTCCATAACAGTGTTAATATTCAAACTTTAAAATGCCACAGTGGGTTTGGGAAATGTCACACTACCTCTGCACTGCATATTCAACCTGCAACAGACCATCCTGCCCTTACACGCTGCTTGCCAAATACCTGCAGCAAGGTCCATTTCTTTGTGGTGGGGCTCCTCCACGACCGGGATCGGCCGTTATAAATCCAAGTCAAAAAGCACCCCATTTGGAAGAGCCAACTCACAGGTAGGTAATTTTTCGTTTTTAATGCAGGAAACAGCGCAGAGAAATGAAAAACAATGTCCAAGAAAATCTGTCTGCCTGACGCGTTTCATGCTCCTCGAGCATTTCTTCAGAGGCTTGGTTAAACACTTTGTGGAGCACTGGCCTCATTTTAATCATTTACACCTGCCACAGTGGGCGTTGGCTCACCCAGAGCCTGCTGGAATATGTAGTGCCTCAATTCAGCTGCAGTGAGCTGCTCCATAACAGTGTTAATATTCAAACTTTAAAATGCCACAGTGGGTTTGGGAAATGTCACACTACCTCTGCACTGCATATTCAACCTGCAACAGACCATCCTGCCCTTACACGCTGCTTGCCAAATACCTGCAGCAAGGTCCATTTCTTTGTGGTGGGGCTCCTCCACGACCGGGATCGGCCGTTATAAATCCAAGTCAAAAAGCACCCCATTTGGAAGAGCCAACTCACAGGTAGGTAATTTTTCGTTTTTAATGCAGGAAACAGCGCAGAGAAATGAAAAACAATGTCCAAGAAAATCTGTCTGCCTGACGCGTTTCATGCTCCTCGAGCATTTCTTCAGAGGCTTGGTTAAACACTTTGTGGAGCACTGGCCTCATTTTAATCATTTACACCTGCCACAGTGGGCGTTGGCTCACCCAGAGCCTGCTGGAATATGTAGTGCCTCAATTCAGCTGCAGTGAGCTGCTCCATAACAGTGTTAATATTCAAACTTTAAAATGCCACAGTGGGTTTGGAAAATGTCACACTACCTCTGCGCTGCATATTCAACCTGCAACACGACCATCCTGCCCTTACACGCTGCTTGCCAAATACCTGCAGCAAGGTCCATTTCTTTGTGGTGGGGCTCCTCCACGACCGGGATCGGCCGTTATAAATCCAAGTCAAAAAGCACCCCATTTGGAAGAGCCAACTCACAGGTAGGTAATTTTTCGTTTTTAATGCAGGAAACAGCGCAGAGAAATGAAAAACAATGTCCAAGAAAATCTGTCTGCCTGACGCGTTTCATGCTCCTCGAGCATTTCTTCAGAGGCTTGGTTAAATACTGTGTGGAGCACTGGCCTCATTTTAATAATTTACACCTGCCACAGTGGGCGTTGGCTCACCCAGAGCCTGCTGGAATATGTAGTGCCTCAATTCAGCTGCAGTGAGCTGCTCCATAACAGTGTTAATATTCAAACTTTAAAATGCCACAGTGGGTTTGGAAAATGTCACACTATCTCTGCGCTGCATATTCAACCTGCAACACGACCATCCTGCCCTTACACGCTGCTTGCCAAATACCTGCAGCAAGGTCCATTTCTTTGTGGTGGGGCTCCTCCACGACCGGGATCGGCCGTTATAAATCCAAGTCAAAAAGCACCCCATTTGGAAGAGCCAACTCACAGGTAGGTAATTTTTCGTTTTTTAATGCAGGAAACAGCGCAGAGAAATGAAAAACAATGTCCAAGAAAATCTGTCTGTCTGACGCGTTTCATGCTCCTCGAGCATTTCTTCAGAGGCTTGGTTAAACACTGTGTGGAGCACTGGCCTCATTTTAATCATTTACACCTGCCACAGTGGGCGTTGGCTCACCCAGAGCCTGCTGGAATATGTAGTGCCTCAATTCAGCTGCAGTGAGTTGCTCCATAACAGTGTTAATATTCAAACTTTAAAATGCCACAGTGGGTTTGGGAAATGTCACACTACCTCTGCACTGCATATTCAACCTGCAACACGACCATCCTGCCCTTACACGCTGCTTGCCAAATACCTGCAGCAAGGTCCATTTCTTTGTGGTGGGGCTCCTCCACGACCGGGATCGGCCGTTATAAATCCAAGTCAAAAAGCACCCCATTTGGAAGAGCCAACTCACAGGTAGGTAATTTTTCGTTTTTAATGCAGGAAACAGCGCAGAGAAATGAAAAACAATGTCCAAGAAAATCTGTCTGCCTGACGCGTTTCATGCTCCTCGAGCATTTCTTCAGAGGCTTGGTTAAACACTGTGTGGAGCACTGGCCTCATTTTAATCATTTACACCTGCCACAGTGGGCGTTGGCTCACCCAGAGCCTGCTGGAATATGTAGTGCCTCAATTCAGCTGCAGTGAGCTGCTCCATAACAGTGTTAATATTCAAACTTTAAAATGCCACAGTGGGTTTGGGAAATGTCACACTACCTCTGCACTGCATATTCAACCTGCAACAGACCATCCTGCCCTTACACGCTGCTTGCCAAATACCTGCAGCAAGGTCCATTTCTTTGTGGTGGGGCTCCTCCACGACCGGGATCGGCCGTTATAAATCCAAGTCAAAAAGCACCCCATTTGGAAGAGCCAACTCACAGGTAGGTAATTTTCGTTTTTAATGCAGGAAACAGCGCAGAGAAATGAAAAACAATGTCCAAGAAAATCTGTCTGCCTGACGCGTTTCATGCTCCTCGAGCATTTCTTCAGAGGCTTGGTTAAACACTTTGTGGAGCACTGGCCTCATTTTAATCATTTACACCTGCCACAGTGGGCGTTGGCTCACCCAGAGCCTGCTGGAATATGTAGTGCCTCAATTCAGCTGCAGTGAGCTGCTCCATAACAGTGTTAATATTCAAACTTTAAAATGCCACAGTGGGTTTGGGAAATGTCACACTACCTCTGCACTGCATATTCAACCTGCAACAGACCATCCTGCCCTTACACGCTGCTTGCCAAATACCTGCAGCAAGGTCCATTTCTTTGTGGTGGGGCTCCTCCACGACCGGGATCGGCCGTTATAAATCCAAGTCAAAAAGCACCCCATTTGGAAGAGCCAACTCACAGGTAGGTAATTTTTCGTTTTTTAATGCAGGAAACAGCGCAGAGAAATGAAAAACAATGTCCAAGAAAATCTGTCTGCCTGACGCGTTTCATGCTCCTCGAGCATTTCTTCAGAGGCTTGGTTAAACACTTTGTGGAGCACTGGCCTCATTTTAATCATTTACACCTGCCACAGTGGGCGTTGGCTCACCCAGAGCCTGCTGGAATATGTAGTGCCTCAATTCAGCTGCAGTGAGCTGCTCCATAACAGTGTTAATATTCAAACTTTAAAATGCCACAGTGGGTTTGGAAAATGTCACACTACCTCTGCGCTGCATATTCAACCTGCAACACGACCATCCTGCCCTTACACGCTGCTTGCCAAATACCTGCAGCAAGGTCCATTTCTTTGTGGTGGGGCTCCTCCACGACCGGGATCGGCCGTTATAAATCCAAGTCAAAAGCACCCCATTTGGAAGAGCCAACTCACAGGTAGGTAATTTTTCGTTTTTAATGCAGGAAACAGCGCAGAGAAATGAAAAACAATGTCCAAGAAAATCTGTCTGCCTGACGCGTTTCATGCTCCTCGAGCATTTCTTCAGAGGCTTGGTTAAATACTGTGTGGAGCACTGGCCTCATTTTAATAATTTACACCTGCCACAGTGGGCGTTGGCTCACCCAGAGCCTGCTGGAATATGTAGTGCCTCAATTCAGCTGCAGTGAGCTGCTCCATAACAGTGTTAATATTCAAACTTTAAAATGCCACAGTGGGTTTGGAAAATGTCACACTATCTCTGCGCTGCATATTCAACCTGCAACACGACCATCCTGCCCTTACACGCTGCTTGCCAAATACCTGCAGCAAGGTCCATTTCTTTGTGGTGGGGCTCCTCCACGACCGGGATCGGCCGTTATAAATCCAAGTCAAAAAGCACCCCATTTGGAAGAGCCAACTCACAGGTAGGTAATTTTTCGTTTTTTAATGCAGGAAACAGCGCAGAGAAATGAAAAACAATGTCCAAGAAAATCTGTCTGTCTGACGCGTTTCATGCTCCTCGAGCATTTCTTCAGAGGCTTGGTTAAACACTGTGTGGAGCACTGGCCTCATTTTAATCATTTACACCTGCCACAGTGGGCGTTGGCTCACCCAGAGCCTGCTGGAATATGTAGTGCCTCAATTCAGCTGCAGTGAGTTGCTCCATAACAGTGTTAATATTCAAACTTTAAAATGCCACAGTGGGTTTGGGAAATGTCACACTACCTCTGCACTGCATATTCAACCTGCAACACGACCATCCTGCCCTTACACGCTGCTTGCCAAATACCTGCAGCAAGGTCCATTTCTTTGTGGTGGGGCTCCTCCACGACCGGGATCGGCCGTTATAAATCCAAGTCAAAAAGCACCCCATTTGGAAGAGCCAACTCACAGGTAGGTAATTTTTCGTTTTTAATGCAGGAAACAGCGCAGAGAAATGAAAAACAATGTCCAAGAAAATCTGTCTGCCTGACGCGTTTCATGCTCCTGGAGCATTTCTTCAGAGGCTTGGTTAAACACTGTGTGGAGCACTGGCCTCATTTTAATCATTTACACCTGCCACAGTGGGCGTTGGCTCACCCAGAGCCTGCTGGAATATGTAGTGCCTCAATTCAGCTGCAGTGAGCTGCTCCATAACAGTGTTAATATTCAAACTTTAAAATGCCACAGTGGGTTTGGGAAATGTCACACTACCTCTGCACTGCATATTCAACCTGCAACAGACCATCCTGCCCTTACACGCTGCTTGCCAAATACCTGCAGCAAGGTCCATTTCTTTGTGGTGGGGCTCCTCCACGACCGGGATCGGCCGTTATAAATCCAAGTCAAAAAGCACCCCATTTGGAAGAGCCAACTCACAGGTAGGTAATTTTTCGTTTTTTAATGCAGGAAACAGCGCAGAGAAATGAAAAACAATGTCCAAGAAAATCTGTCTGCCTGACGCGTTTCATGCTCCTCGAGCATTTCTTCAGAGGCTTGGTTAAACACTTTGTGGAGCACTGGCCTCATTTTAATCATTTACACCTGCCAAAGTGGGCGTTGGCTCACCCAGAGCCTGCTGGAATATGTAGTGCCTCAATTCAGCTGCAGTGAGCTGCTCCATAACAGTGTTAATATTCAAACTTTAAAATGCCACAGTGGGTTTGGAAAATGTCACACTACCTCTGCGCTGCATATTCAACCTGCAACACGACCATCCTGCCCTTACACGCTGCTTGCCAAATACCTGCAGCAAGGTCCATTTCTTTGTGGTGGGGCTCCTCCACGACCGGGATCGGCCGTTATAAATCCAAGTCAAAAAGCACCCCATTTGGAAGAGCCAACTCACAGGTAGGTAATTTTTCGTTTTTTAATGCAGGAAACAGCGCAGAGAAATGAAAAACAATGTCCAAGAAAATCTGTCTGCCTGACGCGTTTCATGCTCCTCGAGCATTTCTTCAGAGGCTTGGTTAAACACTGTGTGGAGCACTGGCCTCATTTTAATAATTTACACCTGCCACAGTGGGCGTTGGCTCACCCAGAGCCTGCTGGAATATGTAGTGCCTCAATTCAGCTGCAGTGAGCTGCTCCATAACAGTGTTAATATTCAAACTTTAAAATGCCACAGTGGGTTTGGAAAATGTCACACTACCTCTGCACTGCATATTCAACCTGCAACACGACCATCCTGCCCTTACACGCTGCTTGCCAAATACCTGCAGCAAGGTCCATTTCTTTGTGGTGGGGCTCCTCCACGACCGGGATCGGCCGTTATAAATCAAAGTCAAAAAGCAACCCATTTGGAAGAGCCAACTCACAGGTAGGTAATTTTTCGTTTTTTAATGCAGGAAACAGCGCAGAGAAATGAAAAACAATGCCCAAGAAAATCTGTCTGCCTGACGCGTTTCATGCTCCTCGAACATTTCTTCAGAGGCTTGGTTAAACACTGTGTGGATCACTGGCCTCATTTTAATCATTTACACCTGCCACAGTGGGCGTTGGCTCAGCCAGAGCCTGCTGGAATATGTAGTGCCTCAATTCAGCTGCAGTGAGCTGCTCCATAACAGTGTTAATATTCAAACTTTAAAATGCCACAGTGGGTTTGGAAAATGTCACACTATCTCTGCGCTGCATATTCAACCTGCAACACGACCATCCTGCCCTTACACGCTGCTTGCCAAATACCTGCAGCAAGGTCCATTTCTTTGTGGTGGGGCTCCTCCACGACCGGGATCGGCCGTTATAAATCCAAGTCAAAAAGCACCCCATTTGGAAGAGCCAACTCACAGGTAGGTAATTTTTCGTTTTTTAATGCAGGAAACAGCGCAGAGAAATGAAAAACAATGTCCAAGAAAATCTGTCTGTCTGACGCGTTTCATGCTCCTCGAGCATTTCTTCAGAGGCTTGGTTAAACACTGTGTGGAGCACTGGCCTCATTTTAATCATTTACACCTGCCACAGTGGGCGTTGGCTCACCCAGAGCCTGCTGGAATATGTAGTGCCTCAATTCAGCTGCAGTGAGTTGCTCCATAACAGTGTTAATATTCAAACTTTAAAATGCCACAGTGGGTTTGGGAAATGTCACACTACCTCTGCACTGCATATTCAACCTGCAACACGACCATCCTGCCCTTACACGCTGCTTGCCAAATACCTGCAGCAAGGTCCATTTCTTTGTGGTGGGGCTCCTCCACGACCGGGATCGGCCGTTATAAATCCAAGTCAAAAAGCACCCCATTTGGAAGAGCCAATTCACAGGTAGGTAATTTTTCGTTTTTAATGCAGGAAACAGCGCAGAGAAATGAAAAACAATGTCCAAGAAAATCTGTCTGCCTGACGCGTTTCATGCTCCTGGAGCATTTCTTCAGAGGCTTGGTTAAACACTGTGTGGAGCACTGGCCTCATTTTAATCATTTACACCTGCCACAGTGGGCGTTGGCTCACCCAGAGCCTGCTGGAATATGTAGTGCCTCAATTCAGCTGCAGTGAGCTGCTCCATAACAGTGTTAATATTCAAACTTTAAAATGCCACAGTGGGTTTGGGAAATGTCACACTACCTCTGCACTGCATATTCAACCTGCAACAGACCATCCTGCCCTTACACGCTGCTTGCCAAATACCTGCAGCAAGGTCCATTTCTTTGTGGTGGGGCTCCTCCACGACCGGGATCGGCCGTTACAAATCCAAGTCAAAAAGCACCCCATTTGGAAGAGCCAACTCACAGGTAGGTAATTTTTCGTTTTTTAATGCAGGAAACAGCGCAGAGAAATGAAAAACAATGTCCAAGAAAATCTGTCTGCCTGACGCGTTTCATGCTCCTCGAGCATTTCTTCAGAGGCTTGGTTAAACACTTTGTGGAGCACTGGCCTCATTTTAATCATTTACACCTGCCACAGTGGGCGTTGGCTCACCCAGAGCCTGCTGGAATATGTAGTGCCTCAATTCAGCTGCAGTGAGCTGCTCCATAACAGTGTTAATATTCAAACTTTAAAATGCCACAGTGGGTTTGGAAAATGTCACACTACCTCTGCGCTGCATATTCAACCTGCAACACGACCATCCTGCCCTTACACGCTGCTTGCCAAATACCTGCAGCAAGGTCCATTTCTTTGTGGTGGGGCTCCTCCACGACCGGGATCGGCCGTTATAAATCCAAGTCAAAAAGCACCCCATTTGGAAGAGCCAACTCACAGGTAGGTAATTTTTCGTTTTTTAATGCAGGAAACAGCGCAGAGAAATGAAAAACAATGTCCAAGAAAATCTGTCTGCCTGACGCGTTTCATGCTCCTCGAGCATTTCTTCAGAGGCTTGGTTAAACACTGTGTGGAGCACTGGCCTCATTTTAATAATTTACACCTGCCACAGTGGGCGTTGGCTCACCCAGAGCCTGCTGGAATATGTAGTGCCTCAATTCAGCTGCAGTGAGCTGCTCCATAACAGTGTTAATATTCAAACTTTAAAATGCCACAGTGGGTTTGGAAAATGTCACACTACCTCTGCACTGCATATTCAACCTGCAACACGACCATCCTGCCCTTACACGCTGCTTGCCAAATACCTGCAGCAAGGTCCATTTCTGTGTGGTGCGGCTCCTCCACGACCGGGATCGGCCGTTATAAATCAAAGTCAAAAAGCAACCCATTTGGAAGAGCCAACTCACAGGTAGGTAATTTTTCGTTTTTTAATGCAGGAAACAGCGCAGAGAAATGAAAAACAATGCCCAAGAAAATCTGTCTGCCTGACGCGTTTCATGCTCCTCGAACATTTCTTCAGAGGCTTGGTTAAACACTGTGTGGAGCACTGGCCTCATTTTAATCATTTACACCTGCCACAGTGGGCGTTGGCTCAGCCAGAGCCTGCTGGAATATGTAGTGCCTCAATTCAGCTGCAGTGAGCTGCTCCATAACAGTGTTAATATTCAAACTTTAAAATGCCACAGTGGGTTTGGAAAATGTCACACTATCTCTGCGCTGCATATTCAACCTGCAACACGACCATCCTGCCCTTACACGCTGCTTGCCAAATACCTGCAGCAAGGTCCATTTCTTTGTGGTGGGGCTCCTCCACGACCGGGATCGGCCGTTATAAATCCAAGTCAAAAAGCACCCCATTTGGAAGAGCCAACTCACAGGTAGGTAATTTTTCGTTTTTTAATGCAGGAAACAGCGCAGAGAAATGAAAAACAATGTCCAAGAAAATCTGTCTGTCTGACGCGTTTCATGCTCCTCGAGCATTTCTTCAGAGGCTTGGTTAAACACTGTGTGGAGCACTGGCCTCATTTTAATCATTTACACCTGCCACAGTGGGCGTTGGCTCACCCAGAGCCTGCTGGAATATGTAGTGCCTCAATTCAGCTGCAGTGAGTTGCTCCATAACAGTGTTAATATTCAAACTTTAAAATGCCACAGTGGGTTTGGGAAATGTCACACTACCTCTGCACTGCATATTCAACCTGCAACACGACCATCCTGCCCTTACACGCTGCTTGCCAAATACCTGCAGCAAGGTCCATTTCTTTGTGGTGGGGCTCCTCCACGACCGGGATCGGCCGTTATAAATCCAAGTCAAAAAGCACCCCATTTGGAAGAGCCAACTCACAGGTAGGTAATTTTTCGTTTTTTAATGCAGGAAACAGCGCAGAGAAATGAAAAACAATGTCCAAGAAAATCTGTCTGCCTGACGCGTTTCATGCTCCTGGAGCATTTCTTCAGAGGCTTGGTTAAACACTGTGTGGAGCACTGGCCTCATTTTAATCATTTACACCTGCCACAGTGGGCGTTGGCTCACCCAGAGCCTGCTGGAATATGTAGTGCCTCAATTCAGCTGCAGTGAGCTGCTCCATAACAGTGTTAATATTCAAACTTTAAAATGCCACAGTGGGTTTGGAAAATGTCACACTACCTCTGCGCTGCATATTCAACCTGCAACACGACCATCCTGCCCTTACACGCTGCTTGCCAAATACCTGCAGCAAGGTCCATTTCTTTGTGGTGGGGCTCCTCCACGACCGGGATCGGCCATTATAAATCCAAGTCAAAAAGCACCCCATTTGGAAGAGCCAACTCACAGGTAGGTAATTTTATCGTTTTTTAATGCAGGAAACAGCGCAGAGAAATGAAAAACAATGTCCAAGAAAATCTGTCTGTCTGACGCGTTTCATGCTCCTCGAGCATTTCTTCAGAGGCTTGGTTAAACACTGTGTGGAGCACTGGCCTCATTTTAATCATTTACACCTGCCACAGTGGGCGTTGGCTCACCCAGAGCCTGCTGGAATATGTAGTGCCTCAATTCAGCTGCAGTGAGTTGCTCCATAACAGTGTTAATATTCAAACTTTAAAATGCCACAGTGGGTTTGGGAAATGTCACACTACCTCTGCACTGCATATTCAACCTGCAACACGACCATCCTGCCCTTACACGCTGCTTGCCAAATACCTGCAGCAAGGTCCATTTCTTTGTGGTGGGGCTCCTCCACGACCGGGATCGGCCGTTATAAATCCAAGTCAAAAAGCACCCCATTTGGAAGAGCCAACTCACAGGTAGGTAATTTTTCGTTTTTTAATGCAGGAAACAGCGCAGAGAAATGAAAAACAATGTCCAAGAAAATCTGTCTGCCTGACGCGTTTCATGCTCCTCGAGCATTTCTTCAGAGGCTTGGTCAAACACTGTGTGGAGCACTGGCCTCATTTTAATAATTTACACCTGCCACAGTGGGCGTTGGCTCAGCTAGAGCCTGCTGGAATATGTAGTGCCTCAATTCAGCTGCAGTGAGCTGCTCCATAACAGTGTTAATATTCAAACTTTAAAATGCCACAGTGGGTTTGGAAAATGTCACACTACCTCTGCGCTGCATATTCAACCTGCAACACGACCATCCTGCCCTTACACGCTGCTTGCCAAATACCTGCAGCAAGGTCCATTTCTTTGTGGTGGGGCTCCTCCACGACCGGGATCGGCCGTTATAAATCCAAGTCAAAAAGCACCCCATTTGGAAGAGCCAACTCACAGGTAGGTAATTTTTCGTTTTTTAATGCAGGAAACAGCGCAGAGAAATGAAAAACAATGTCCAAGAAAATCTGTCTGCCTGACGCGTTTCATGCTCCTCGAGCATTTCTTCAGAGGCTTGGTTAAACACTGTGTGGAGCACTGGCCTCATTTTAATCATTTACACCTGCCACAGTGGGCGTTGGCTCACCCAGAGCCTGCTGGAATATGTAGTGCCTCAATTCAGCTGCAGTGAGCTGCTCCATAACAGTGTTAATATTCAAACTTTAAAATGCCACAGTGGGTTTGGAAAATGTCACACTACCTCTGCGCTGCATATTCAACCTGCAACACGACCATCCTGCCCTTACACGCTGCTTGCCAAATACCTGCAGCAAGGTCCATTTCTTTGTGGTGGGGCTCCTCCACGACCGGGATCGGCCGTTATAAATCCAAGTCAAAAAGCACCCCATTTGGAAGAGCCAACTCACAGGTAGGTAATTTTTCGTTTTTTAATGCAGGAAACAGCGCAGAGAAATGAAAAACAATGTCCAAGAAAATCTGTCTGCCTGACGCGTTTCATGCTCCTCGAGCATTTCTTCAGAGGCTTGGTTAAACACTGTGTGGAGCACTGGCCTCATTTTAATCATTTACACCTGCCACAATGGGCTCCTCGCATGAGAATCCCAGTGTCTGCTGGGCAATGTAGTGTCCGTGGCTTACATCCCACTACGATGGCAGGCATTACGAACACTTCTTGCTCATTTGGGGGCTGATTTTCTTCAGTGGACTCAAGCCCATTGTGGCGGGATGTAAGCCATTGGAGGGCGAGTATTTAAATAAATGTGCCGGTGGCCATGCAATTTGAGTCAAGCCTATGATTAAGGATCACATCCGAAACGCGTCAGACGAGCACTGTTGGTGAGGTGCTCGTTATTGCCTGAGACTAACTTTTGCCTCCCGAGTGCGCCCCTATCTGCTGAGCAGTCGTTTTTTGATATATATATATATATATATATATATATATATATATATATATATATATATATATATATATATATATATATATATATATACTCTTTATTCATCTACCTCTTTTGGACATAGGTATTAGAGATACACTGAGTATATTGCTATAGGTATTCATTTGTGCATATGTGTATAACTATATACATTGCTGTTTCAGTCAGTCTATTGTTGTGTGTCCCACTGTATATCTGGACCTCTAAATACCGCTATTATTTTTTAGGTGGCTATCTTTCTAGAAAGTTTAGCATCTACTTCATAGTGTTTCCCCCTACATTAGTGTGTCTGGTTTGGGTCTGTCAGTACGTACCTGTCTGTGCATAGCTGTTCTAGTGCCCCATTACTATGTGCCTGTGTTTATAAGTGTGTTTCAGTATACATAATAGTGTACTCACTTTATGTTTCAGTATCTCTGGATGTTTTACTATATGCATCAGCTTCTCCCCCAGTTACGCTTGTCTCCATATGGGCTGGTGGGAGGAGCTGGTCCTCCTTAAAGAACATGAACAGATGGTCAAAACCCATATTCAGGCTTGGTGGAGATACATAGACGACCTCTTTGTAATTTGGGAGGGTACAACCAGTGAGGCAACAAAGTTTATTGATACTCTCAACAACAACTGTCTTAATTTACATTTCACAGCAGCCATAAGTCCTGAAACTATTAATTTTCTTGACGTCGAGGTTTTCGTCAGAGAAGACAAATTAGAGACAAGATTACACAGGAAATCTACGGCCGGCAATGCAATTCTACATGCAAGCAGTGCCCATCCACAACATCTCATCCGCAGCATCCCTTACGGGGAAATGTTGAGGTTGAGACGCATTTGTAGTACTGATCAGGATCTGTTGTTGGCCCAAACAGACAGTAAACTCAGATTTATAGATAGAGGTTACACTACAACATGCATTGACAAGGCAATTGCTAAAAGCAGAGCCAGATCAAGAGGCACCTTATTGTCTGCTTCCACACAAGCCTCCTGCACCACAATTGCCAATGCGACAATTCAAACAGCTAATGATTTTAGATTTATTCTCAGGTTTAACAAGCAAGAAAAAAATGTGAGGAAATTGATAATGAGAAATTGGCCCTTAGTTCTTAGTGATCAAATCATAGGGCCTACACTTCCCAGAAAACCGTCAATCACATACAGCAGGTCAAGATCCATGAAAGATCTTTTAGTCCATAATGATCTTAGCATTTTTAATCCTGGTTCTTGGTTAGTCCAAAGAAAGGGGTTTTACAAATGTAAAACATGCAAGGCGTGCCAATTTGGCTGCAATAAGACAACCTACACAACCCCCTTTAGCCAGGAAGAATACCCGATCAATGTGGCTCTTAATTGTAAATCTGAATATGTAGTCTACGTGCTGGAGTGCCCTTGTGGGCTCCAATTTATTGGAAGCACGATACTGCAGGGACACAAGAGGGTACTCCAACACATTAGGGCCATAAAAAATCAGGATCAGAATTACCCAGTTGCCAGACACTTTAGCGAGGTCTATGGAGCAGATCCTAGCGGTCTACAATACTATCTCATAGATACAGTACCCCCGAAGAAAAGAGGGGGAGATAGAGAAAGACATCTTAGACTGCTAGAGGCTCAGTACATCATTAACCTCGATACCAAACAACCAAAAGGTCTGAATGCTACGGAGGAGTTACACACTTGCCTTTAATAACTACACATCAGTTTTTATCATATTTGTTTTGCCCAATAGTAAACATGACACAGCAACTTAAATGACACTTGTTGCTTAGTGAAGGTTTGCTCTTCTAAATGAATAGATTAACATCCTAATCAGTTTTCTTGCTGCTTGTTAAAAACATTTTCCTTGTCCAATGCTGCTAATTTTAGATTTAGACATTACAATTTTACACATTTGTTTTTATTGTAGATTTCACACACAGGGTTAGGTAGTTTTTTATATTAGGTTTTTAGGATTGTATACATGGGTTTTTAGCACTTTTTTAGAGGAGATTATATACACTTTATTAATAGCAGGTGTTAAGTAGACAGATATTCAAAACAATTGGTGCTATGTGGCATTCAAGCCGGTATTTTTATATTTGGATTTTTTAACAACTACCTAAATCCTTTATTTTTTACCTCAGTATTATTATTCAAAACCAGATGTTAATGAGAGGCAATGTTTACACATCATACGGAAAACAGCACATTTTATAGCTAACTGAATGCTTTGATGGTAGACACATTGTCTCTATGATTATGTATAATGACACAGCCTTGAAACAATTGTGTATTACACATTGAAAATTATATTGTAATTGTAACAGGCTTCAATCAAAACACATCACCTGGTTTAATATAAATAACTGTTTATATTTTGTCTATATCTATGCATTTTAACTTAAACACCTGTCACTTTAAAAATTTCACTAGCAAAAAGTATTAAAAAATCCACTTACCTGACAGAGCGTGTCATGTGATCAAGGCCCAGGCAGGGCTGAAACGCGTCATGGCTGTAGAGGTGTTTGGGGAACAATAAAAAGACACTGCCAAGATTACATGTGGTCCGTGCTCCGTTTTTTGAACGAATCAAGCTACAGCGGAGTTTTCTGGATATATATATATATATATATATATATATATATATATATATCTTTATTCATCTACCTCTTTTGGACATAGGTATTAGAGATACACTGAGTATATTGCTATAGGTATTCATTTGTGCATATGTGTATAACTATATACATTGCTGTTTCAGTCAGTCTATTGTTGTGTGTCCCACTGTATATCTGGACCTCTAAATACCGCTATTATTTTTTAGGTGGCTATCTTTCTAGAAAGTTTAGCATCTACTTCATAGTGTTTCCCCCTACATTAGTGTGTCTGGTTTGGGTCTGTCAGTACGTACCTGTCTGTGCATAGCTGTTCTAGTGCCCCATTACTATGTGCCTGTGTTTATAAATGTGTTTCAGTATACATAATAGTGTACTCACTTTATGTTTCAGTATCTCTGGATGTTTTACTATATGCATCAGTTTCTGTCTGGGTACATCAGCATACACATTACTACTTACCTAGTTATCTCTCTATATTCATCGGTGTCTCTCTGGGTGAGTTAGTGCACACATCAGTTTCTACCTGACTATGTAAATGTATCTTTGGCTTTGTTACTGTATGCATAGGTATATCTTTATTAGTGTTAATACATATATATTAAACTATACCTGACTTTCTTGATAAAAGCATCAATGTGAGCCAGGATATCTTAATCTATATATCAGTGTATATATGATTGTGTAACTATACATATAATAGAATTCCTGGATATCTCACTACATACATTAGTGTTTCACTCTTTGTGTCAGTGCCTACATTGGTCTATACCTGTGTTTTGTTTATCTTTACGATTTTACACTCCTATTTCTTGATCACTGGAGTTTCCTTTCATTTCATTATATACTCTCTTTTAATATTTACTTTTACTTTTTCCAAACAACCTACTCATTTTCATCCACTTTACTTGCACTCATTCCTTCTCTATCAATTATTTTTTACGCTACAGCTTAATTCACATACCTGTTTAATGTGATTGTTTGTCTGTATTTTTCTTTCTCAGTATCAGTTTGAAAATCTAGTTTCAGAAAGCACACAGAAACCTAGCACAAGAATGGTACACCACTCTCATACAAGGCAACCATTAACGGCAACCTTTTCAACTTTCCTTTCAAGGTTACACAGGCTGTGAACAAATAGAAACATTGTTTTCATATTTTACTAATAAGACACCTCTGTGAATGGTCAAATTTGCTAACCCTTCCTTACACTCTTCTGAAGAAAGCCCAATTTGGTAGGAGTTTTGGGCAGGTCTGCGGATCTACTGCAGCACTCAGCGTGGCCCCCCATGTAACCTCATGGTGGATCTGTGGCTCCGTGCAGCAAACAGACAACCTTTTTATAAAACTGTTCCTAAAGACTACCAATTACACCCCACTTCCTATTAATGCCTAAATTTAGAACCAAACACATTTTATTCTCCATTTCTTCTATTAACACTCTCTCCTCACATTTGAATTGTAGGCTTTCTTGTTCCCTTCCCCCATGCTCCTGTAGCTCTGTTAATATGCTGATCGATATTGTAACATTTTGTGCTGGCAGTAGGTACCAAGTTCACAACAGTCTCTAGAGCAGCATGCTAACTCATAAACCAAATGCAGCAGGTGTGGTTTACTGTATACAATTAGAAGACATCCCACATAGCCAATCACATATGTACTTACTTTATATCACAACCTAATTTTAGCCACTGCCATATTTACACCATCCAATCAACTGTGATCTTTTTAATTTTACTTGATAGGGTCTTTTCTTCTGGCTTCATTTTGAAAACTGCCTCATTCAGTTCCAGCCTTCTCCTGTCGCTACTGCTCCATCCTTCAAAATGTATAAAGTGTGGATTGTGGGCCAGATAGCCAAAGCCAGAAAACTTGTAAATAAAACGTTTTCTTCATTCCTCAGAGACCATAACATGGTCTCTATCTACAATAATAACTTGCACTTTGGCATGGATGGGATTTACAGACCTGATGGAGTGCATTTTACAGAGAAAGGCAACATGGTCCTCCTGAACAATTTGAAAGACTGCATCCTGTTTTATGTGTAGTAATGACATACATAGAATAAACAAAAAGGCTAGTATCGGAGCCATCCTATTTCCCAAACAATTGTTAATTTTCTTTGTAAATTCTTTTTTTTTTAAATGTATCTTGAATCCACGGATTCAAAATCTTCTTGTAGGGGTTCAGAGTGGATCTATAACTGTGTGTGTGAATCTGAATCTGAAAGTGCAAATGCCTGTGTGGGTCAGTGACTGGGTATGTAAATGTCTGTATGGATATGTAAGTGGGTGTGAAAGTGCCTGGATGAGTATGTAAGTCATTGTGAAAGAGTCTATATAAGTGTGACTGTGGTTGTAACAGTATATGCATGGGTGTAAGTATGGCTGTGAGGGTATCTGTATGTGTATGTGAGTGGGTGTGAGAGAGTGAGAATGTCTGTATAGGTGTAAGTATGGATGTGAGACTGTCTCTATGGGTAAGTGAGTGGGTGTCAGACTGTCTGTACAGGTGTAAGTATGGGTGTGACAGTGTCTGTATGGGTATGTGAATGGGTACGACAGAGTCTGTATGGGTGTAAGTGTGAGACTGTCTTTATGTGTATGTGACTGGGTGTGAGAGTATCTGTCTGGGTGTAACTGTGTGTGTGAAAGTGTGTGTGTGACTGGGTATGAGAGGGTCTGTATAGGTATACGATTGGGTGTGATAGTGTCTGTATGGGTATGTGTGTGCATGTGAGAGTGTGTGTGTATATCAGTGGGTGTGAGAGTGACTATGAGTATGTGAGTAGATGTAAGAGTGTCTGTATGGGTGGAAGAGTGGGTGTGAGTGTCTGTATAGGTATGAGTGTGGGTGTGGGAGTGTATGTATTGATGTAAGTATGGGTGTGAGAGTATCTCTATGGGTATGTGAGTGGGTTTGAGAATGTTTGTATGGGTGTAAATGTGGGTGTGAGACTGTCTATATGTGTATGTGAGTAGATGTAAGAATGTCTGTACAAGTATACGTGTGAGTGTAAAGGTTTCTGTATGGGTATGTGAGTGGATGTGAGACTGTCTGTATGAGTGTAAGTGTAGATGAGAGTGTGTCTGTATGGGTATGTGAATGGGTGTGAGAGTATCTGCAAGTGTATGTCAGTGGGTATGAGAGTGAGTGTATGAGCATGTGAGTAGATGTAAGAATGTCAGTATGGGTGTCTGACTGGTTGTAAGAGTCTCTGCATGGGTATGTGTGTATGGGTGTGATAGTGTCTGTATGGGTATGTGAGTGTGGGTGTGAGAGTGTCTGAATGGGTATGTGAGTGGGTTTGAGAGTGGCTGTATGGGTTTAAGTGTGGGTGTGAGAATGTCTATATGTGTATGTGAGTGGGTGTGATAGTGTCTGTATGGGTATGTGGGTATGTGGGTAGGTGTGAGAGTGTCTGTATTGGAGTAAGTGTGTGTAGGAAAGTGCCTATCTTTGAATGGTTAGCCCCTACTTTTTGCCTGCTGCCTGATGTGATTTCAAACCATCAGTGCACTGTGTCCCTGCTAACTAGGTTCCCAGTTCCAGTTCTTTTTTCCAACCACTGTACAATAATTGGCACAACTTCAGCTGCCCCTAGTAAAGAGTACCCCTGGTACCTAGTGCATGGGTACAGAAGAGGGTCCTTTGGGGCTGCAGCACTGGTTGTGCCACCCCAGGGACTCCTCACCAAGGTAAGGCACTCTCCCATTGCAGGCTGTGTATCTTGGTGCAGAGAAATCTGAAGAGTCGACATGGCACACAGCCCTGTGTGCCATGCCACCCATATACTGCATAAGTTATAGGTAAGCCACCCCTTCTGCAGGCCTTTAGCCCTAAGGCAGGATGCAATATATCCTGTGTGAGAGCATATCAACATGAGCAGATATGCCTCTACGATGTCCAGTCTAATCTGAGATGTTGTAAGTGCCCAGAGAAGCCATGAAGAGTACATCGGCAGGATACTTGTCAACATGAGTTTTCTAGCTCCATGAAGGCTTCACTGATTTTTAAGATATTTGCTACCAAAAATCTTGTCTCACTTATGCCAGTAGTGAATTTATTAATAAATTCACATGGGTGATCATTTTAGAGGGTCCCCTGTAAACCTACCAAGCACTGGTGTGGTTCCAGACTTATTTTGTGCCAGCCTGCCACTTCCGGACATGTTCTGACCTCATGGGGTGAGAGCCAGCACTCTCAGAGGACAGAGACAAAGCCTGCTCTGGACGGAGGTGCTTCACACCGCCTCCAGCACAGATGGCCTTCCGGGGCGGGAAACTTCAAAGGCGATGTCACCTTTGAAATCCAAGCCAGGAACCTTCAGATAGTGGGGGAAGCCAAACACCCTTTCCTGCTCCACGTTTGGTGGGAGGAAAGGTGGGATAATTAGTTAGATTAGGAGGAGGGTCCCCACTTAACCTATACCACCCCTAGGGTGAGCCAGGCGGTGTGAACCCCTCTCCTGAAATTCCACCATCTTGGGATGGTGGAGAAATAACCTATTAGGGCTAGGGTAGGGTAGTGCCTCTTCCCACAGGAAGTGGGCACTATAGGGTGTAGACACCCTAAAGGTAGGTAGTCCATTGGCTACTACTTGTATCCCCTTGTAACACCCCTAAATTCAGTATTTAGGTGGCACCCTGAGACCTGAACATCACCTGAGAGGACTCTGAGAACTCCAGAGCACATCCCACCTTCAAGAAATTGCCAAGAAGCTCCTTTGGAGTGAAGGTATCACTCCCCTGCACACCGCTTAGTACAACTCTGCAAGCTCCGTCCACCCCTAATATTCGCACTACAGCGACGACCATCTTCAATGCCAAGCCTGCTCTTCATGCTACAACATCACCATCCATGACACTCTCCCTGCTCCTCGAGGTCTCCTCCACCGCGAACAGAACTCCTCGCGTCAGAATTTGAGAAGGTAATTTTTTCAGTGGGACTAACCTGGTCCCTGTGTCCAGCCCACATTCCATCGCGGTCGGCCTGAACTTGTGACTTTTCCGTTCTTTAGAATGGCCAGATGATAACAGTTGGCACTTTGCGCTTTTGGAAGCTATATCTACCCAACATTTAAAAATTTGGATTTCCCTTGAATTGTATTTTCACTTTTTACAGTGTGTGTGCTGCATAAACTCTTTACACTTTGACTCTAAATTAAGCCTGACAGCTTTGTGCTAAGCTACCACAGGGTTAAGCACAAGTTAATTTAGTGACTTTTGTAGTTCACCCTGGAAAAGATTGCGCTTGTTGCTTGAGTAAGGTTTTTACCCCCCTCATCCAATAACCAGTTTCTTATAATGTTGATTTTGGAGTGCATATAAAGTTACCAGATGATTCACCACATCCTATTCTTTTTTTGGAAAGTTGTCGACTTTACACTATCTATAGCATTGTTATTAAGCAATTGAATTTAACAGGAATACATGTATTTAATTGTTTTTTAAAGTATACGCTGGTGGGACAATACACATATTATGCCTTATCCGTGTGTAAACCACCACCCTCCAAGAGTACATTATGACTGTTCGTCCTCACCACCCCCCATTTGTCTAAGCCTAAAAAGAGGATATCTGGCTGCAACTGTTCCAGAGACAACCAGCAATATTTGTGCCTCTGAATGTTCAAATGCGTCCCAATCCCAAAGCTTTGGAGAACTGGCCTGACATTGGAAAGAAGAGATACTGCAAGAGAGCAACTGCTTTCAAAATCAGGTTAATTATTCCAACAAATAAATGTTTATTGTTTTGCGGTATGTGTAATGCTTTTGATTTTATTACTGCCGGTTCTTTTAATTTAATTAGAGTCTCCTAAAACTTGGTAGAATCCTATTTTCGTGTTCTAAGCAGCCAAAGGCACTTTTGGCAAAATGTGAATCCGAGCCCTGTATATACTAAGGGTAATCAGATGCCATTGCCAAATTCAATATCCAATAATATTATTGTTGTATTCTTTCCCAGGATTTTGTATTGTTTGAAATGAGAAAGATACATTTTATAAATAAAGGCTACAGTTGAAGGTTTGATTTTAATAAGGACATATTGAGTAATAATGAAAACCCGTAAATCTTTGGCAGCTACTGCTTATTAGGGGCAAAGGTGTTATTTATATTGTGTCACATGAACAAAATATACAAAGTGGTACATATGATGTAAGAGTTTTTTATTGGTCCATATTTATTCTATAGATTTTAAAGCATCTTCAAGCAGTGGAATTCACTGAAATGCAGATCTTGTTTATAAGGTATCAGAAAAGTTTATTGTTTGCTCTTTGTCATTTTCAATACCCAACTTGGCCTCTCATGTACATAAGGAAAGAGAGAGTTACTAATCGAAGGGTTTTGCCCATTGCCAGCACTGGCGTTGCAGGATTACACACACTGACAAGTGATAACACAGCTGAGCTCACATTATGACCATTATCCCAACGTATACCATTTTGTTTTATGTTTATTTGTTTTATGTGAATGTTGCTTATTTTGCGCACAAAGACGCCAATGTTGCTAAAAGCTTAGGCATTGACAGGAGTACAAATAGTAAACGTCAGAGATGAAAGTTTACGCAAGCCATGTGGTGGAAATGGCAAAGGGAGCTTAATTGAGGCCCACGTTACATAGCTCAGGTCACATAGCTACAGAGGAAACGTACAGATGATGCATAGATTCATATGTTAGAAAGTAGTTACAGAATACAAGGGCGGAGCACCCTCCACAGATCGAGTGATTGCCCTTTATCAGCCAAATCGGTACCAGCACTGAGTCGTCTAAACAAAGAAACTCCAACGTAAAATAAAGACATGCAAAAGCAGCAAAATAGAGAAATGCAGGGAAATCAACGATTGCTTTCAAAGATATTTACTTTGAGTCCAGTGTAGGTGTATTATAAGCTAAATGCTGTTCATAAATCCTTCCAGGAAAGCCCATGTGAGCTGCTCACCGCCGCAGAGTGATTGGCACCATAAACCGGCTATATTGGGAAGGGAATAACCAGTCCAGCAGTATTTACGACTCACGGCTCAATACTTCAAGGATCAATTCCTGATATAGTAACATTTGTCTTATTGGCAACCTGGTTCGATCGTGTTGGCGTTGCTTATTTGCAGCCTTTACTACGAAGAACTTCTACAATGGCAGATTCAAGATTTTTAGGTGAAGGGCAACTTGCCCTGTACAGAGGGGCAAGAAAGGTGCCTTTGGCTCTAATGCAAGAAAGGAAATGGGTCCTCCACACCCCAGGTCAGTAACACAAGACAGCAATTCATAGAGTGCAGTTGGTCCTTTGCAGCTCTGGATCTCCTGCATAGCCATCTCTGCTTCATATCCCCTCTTCTGTCTCTCTTCCCCTCTTGCTTCTCACTCATCCTTGGCTTCAACCCTCTCCTTTCTTCTCTCTCTCAATTCTCTGTATCTTCTGTCTTGTAGTTGCATCCCATCCTTTTATCCACCATCCTCTCCTTAATCTGCTCGTTCTCTTGATCTCTAGCCTCCCTTTTTCTCACATCTGTGTCTTGTCACTACTTTTCTATAGTCCAACTCCTTCCTCCTGTTCTTTCCCTGACGTTCTTATTTCTGGGCCATTTCTCTTCATCTTCCCTATCCTTTTTTGCTCATCCTTAGAGGAGGAGGAGTAGCGATTATTTTAAAGGATGCCTGGGAGATAGCTTCCTCAGCATTGGTGAATAAGGATTTGATCGAAGGCCTTAATTTTTGCATTAAGACTAACCCTACGACCTCCTTCGCAGGCCTGTTAATATATAGACCTCCTGACTGCCTGCCAAATATTCACCTAGAACTCTGCAATTATATTGCGCAGAAATCTCTTTTATTCTCCAATTTTATAGCACTTGGGGACTTTAATCTACACGTTAATGACCCCTCTTGCGCGCAAGCTATGCAGGTAGTTTCCTCTCTTGAAGGAGCCAATTTATCCCAACTTGTCAAACATCCCACTCACAAAGCGGGGCATACCCTGGATCTGGTTTTTTCCAATATCCCGTTTCTGAAAACCAAAGCCCCGAGCCAGTTGGTATGGTCTGACCATTACCTAGTGCCTTTCTCCTTTAACCTGGCTAAACCCCATCTACCGGATAGCTCTCGATATTTCTTGAAAAGAAATTGGAAGAAGCTGACAGCGGAGTTTTTAGGCCCAGTGCTGCAGGCTAGCCAACCTGTACTATCTAAGGACCCTAATGCAGATTCCGCGACCCTACATAATTGGATTGCGGATGCAGTAGAGTCCACTGCTCCAGCCAAAGTCATGAAATCCTTTAGGAAATCACCTTCCGCCCCTTGGTTCTCGGAGTTGCTGAGGACTATGAAAAGCAGATGCAAGCGCCTTGAGAGACAGTGGAGAGTGGACTATGATAGCACTGCAAAAATAATATATAAAAAATCGCTGAAAGAAATGTATAAATTAATGAAGGAAGCTAGGAGAGATTATATAGCTAAATGTATTGAGAACGCCGATAAACCTGGCAAGGCTATTTTTAAGGTTGCAAACGCTTTCCTTAAACCTCGCAAGTTGGTGACTGACGCACTCCCTTCGGTGGCACTATGTGAGAAAATATCGGATTTTTTTGACAACAAAATCCGTAAGGTTTACAATTCCTTTTCGGCAGTAGTTGAAACGGTCAAATCTGACGTAATGATAAGGAAAGCACCTATGTCTCTCTTCTCAGAATTCACTCTGATCTCACAGAAGGAGGCACTGGCGGCGATCCAGGGCTGCAAGTCAGGTTCACCGGAGGACCCATGCCCTCCGAAACTGTGGAAAGAATTGGCTAACTCCTCCATCCAGGTGCTGTCTGAAATATGGAACACCTCCCTCACCACCGGCATCTTTCCTGATTTATGGAAGCACGCCACTCTCCTCCCCCTCAAGAAGAAACCCAATGTTGATTCAGGTGAACTGAATAATTACAGACCGATCTCTCTGCTGCCTGCACCAGCTAAAATGCTTGAAAAGATGGTGCAGAGACAACTGGCTAATTTTATCGAGAGCCACGGTATCTTGCACGACACCCAATCTGGCTTCCGCTCTGGTTTCAGCACAGAGACAGCGCTGATAGAGGTGGCGGATTCAGTCAGGATGGTGCTGGATTCAGGGGCATCAGCTATGCTGGTGCTCCTGGATCTTTCAGCGGCATTTGATACGGTGGACCACTCCATACTGGTTCAGCGCCTCTCGGACATTGGGATAGAGGGTACAGTCCTGGTTTGGCTAAAATCTTTCCTCCATAAGCGCACACAGAGGGTGGCGCTTCAACCGCATCAGTCCAATCGCAAGCACTTATGGTGTGGGGTTCCACAGGGGTCGGCCTTGAGCCCACTGCTATTTAACATTTATCTGGCCCCTTTATTTTCGCTGATTGCCAACTGGGGGTGAAGGCGATCTCCTACGCCGACGATACCCAGTTGGTATTTCCTTTAAAGATCAGTCGAGTGATTCTTTTGAGAACCTTAGGAGTTGCTTAAAAGATATAGCTCAATGGATGAATAACAATAAACTCAAGTTGAATGCAGACAAAACGGAGGTGTTGTTTTTTGGTAAAAATCAACCCCCCGCTGCAGACCTTTGGTGGCCGGAGGAAATGGGCTGCCCTCCCACCCCTGCAGGATGTGCAAAAAATTTGGGAGTAAAATGGCATGCGGACTTATCTTTTTCGGCCCAAATTCAGCAGGTGACAGGTGCATGCTTTAGCAGTCTGAGAAACCTGCGAAAAGTCATACACCTTTTGCCAGAAAACTGTCGGCGGGTCGTTGTCCACGCCACAGTAACCTATCGCTTGGACTACGCGAATGGCCTTTATCTGGGCCTACCGGCTTACCTGGTAAAAAAACTGCAAATGGTCCAGAATGCGGCTGCGAGATTGATCAAACGTGTTCCATTTAGACAGCACATCTCTCCGCATCTCAAAGAACTGCATTGGTTGCCGGTCGATAACAGAATTAAATTTAAGGCCTTAACCCTAGCCTTTCGGGCAGTCCATGGAACATGCCCCAGTTATTTGAAGCTGAGGCTAGGCGTGTACAAGCAGTCGCGGCTACTTAGGTCTAGTTCTCAGAACCTGCTATGCAACCCTCGAGTCAGGAAAGCTCGGATGGGCGGCAGATCTTTCATGCTCAGGGCGTCCATGATCTGGAACGCCTTGCCTAACGCCCTGCGCCAGATTACCTCGGAAACGGAATTTAGGGACGTAGCTAAAATCTGGCTTTTTAATCAAGATTAATCTCCTGGACTCTCTGAACGCCGCACATCTTTGCGTGCCTCCTGTTGCTATAGCGTCGGGACACCTCTTCAGAGGTAGCTGTTCGCGCTCTACAAATGGCAGTATTATTATTATCTCATTCCTCATTTTCTCACTTTTTTCTCTCTTCACTTTGATAAAACCCTCTCCTCACTTTCTCTTCCTCTTTATTCTCTGGATCTTCGCCCTTCTAGCTGCATCCCACACTTCTATCCACCAACCTATACGGAATCTGCTTCTTCTCTTTATCTCTATCCTCCCTATTTCTCACATTTATATCTTGCCACACCTTCTCTATCTCCTGGTCTTTCCATAGCATCCTTAATTTTGGACCCTTCCTTTTCATCTTTCCTATCCCCCATTTGCTCATCCTTACCGTCTTCTTCCTTTCCTTCACTTTCTCCTCTCATTTCTATCTTTCACCCTCACCCATTCTTTCATTCTTTTCCTTTCTCTTATTCATTTCATCCGTATACTCTCTTTTCTATAATACTTCTACCCTGCTGCCCTTCCTCTGTGAATGTCACACCCATGGCACACTATCTGTTTAAATAATTCAAAGTGAGTGACTTACAATCTGATCACAGTGGGTACAGGGCAGGTTGGCCCCTCTTTCTCTTCTGGCCTCTGTGCCACTGAACCGACTGCACCATTAATAGCTACCCCTATAGCAACAATTCAGTTTATGGGAAGGACAACATAGGATACAAATGGAATAATTATGTATCTTGCCCAGGGGTTTACCTCGAGGAAAGTGAACATATTAGTGTCTTTTCTCAGTAAACTCACTGAAAGACTGATTACTCTTTGTTCCCCATAGTCTTCCTTTACGCTTCCCACCACAGTAGAAGACAGGAATCCCACTCGACATTTCCACAAGGGGAAATAATCATATAGATGCCTAACATAGCAATCTACTTGGTGTAGCAAACTCATTTTTGACCCGGGTAAACAAGCACTGGCAATTCATCCAGCACAACTGCAGATTCTGCTTAAAATAAAGAATATAAATGAGTGGGTGCTTCTAACGCGTTTTCTAAGAGTGTACGTAGGCTAAACCTATTTCAGTGTTAGGCATTTTCTTCCATTCTCTTATCAATGACAAATAAAAAACCCTTAATTTAATATAAATTATGAGAGTTTAATAAGTTTTATTAGTTTTATTTTTCCAAACCAGTGGTCTGATAACTCAGCTGGGCAACTGAGACAAATAAACTGTTTAAAACAGTTAGGCAAATCAGGAAATTCATGTTACTCATCATTCACAAGGGCCCTCCCATGCTAATGTTCACAAACTGGGTATATTGTCATGTGAGTTTGCATTAAAGAAACCCTTGTTGCTCTTGATGGACACTGTAGAACTGTGAGGTAAGCATCAGAGCGTAGTGAAGTGATTGCAGGCTTAGAATGTTGAAGTTTGCTGTTACACGCAGAAGAATACAGACATGTTATAATAAGCTCAATCTGCAGCATAGACATTGGTGAGTACCCGGGCTGTGGACGATGCTACAACTGATGACGAGATAAGGGACAAGTGTAAATATGAAGATAACTAGGCAGACTAAGAGAAGAGACTCCAAACGGGTAACAACCTGACGTTTATTGTGTCAGCAGCATGTCCACATGAACAAGTCCTGTAACTGAATGCCACCCCCACCCATATATACACACCCCAGGTTTTGAAAGTACACGCGCCTTCCACGAGCCAAACCCATACATTAACCACCCAAGAAAGTATCTTCTGAAATAGACACGAGCAATTTTCAATGTGTTCTTCTCGTGTCTATTCCATACAACAGCATGGTATACGAAAGTAAATAATAACGCATGAGCGCGACATGGCGCATGGCACGCTCGTGCATACAACACACCTTCCCCCTTGAATTTTTTTTATGTTAAGACAAAATCCTTGAACATCAAAGGTGGTTGTCATGACCTCATGCTTCTGGGAGCATCCTTGACCAAATCTGCTCTTCTAACATTAGTTGGCACAACCATTTCTGTGTTCTTGACGCACTCCTTTTCAGGCACATCCCAGAAAACGTTGCTCACATAATCATCAGAACACAATTCCCAACCCTTGAACAGTGACACCCTGTTGATATTCCAGACACCACCTCCATCTACTCGCACCAGATTCCTGAAGACTTCAAATAAACATATGGAATCTGACCAACTGACAAACCCATTACCTACCATTCTCCCTTCCTTGAGGCAAACCATGTCACCAACATTCACAACCTGCCTGCTTACAGCTCCTTTCCTTTCCCTTAAATCCTCTTTCATTTACACTTTGTAATCCTCCACACTGCTTTGAATTTCTTTAAAGTCCACTTCTGCAATCTCACCCTCCATTTGTTTTGTCCTTCAACCACCAGGGTAGTAAGCTGGTGCTGGGTTTACAACCTCTCAATAAGTTGAATGGGCTTACCGAGGTCAGGGATTTGGGAAAAGTCCTATATGCCAACAACATGGATTGCAAAGCATTCCTCCAGCTCAAACCTCCCTTTACAGATAGCTGAATAGCTTCTTTGACCACACAGTTGAATCTCTTAACCTGGCCATTCACTTCGAGATGGAACACTGCAATTCTCTGATGTGTCAGCCCACACTTCTCCAAATACCTCTCCATATACTTACTGACAATTTTGGGCCCGGTGTCAATTACTACTTCTTGGAGAATGCCCTCTCTGCAAAAAACTTCATAAAAAAACTCAACAACAACATCTGAAGTGACATTCTTTACCATTTTAATCTCAGGCCATTTGGAGTAGTAATCCACTAACACAATACAAAAAGCTTTCTGTCTCAGTAATACAGCAGACAGGCTAATAATGTCCAGAACCAACTTCCACCATTGTGACTCAGGAAAATCAACTGGCTGTGGATCAATAGACAATGACTCTGCCGACTTGTCACTAGATGCACACTTCCCACACATCCTCACCTGGTGTTCAATAAAGGTACCTGGCCACCAAAAATGTACCTTGACATGCCTCCTTGTGCCTGATATACCCAGGTGACCATCATAAGTCATATCCACAATAGTTTTCCTCAAATTAAAAGGAGGAATAAACTTGTCCCCTCCCACCACAATAGCATTCTCCACAGCTAATTCCTCCCGTACTTTGAAATAACCCATTAACTCTCCTGAAACCTTATTTTTCTTTGGCCAATCGCCTAAAAAAAACTCTGTTCAGTACACAATATTTCTCCATCTCCTCTTCCCACTTAGTTTCGCGGACAATGGGTAGTCCTAAAACAACTAAACTCACATTTTGTAATGTGAACAATACTTCACATTCATCCGTGTCTGCCTCAATAAGATCACCTTCCAGTAATGGTCACCTGAACATGCAATAAGCATGCACATTAACCTTACCTGGCACATACTCTAACTGATACGGAAAACTCTGCAATCTAGAGGCTAACCTGGCCAACCTCGCAGACATAGTGCGTCCCCCACCTTGCGACATCATGTGCACCAGAGTCCTGTGATCCGTCTTGAAGATAAATCAAGTTCCCTACAAAAAGGTACTAAAATGTTCAGACCCTGTACGCAAGCCAACAACTTCCCGTCTATCACCGAATAGTTTTTATCAGTATCTCGCAAAGCCCTTAATACGTATGCCACAATCCACTCCTTGTCATGGTCTCTCTGCATCAGCACACCACCCAGTCCACAGTTACCGCATCAACCATCACCACACACTGCTTCGCAGTAACAAACGTTTTGAGATGAGGTGCATTTACAATGAAACCCTTCAAAACATTAAATGCCACAGACATGCTATCAGTCTATTCAAACTTTTTTTTTTCTTTAACAGACACCTGAAACCGTCCACTATGTTAGGGTTAAACGTAATGTAGAATTAAGTTAACCAAAGGAAACAGCTAATTGCCCTTTGCAGTTGGGAACAGGTGCATTGATGATATTTTCCACATAATTACTTTTGGGTTTAATGCCCGCACCAGTGATGCAATGCCCTAGGTACTCCACATTTCTTAAATTTACACTTGTCTGAGTGTGGCGTAAGCCCCTTAGATGATAGAGCCACCAAAATGCTCCTCAAGTAACGGTCATGCTCATCCGCATCTTTACCAAACACCAATATGTCATCTTGGAAAGTGACTGCTCAGTTTCAACCTTCCACCTTGTCTTTTATTAGCCTTTGAAAGACAGAAGCTGCACTTGCCAGGCCAACCAGCATTTAGAAAAACCTAAACAACCCTTCCTGATTGATGAATGCAGTGAGATTTTTGGATTCCTCATCTAAAGACACTTGATGGTATTTGCTGGCCAGGTCTAGACATGAGAACACTTGTGCCTCCACTAAAGTTTTTACCATCTCATGAAGATTGGTAAGAGGATGGGCATCCACCCAAATGGCATTACTAAGGCTTCACAAAACAACAAAGAACCTCAATTCTCCAGACGATTTAACCAACATCAGCACTGGAGACATCTAGGGTGATAATTCCACTGGTTCAATGATGTTCTTCTCATACATGTCACGCAACATGTCTTTAACTTTCCCCTGTATGATAACAGTACGTTCCTCACCCTTTGATGCGAAAGAATAACACTGTCATGCAATTTGATGCGATGCTTAAAACATTGGTATAACTGCAATTTGTCACTGAAAATGCCAGGAAATTGTTGCTTTAACTCCTGCACGAAATCAGAAACACCACCAGTACCAACCAATGGTGCACACAGGAGGGCCAGCTCTTGGGTACAATCTGATACCCATTTTTTCCTTGTGTGGCCAACCCAACAGGAATTGCCCTCTCCTTGCCATGTAAATTTTCCCATAAGTGTGATGCCCAAAAATCTATGTTAGCCCAAAAATACCCAACTAACTCAATTTTATGGCCTGTTTATCCACCAGGTGCTACATTTGGCAGCAGTAACATTTTATTGGGCAATTTCACCTTAAATATATCTTGAGCTATAGTAGTGTACAAGGCACACGAGTCCGCTAACACCTGTGTACCAGCACCATCCACTGCAATGTCAAATGAAGGAAGCTTAGTTACACATTTGTCCCCACTAATATTCAATATGGTGTTGATGTCCTGTTTGCAGTTGTCCTATAAAGAGTCATACTCATCATAATTTTGTACAACATTCTGTTATATCCTGACTTCTATGCTATGCATGCCCTGCTTGTAGAACCTTGCTATGATGTCATCTTATGGAATGTTAGGAGTCAAACCTTCACAGTTGGCTGGGCTGAGCAGCATGCTGGCTGCTCCTGGTGGGGTCTTGATATGATCTTGATATGGTCTTGATATGATCTTGATATGGACCTGATCTCTCTATTGTACCATCTTGAATAAAACTACCTGAACCACACCAACCTGCGTGGACTCAATCACTACAAGCTTTTGGCGACGATCTTCAAAAGAACCTGCTCCTACCACCTCTTCAGGACCTCAAGCTACCTTAAAAACACAGGACCTACTGCAACTCAAGTGAAGCTAGTCAACTGCCATCCTGACCCCACCAGTGACCTCCCATCGGTCGCCCACAGCAGTCTGCCAGTTGTTCCTGTGCCTATGGGGAAGTGCCACTACAGGAGCTGCCCATTCAACCTTGGGCGTCTACTCCCCATCATCTCTACGCATCTTATGCTGGGCCTTCAGTGAGGGTAAGCCTGACACTCTTCAAGCCTGCCAACGTCTGCGCCTACCAACTCCTGCATCCTATGTTGTGTCTGTGTCCTGTGCTGTGCTTTCACTGAGGGTAACCCTGACAAGCCTGACAAGCCTCTGAGGGTAAGCTCTTCAAGCCTTCCAACGTCTCTGTCCTGTGCTCTGGGCAGGAAGTGTGCTGTATGCTGTGCTTCCAGACTGGCAAAGTTCTTTTATTTGGCCATCCTACTTGTGTACTTTATACCACTACCAAAGACTCTGCTTGTCACTTGGATTACCGTTTCTGTCGGGCAGTTTTTCGAGCGACAACCCTCTCAGGCACAGCAGAGCTTTTCATAAGCTTGGGTGAGCGGTTTCGCTGCGCTGCTTTGCCCTCCCATGTCCCCAAAGTAACTGTCGGAGGAACTCGTTGTATTTGGGAAGGCATTTGGTCTTCATGTCTGTTTTAGCAACCTATACGCAATGGGACTTTTATAAAGTGAGGCAACGGTCTGTCTTTGATTGTTAGGCAACTTTCATATTGGGTTTGCCTCACTTTACCAACCGCCGTGCTTTCTTTTAAAAATGTGGCACGAGTCAGAACCAGAGCGCGCTCACCTTCTTTTTCTGCAAGTGCCTGTGACGTCCTTCGTTCTCCCTGCCGGATGCTCTTCGAGGTTCCCTGCATGCACGCACGTGCCGTGAGCCACCTGGCACTGCGTAGCCAACGTGCCGCCATGTCTTGGTTGGCTGCCACTCCAAAGGCTGCTCCTGTTTCATTACGCCAACCACGTCTAGTGCGGCATTTACGTGAAGATTATATTCCCTTCGGCTTCATGCTCTGACTGTTCCTGCTTGTTAGTTTGTCCTACGATCACCGTCGTGGGATCTGCTTTGAGTTTCTGCGGTGAGTGACTGATTACTCTTCTGGAGTCATATTTGATTTTTACACTGTGCGATAATTGTCTAAGGATGTTCATTGCTTCACGTCTCTTCAAGCTGTAAGACCCAGACTGAGCGTGTCATCACGTCAACTACTCTGCGGTGACACGCACACTTGATGTACTTATTGCAAGTTTACTCCGCTAGTCATTACAAATTGTATAGGGTGCCTGGTTCTAAATTTTACCTTTTTTCGCATATTATTCAATTTCGCTGCTAGTTTGCAGAATTCCTTGATTTAGGTGACATGTCACAGTCTTGGCAATACGTGTAATTGTCTCTCTTGTGTAGCACATTCTTTTTTGGCAATACGTGTAATTGTCTCTCTTGTGTAGCACATTCTTTTTGCATACATTCTCATGTATAGTGGCATGTTTTCCCCTTTTGGTATCTTTACAGTTATGCATTTTCTTGATCTGCTTCCCTTACGCAAGGGCGCTTCTGCTCTAGCACAGCTCGGGTGAGTAGTCGCTCACCGGCATGGATCTCTGGTCTGCCTTTAACACTATTGGCCATGGACCCTAGGTATACGCCAAGTTGGTAAACGCCGTCAAGAGTCCATTTCACTATTCTGTTTTCCCTTCTAACAGGGGATCTTTGCAATGGGTTTTAGTCCCATTTGCCAGCAATGGGTCTAAGTCCCATCTGCTCACTGTATGATTGTACACGCATTACATGTCCATCGTTTTGTTTACCCTTCAACAGGGGATCTATGAAGGGTGTCAGTCCCTGTGCATCAGTACGGGTTCCTACCCAGATACTTTCAGTTAACGGGTTCCTACCCAAAGAGCTAACGTTCATTTTGCTTTAGTGCACAGTGTGGAAGCTCCACACTAGGTGTCCATACACGGACACCTCTTGTTTCATTTGTTTACCTCATAGGGTGTGTATGGGGAGTATTTTTTTTTTTGTGCACAACTTTGTTCTACTTCCCTCCTGGGAGCTATGCAAGGGTGTCAGTCACTTTGCATTAAATATTTGGGTTCTTACCCATATCTGTTTGCTCACGTCACTCAACCCCTTTTCGTTTTCTATGTGTCATCACCACTAGGGGTATTAACGCTATGTTTGTTATGATTTTATTTACTTGCTATTGTTCATATACACTGTTATCTTTATATTATATGCTTCATTATGTATTGATAATGGTGTTTTGGTGAGGTGTTTCCTCTATCCTTCCTCATCTTTCTTGTTTCTCTCTTCATTTCTGTTTTCCTTCTGAGGTTTTCTTCTCGTGTCTCTTGTGGATTCTGGGCTTTCCTCTGCTTTTCTGTCGTGTTTCCTTCCCCTGCGTTCGTCGCAGCCTGTAGCCCTGTGTTCTGTTAGTTTTCCATTTTCAGCCTTCATTCATTCCTGTTCTGGCCAGTGGGTGTGCTTGGGGGCAGTCTTTTGTGCTTCCTTTTCTTCTCTCTCTGGCGTTGTGTAATTAATTGTAGGTGTGTGTTGTGGATTTAATAGTGTTAAATAATGGGTAATTTTTTTTTTTAATTATCTTTGTTAATAATAATATATTTAAATTTATATATTAATTATGTTAATATTGGAAATTAAATGTAATAAAAATGTTGATGGTTTTATTTTTTATTGTTTTGGGATCCAGCACTTTCCCTACTGTTGCACTCACTGGAGTGGGAATAGTCAATTTTACCCCTCCGCTATCCAGCGCTTTCCCTACTGTTGCACTCATTGGAGTGGGAATAGTAATTTTTACCCCTACGCTATCCAGCGCTTTCCCTACTGTTGCACTCACTGGAGTGGGCATAGTAATTTTTACCCCTCCGCTATCCAGCGCTTTCCCTACTGTTGCACTCACTGGAGTGGGAATAGTAATTTTTACCCCTCCGCTATCCAGCGCTTTCCCTACTGTTGCACTCATTGGAGTGCGAATAGTAATTTTTACCCCTACGCTATCCAGCGCTTTCCCTACTGTTGCACTCACTGGAGTGGGAATAGTAATTTTTACCCCTCCGCTATCCAGCGCTTTCCCTACTGTTGCACTCACTGGAGTGGGAATAGTAAATTTTACCCCTCCGCTATCCAGCGCTTTCCCTACTGTTGCGCTCACTGGAGTGGGAATAGTCATTTTTACCCCTACGCTATCCTGCGCTTTCCCTACTGTTGCACTCACTGGAGTGATATAAAGATAATAGTTAATAAAATGTATTTAAGTAAATATATGTATATGTAAATATTTTTTTTGTGTTTATATTTAATAAATTAAGTTTATTTGTTATAATTAGTTTAAATATATATTACATTTAATTTATTTTGTTAATAATTTTAATATTTTTTAATTAATTTATTTTAAATTATGTTATTTTTTAAAATCGATATTTTTTACATCTATATTTTTTACATCTATATTTTTGAGTCGATATTATTGTTTAAGTATAGCAATTAGATATTTTTGTAATCGATATTTTTACATCGATATTCTTTTCTACTATATTTTTGTAATGTACATTTTAACATGGAACCATCCAACGGAGAGTGCTCCGCATGTGTCCATGGCGTGCCATCCATCCAGTCCGGCATGCGTCCAGCTGGGGAAGGCACAAAAAGCCGTCTGAAACATGTTGACTTATCTTCAGAGAGGAGGGGTGAACGGTGCATCTTCTGAAATAGACATGAGCTTTTCACAATGTGTCCCACTCATGTCTATTTTATAGAACAGCAAGGTATATGAAAGTAAACAATGATGGACAAGAGCAACATGGCATATGACATGCTCATGCATGCAACAATAAGTAATCCGAAGATCGACTTTGCTCTCCCAGAGAGTTTGCCATGGTCCAGGAAACTGCTCGTGGGTGCCATGTGTTCTTCCGTCGAAGTGTGGAATCGACATTTGCCATATGTGGAGTCAATGTGCAAAGCATTTGAAGATAATGAAAACTTCCCTGAGACGTTTATGAGTCGTCGGCTGAGAACCTGCTGGGAAGGGTGCAAAGAGAGGCACTGTGCTACTACGCAACTCAAAGCAGTATATTCATACAAAGTGATAACACTATAAGTTGATGAAACCAGGTTTTGAAAGAGCAGCAAATTGCAAGATAGCACTGTGAACAGAAGTGCTGAGAGGCAGAAATTAACCAGGTGTCAGAGAGAACAAGAGACGCCTAAAGGCAAAGTGATACAAGAAACGGTCATCTGCTTATCAATACTGATTAAAGAGAGTCATCATGCCACAGGGCCATGAAAACCCAAGCAGGGTGGCTTTACGTGGCCTTGTAGATATGGCCTTGCAGTGTACACCACCAGACCATCACTAAAAGTGACGTTCCAGGGGCAAATGGGCCTTGCAAATGAGACCCTAAGTTTTAGTGTGTCATCAGCTGCAGAGCTATTCCAACATGTCATTTGACATATCATACAGCCTGTCATGGATGCTTTCAATTATAGTGATGACATATTGGTTTTCGAAGCTACAGTGAAGGAGCACGACAAAGCTCTCACGCAAGTGTGTCTGTTGCTCGCTGATGCCGGATTAACTTTGAAATCTAGAGAAATGTGAGTTCCATAAGAAAAGGATCAAATTCTTTTTGGCCACATCTTTTCTGATGGGGGCTTGGAACCCAATCCACCTAAAGTGCAAGCTCTGTCAACTGCCAGTTCCCCACAAGATGTTTTCATGTTACTTTAATTCCTTGACATGGCCAGCTATTGCTCTAGATACATACAAGACTTTTCCACTGTCAAAACGCCATTAAGTGACCTGACAAAAAAGAATGTTTCTTTTCTTTGGTTCCATGAATGCAAACATATCCACTTATTCTTTTATGGGAAGCTCGTCATGCTTGTGGCAGATGATCCAGCAGTGCTGACTATCTTTGGCAATCCAAAGGCAAGCATGCCTTCTTGCACTGAACATTAGGGTCTGCAATTGCAAGAATACAACTACACCATCATGCATCGTCCAGGGAAAGATCAGAACCCTGCTGACTACTTCTCACAAGTGGCTCTCCAATGCACTGGCACCCCTTCTAAGATGGCTGAGGCTTACATAAATTTCATAGTGAAATCAAGCACCCCAACTGCCATTTCGTAGGAACAAATTGTCACTGCCACGTGTCAAGATAGTAACATGCTGAAACTGAAAGACATTATTACGCATCAGTCTTGGTACTAGCACCCTCGACCTCTTACCAGTGACAGTGAATATCAGAAGTTTAAAAATGTCAATGAAGAACAGTTTATTATTCAGGAAGGTGTTATTTTAGTGAGGTTCGAGAATGTCATTCTGGATAGTCTGCAATAACAGATAATTGAAGTCGCCCATCAAGGACGATACATTAAAACAAATGGCCCTAGTGGACACAATGTTAAATCAATTTTGTAACAACACCTGTGTAATTAATTCAAAACAATTACGCATACGTTTGACACATTTATTCATACAAAACACGTATCCTCATGTTCGTTTTGAATGCAACAAAAATGCATGTTCAACAAATTCAAACATTTGTTTTCAGAATGGTGCCCCAGTGGGAAGGAAAAGGTAAGTGCAGCGTTGTGCAAAAGTGACGGCAAGTGAGAAAGGGAGGGCAGTGAGCAATATATACATCAAACTCATATAGAGTGCCAATCCGGCCTGCAAAACATGGCTAATCCGTTCATAACACCATGTTAAATGGACACATGGAGGGCCTAATACTGTTGTCTACAATGGTAAAATGGAATGTGTAGCTGTCGACGTTTCGACCCTGGGGGATAAATGTAGATAGCTGTAGTTCTTACAATAGGGTCTTCATCAGGACCAAATATGGGACACCTAGAATTAATTAAGGGACCTCCATTAGGTACAGGTGATGAAACATAAAATAAATGTATTCGCGAATTGGATGTAAGAAAAGCTATTTACCCTAGAACCACCAGGAGCATATGGTGGTAAGTAGAAAATGGATGGGCCCTTGGGCTCCAAGGACAGGAAGGGACATGGAATTGTGTCTGAAACAACATATAAATAAAGTTCAGCACAATCAATGTTAACGGTTATGAGTAGTAAAAATTCATTAATTTATTGTCATTGGTCCCAAGACACAGTGAACAATCACATACTTGTTGAAGCACAGAAATTTGGTTAAAGATCTTGGGCTCGATTGAATCGAAGTCCCAAGAATCTAAAAACGAAAATGAGAGACAATAAGTAGTTAGTCTCCACCACCACACGTAAAATATTAGGGTATTGAGCATTCTTAAATACGTCCCAAAGGACTCCGCGTAGATCACATACCTTTGGAGAGCGGCTTGCATCCGTTGGTTAAGTACTGGCTCAAAGCATGCAAACGTTACACTCCGGCGGGCAGCAGCCGAGTGCTGCTAGCATGGAATACGCGTGTCACAGTGATTACATCATCGGCAACTGCGCCCAGTATATTGAAGAAGGGAGCGGTTCATAACTAAAGACACAGGCCCAGTCGACCCGCGACTTGAAAGATTAGAAAAGAAATTAATACGTACACGACTCCATGGGCATTTACTCACAAAATACTTGCAGGCAAATATAATACCGGTTGGACTTCAAGTTAGGAATGAGCCGGCTATTTTCGTAGACAACACCAAATTTAAGAGAACTTCAGTTTTGTGGCTAACAACTGCTCAGGCCACTGGATGGTGTTGGGTGTTGAAACCGCCATCGAGCAAGTTGAGAAACTCCTTAAAGAGATTGCAGATCTTAAACAAGAGATTGCTGGAGACTCAGCACTTACCAATGCTAAGGAGGCTCTAGAGCGCTTGGATAAAACAGTTAAGGACTTTGACACTAATACTCAAGCTAAGAAATTAGACAAACTACAAAAAGACATCCGTTACTACGACAAGAAGACGACCTATCCATACCTCCAGGAAGACTACTTTAAGCAAGACCAACAGGGATGCTTCACTGGTAGAGGCAGAGGTGGATATAGAGGTCGTCAAAAGTTTACCACCTTCTCTGAATCCTCAGGATCCAACAGCGCAGGGAGTGACGCAGATCAACCTGGGACGAGCTCTGACTACAACTACCAGGACAACTGGTACACACCACCGCAGGGACCCTCTTTTTTAGGGGATGCTCAATGGCGACCTCCCAGGGGTTGGAGTTACAACTGGAATCGGGGCCCACAACAGGCCCAAGAATGAAGAAAACAGAGATGGGACGGAGGCCACACCAGGGGCCAGAAGCAGGTCCGGTTCCCACCGGAGAGTCACGGTGAAATCCAGACCAGATGCCGTGTCTACAAGTGGTAAGCCCACAGAACAGTCCCATTATAAATTAATCCTCCTATGAGCTTATGTAAGGGACTATCTTGTGTGCCAACCACCCGACCAAACCAATTCAACATTAAAGCGGAGTTGCACCGTTTCTTTAGGCAGGTGAGATTGAGGTACCATTTCAGGAATTCCCCCACTCTTCCGCCTGCGTCACACACTGGTCTACGAGTACCATCTACTTTTATGCCACCAGCACATTTGGTCTCCAATAAGATATTGGCATATGAAAGCATGGTCTCCAGGGATGTTCTGAAGGTATGCCCCCAGTGACAATACGTCAACTATAACATCACCAAGTCAGAACGTGAAGCACTACAGTCATTGAAGAACAATGGACAAATTGTCATCAAGCCGGCGGACAAGGGTGGAGCCATAGTGGTCCAGAATATAACTGACTACAAGATGGAGGTCCTTAACCAACTGGGGGATGCCATCAGTTACACCCGCCTGCGGACTGACCCCACCAAGGAGGTGGCAAGGCTCATTCTTAAAGTGACAGAAGAAGGTCGCGAAATGTTTTTTTTTATCAGACTTGGACTTCAATTTCCTAAATCAGAAACAACCCCGCCTTCCTACAATTTACACCTTACCGAAGGTACACAAGAATTTGGAACATCCTCCTGGACGACCGATAGTCTCTGGCTGCGGCTCTCTACTCGAACCTGTTTGTAAGTACGTTGACTTCTTTTTTAAACCTATTGCGGAAGCAACCAACACCTACCTAAGGGACACCATGCAGACAATTAGGTTGGTGGACAACCTACCATTCAACCCGACAAACCAACGTCTTGTAACTTTGGACATAGTATCATTGTATACTAGCATCCCACAGAAACCTGCCTTAGAGGTCACCCGTACTGCCCTCAATAAGAGACCGGTGCCCAACTTGGTGCCTACAGACTTCATTGGAAAATTGCTGGAGATTGCAATGATGCATAACTTTTTCTTTTTTCAAGGGTAATACTACCTCCAAACTAAAGGAGTCACAATGGGGGCTAGTTTTGCCCCAGATCTGGCAAACATATACATGGACCATTATGAGGAGACCTTTGTACTCAGTGGAAGGAACCGATACCAGGAACACCTGAATTTATTGAGAAGGTATATTGATGACGTCCTGATGTTTTGGACGGGGACATCTACCGAACTGGACATCTTTTTTGAGTGGCTTAACCAACGGTCCACGGATGTTCAATTCACCATGCACTCGGATTGCAGCAGTGTTGATTTTCTAGACATCGCTATTAAAGTCGATAACAATTTGCTGTACACCACCCTATACAGGAAGCCGGCGGAGCGTAACTCGCTGCTTAGATATAGCAGCCACCATCCTAGAGGTCTGCACGATAATTTACCCTTTGAGCAGTTCCTGCGGATACGCAGAAATTGCTCCCGCAAGGATGATTATCTGTTTCAGTCTGAGAATCTCACTGATCACCTCATTGAGAGAGGCTACCCACCGAGGCTGGTGAAGATAGCAAGAAAAAGAGCCTGGTTCAATCACAGGGAACATCTACTGGTTGCCAAAACACGTCAGGCCAATCCTGACAAAAGACTGATATGCGTCACTACCTTCTGCACTCGCAGCAATGCCATCAAACAGATCATCAATCATTACTGGGAACTCATCTCCGACGAGTTGGGTATATGTGAACCACCCATGCACTCTTTCAAGAAGGGAAAAAGTATACATGAACATGTGGTGCACTCCCTCCTAACCACACCGCCAACACCGACCATCCAATCCCTTTGGGATCTTCCTGAGATAACTGGACACTACACATGTGGAGATTGTAAGGCTTGCAGCCTTACCATTCAGACAAAACAACTAACATACAAACACCATACGATTGACTTGAAAATGCATACCAATTGCAATACAGCTGATGTCATCTATGCTATCCTATGCCCATGTGACCTGATGTATGTTGGACAGACACGCCAGAAGGTGAAGACACATGTGTTGCAACACTGCAGCAGGGTTAGATGTGGCATAGTGGGGGCACCTCTAGTAGAACATTTTCAAGTAGCAAACCACTTACCTGACAACATTAGATGGGTTGTCCTTGAAAAGGTTGCTTTGGGCATCAGGGGTTGCGACATCCAACAGGTGCTAAACATGCGAGAATGCAAATGGATGCACAGGTTTGACACAATCCAGAACAGGCTGAATGAGCTGGACGCCAGCAGTGCGCAACTATCATGCCTAGTGAGGGAGTGAATAGTGCTATCACTGTACGTTGAACCGTGAGATACACCCCATGATAATATATATATATGTGTCACTATTTCCTATATGGCACTGTGTGGACCACGTAACAGATCAATGTGTCCCTATATATTCAAGGCTTAAACTTTTAATTTAGACTTCCATACACAACATATCCAAATGTATGTGGACTGATATTGCAACGCTCCAACGTAATACTGTTTCTGATTGTCCATTCAAGATCACTAGGCCGTTATGTATACACCTTTTATCTCTCGGATACATACACCGGGTTTTGCATATTGCCACCCCGGTACGTTGTACCTTGAGATACATCCATTTAGATAGACCCCTTGAAAATATATATATATGTCACCAATCTTTATGTTTCACTCTGCGGACCACCAAACAGATCAATGTGTCCCCATATATTCATGGTTTGACTTTGTATTAGACTTCCTTGCATAACATATCCAAAATGTTTATGGACAGATATTACGCAGCTTGTCCATAACACTGTATTTGATTGTTCATTTCCAGGTCACTTGACTGTCATGTATACGCCAACCAACTGCTTTGCTATTTCATAAACTGTTAATTGTTTTCAATATAAGATGCTTTAGGACTGCGCATAATGGCAATCACTACGTATTCTTCAGATTTACATATATTTGTGTTTGAACATCAGATTTTTCAACTGCTTGAGTATTGCATTTGTTTTATAATACACAATGGTTTGTTGAGATTCAGCCCTGACCAGAACCACAATTGGAAATTGAAATACTACAACATCGCGAACCTTATATAACATAAGCGTGTCGCGGGTCGACTGGGCCTGTGTCTTTAGTTATGAACGGCTCCCTTCTTCAATATACCGGGCGCAGTTGCCGATGATGTAATCACTGTTACACGCGTATTCCGTGCTAGCAGCACCCCGCTGCTGCCCGCTGGAGCGTAACGCGTGCACGCTTTGAGCCGATACTTAACCAACGTACGGCTCAGTGCTCGGTCTTCTGTATTCCGAGACGGATGCAAGCGGCTCTCCAAAGGTATGTGATCTACGCGGAGTCCTTTGGGACGTATTTAAGAATGCTCAATACCCTAATATTTTACGTGTGGTGGTGGAGACTAACTACTCGTTGTCTCTCATTTTCGTTTTTAGATTCTTGGGACTTAGATTCAATTGAGCCCAAGATCTTTAACCAAATTACTGTGCTTCAACAAGTAAGTGATTATTCACTGTGTCTTGGGACCAATGACAATAAATTAATGAATTTTTACTACTCATAGCCGTTAACATTGAGTGTGCTGAACTTTATTTATATGTTGTTTCAGACACAATTCCATGTCCCTTCCTGTCCTTGGAGCCCAAGGGCCCATCCATTTTCTACTTACCACCATATGCTCCTGGTGGTTCTAGGGTAAATAGTTTTTCTTACATCCAATTGCGAATTAATTTATTTTATGTTTTATCACCTGTACCTAATGGGGGTCCCTTAATTAATTCTAGGTGTCCCATATTTGGTCCTGATGAAGACCCTATTGTAAGAACTACAGCTATCTACATTTATCCCCCAGGGTCGAAACGTCGACAGCTACACATTCCATTTTACCATTGTGGACAACAGTATTAGGCCCTCCATGTGTCCATTTATCATGGTGTTATGAACGGATTGGCCATGTTTTGTAGGCCGGATTGGATTATGAGTTTGATGTATATATTGCTCACTGCCCTCCCTTTCTCACTTGCCCTCACTTTTGCACAACGCTGCACTTACCTTTCCCTTCCCACTGGGGCACCATTCTGAAAACAAATGTTTGAATTTGTTGAACATGCATTTTTGTCGCATTCAAAACGAACATGAGTATACGTGTTTTGTATGAATAAATGTGTCAAACGTATGCGTAATTGTTTTGAATTAATTATAAGGGTGTAGTTACAAAATTGATTTAACATTGTGTCCACTAGGGCCATTTGTTTTAATGTACCGTAATTTACCCAGGTCCTAGTGATTTGTCTGGGTCTACCCCCTTGTGTTATAACCCCATCAAGGACTGCATGGAATTTTTGCCAGCAAATGAGCTCTCTGGTATCCAAGTCTGGTTTCCACATCTCAATGAGAGAGTTGAAAGAGAAATAAAGGCCTAACATTTATGCCACTGCCTGTCATCGAAAACCACTCAACACCCCTTAAACATGTCAGAGTTGCTAATGATGCATGGGAAAGAACTGCTGTTGACTTCTTCGGTCCGCTTGACAACAGACATCACCTGATTGTGATCGTTGATGAATGCTCCCATTTTACATTGATTGAAGATCTCTCATCTGTCATTGAGAGATTAGACAGCATCTTCACTACCTGGGGTGGTCCTGCGATCTTAAAATCTTACAGCGGCCCACATTTCAACAGTCAAGAATTCATAGACTTTCTTAGTCTTCTTAATGTGAAGCATGAGAAAAGCACACCTTTTTGGCCACAGGCCAATGGCCTTGTTGAATGCTTCATGCGTGCTCTTAATTAAGCTGTCCAGCTGTACTAGAACTATTCGACCATAAAGCTGTCTTAAATTCCACTCTTGGAAATTACCATTCGATCCCTCACTCAACCACAGGTGAAAGGCCTGCAACATTGATGTTCAGGAGACCCATGATGACCAAGTTACCTCAATGGACCAACAGAAGATCAACTACTGAGGAATAAAGTTGCATTAAAGACTTGGATCATAAGAGGAAAATGAAGGCCTATTCAGACAAGCGCCACCATGCAAAATACATTACGTTCACTAGAAGAGATCAAGTGCTTGGTCATCAGCATAGGAAACAAAAATCGGATGCTCCTTTCGATGCTGAAGTCATTTCATGTTGTGACCAGCAAAGCACACATGGTGACTGCCCAATGTCCTGGCAAGTCTATTATGCAAGAATCCTCGCATTTTTTACATGCGCCTCATTGCTCATCATGCACTGATGTCAATGTTGAGACTGGGTCTGAAGGGCCGAGTGAAGAACCCCTGACTGCTGCTGTTTCTACATCACCAATGCCGCCCATGGACACTTCTACTGCCTGTGCCCAGTTTCCAAAGACACATTTGGGACATGTAATCAAAGCGCCACTAAGACTCACTGAAGAGCTATAATGGTGTATATATTTGTTAAAAATTATAATCTTTTATTTAACAGAGGGGAAGTTGTAGTTCCGAGTCAGTTTGCAATGACGGAACCCTTGTGACTCCTGAGGGACTCCATAGAACTGTGACGTAAGCATCAGAGCGTAGTGAAGTGAATGCAAGTTTAGAATGTTGAGTTCACAGTTTCACACATAAGAATAAAGATGTGTCATACTAAGCTCCTTGTGTGGCATAGTCATTGGTGAGTACCTAGGTTGGAGAGCACGCAACACTGGGGAAACTCCTGAGATCAATGAGACATCCCCATGATCTATGGAGTCCTGTTCAGGGCAGCCTTTTTCAGACTCACAGATCTTAACTGTCTCAGGAGTACTTCCTGAGTATGGATGTGGAAACAAATCCTTTAAGGGAAACAGGAGCTGTGTCCCTGATAGAGAACCTCCCCTATGGATGCAATTTAGCCATGCACCACCGGAGGGGCTAACCCTTCTGCATCATAAGTCTGATCCATATAGGGATCAAAAGTATGGTACATCCTGGTTATATCTTCAGCCCCTCGTCGAACACGGAGGGCTGACAGATTCATTACAGTGGAAACTGGAGGGTACATACTGATGCTACTTTCTCCAACATTAGTGCCAGCAGCAAGTAGGTCTGGTGCATCTGCTGTTGCAATTTCAATCCTTAATCTGTTTTGATGATCCTGGTGGCACCCCAGGTACCAATCCATATCAGCTTGTAGCACAGCAAAATTCAGAAGAGCTATTCATAGAAGACATTACTTTCAAGGATCGTCCTACATTCCTGCAACAACCCCCCTAGCCTTGATATCAACCTGTAAATTAACGCATGCATTGGACGATTGTAAAATGTCCATGCAGGAGGCTTGGTCTAGCATTTGACTCCATGGAGGTACTTCTCAGTAATATTACACGTGTATTCCATCATATGTGACACAGTGTTTATTTTTCTGTTCTTGTATTTGTACCTTTATGCTATTTTGTGATTGATGTATGTGGTTTGGAGTGCAATTTAGCACTGTAAATTATAGGTTCAACATACACCATTCTTCATACAAATGCTGGGCATCACTAATTGTGCATTCATTACAATTTTCATATTGCGCGTTGTCATTCATTATGTATGTAGATTTGCAAATACCTTTTTGGGACTGACTGCGAATTCACCACTCCTGGACGGACTTACATCCTGGGCTTAGGTATGCAGTATTAAAAACCAATCTAGTTTGAGATGGGTTACCAAAATACTACTATGAACAGCGCACTGCAAGTCTTCGAAACCTGAATCATGTCTCCACACTGATGCAACTGATTAATTTGCATCACCTTTCTGGGGAAAATCCCCCTTGAATGATTAAAGAACTTCCAACCTTTTCAGAATGTGGCTTCTCAAATACTGAGACATATATGTCAATGCAGACATCTCACTCCCATTCTCCCTGATATGCGACCACCAGCAAAGTTCGTCTCTATATTAACATAGCTACTGTGTACCAGAATCTCTTTTTATGCTATTTCGAGGTATTGGTAGGCTTAAAAGTCAATGTGCTAGATTCCAAAATAAAAAAAAAATGCAAAAGTACGTAGAGATTTTTACACTTCTCCTGAAATGTATTTATATTTTCTTGAAATTTGCAAAAACTTATCAGGCAGGTTTCGAGTAGCTCTCCTGGGAAATTCACCTGACTCATTTTTTACGCTAATTTTGCAATGTGCAATTGTTTGAGCAGAACAGTTTTGCACCAGGTTGGGCAGAGTTGCTGTGCAATTGTATATTTTTTTGTCTCGCCTCAGAGAAAAAACTGTTCTCCATTGTTAAACCCCTTCCTTACAGGCAAACAATGTTTGACAGTTTTCAATTTCCCATTCCTTCGAGGAAACAGATTACCTCTCACCCTCACCTGGTGCAAATATTTTACCATTTTAGTGTGAGAAAGGGCTAAGAAGGTGTTTATGAAGGCTCACAAAGCAAACCACACATGTATCTACCGAATGCACAGTGTTTGAGTGGGATTTATTCTTGAGTAATATTAAGCAACTGTGAGGCGATATAACGCAGGAGTGATTTTGTGAATAGCCTGCAGGCATAGATCCAGCAATTTCTTTACTCTAAAGTACTTTTTTGAACAATAATTGGATCCAGTGTCTGTGAGAGCAAGACTTTACGACAATACAGCAGTACTTTAAATGGAACTATATAAGTGCAGTCACTCATTAGAGAACCGGTTTATTCCTGAGAGTACCAGCACTCTCCAATTGAATGTATTGCAGCAGTGATGAGAAGTGCATGTACTCTCCCTTTCAAATGAAAGAAGTGCAGGTCCTGAATACCGGACAGCACCTGCCCATTTAAAGCACTGGTCAGCAGGGATGGATGCGCTTGCCCCTATAACCCGCAGATTTTTTTCTGTAAGGTGGAGGCTAGAACTTCCAGCCACTCCCTTAGTATTTGGAATTTTAATTTGAATCGTTAAAGACATTGGCGAGAGAGATCGGTGGTTTCGTGAACTTGCTGTCTATCCCGAGTGAAACTTGAAGGTCAGTACTTCACGTGTGGGCGGTTTAAGAGAGCCTTTGATGTTTCTGCTGAGAATTAAATTGAGTTAAAGGAACAAATGATGGTTTCCACAAATGAAAAGCAAAATCACTTTGAAACGTGCGCCCGAACAATTATCCTGAAAGTTAATGGCTCTTAAGGACTAATAGGACACTGCCTTTGTATTTTTGATAACTCACTGGCAAATGTGTATTTTAAAGCAACATTCTCATTGCATGCTTCTGATACCAAATAACTATCCCTTAAACTTTGTCCTCATGGTTTGCAGGATATTGTTCTTAGGGACAATCAATGTCATACTACCCTTCTGACTATTTGGGCATTATTTCCTATTTATGTGCAAATATAAAGTGCGTTTCCAGTTCTTCTACGTATAGCATCAATAAACTCCTGTGGAAGCAAATTAATTGAATGACGTGCAGGTGCAAATTAGCTCAGGAAGTGCAAAATTTAACACGTAGTAATTAGAAATCTGGTGGTTTAAGATTTGTTGTAGTAATCACTAAAATCCAAACATGATAATGAATCATGCTCGTTATTTCTGTCTGTTTCTATCAGGGTATTTATAACCCATAATTAGCACCTCTATTTTTTTGCTGAATGCCAACACATCAACTTTACAACTTGAAGACTTTGGGCACAATTCTTAAAATATTAAGTGAACTCTGATTCGCTCCTCTCCAATGTGGGAGGTAATGACAGAATGTGTGTAGGTTGGGAGTGGGAGTTCAGGTGAGAGTCGCAACCAAAATAGCGACGTGCTGAGACACATTGCACACAGATGATTTATTTTAATTGCAATTTTAGTTTATTTTTATATTGTCTGCATTGCTATTATTTCAATTTTTTGTATTAATTATTATTATTATTATTATTATTATCGGACAACGAACAGAAGAGACATGTCGTAGGTTAGGGATTACGATCATGTGCAGTGATCTTCTAGGTAGACATAGCAAAATGCAAGTAAGGGTTTAGGAAAGAACAAGAGAGAGAGAGAGACGGGTAATAAGGGCACAAGAATCAGACAAGTAACCAACGAGACTAACAGAAAAGGGACAGGAGGATATGGGGTAAAATTCGTCACTTTTGTGAAATGCACATACTGTTCACGAAATATGCAGATTATGGAAAACATATTTTGCCAGTACCTCAAGTAATTTTTGTTTATAAGGATCTCTCTTAATAAAAAAGTCACATGGTATACCAGTATGAGTAAATGTCTCCGTTGTGGAGAAAATGACATTTGCTACTCAAACTAGAGTCCAGCCAGCAAAAAATATGTGAAATTTTGTGTACCAGCAGACATTGCTACTTGTCTCTGCTTCTTATGTGATTCATTTGTTGTTCTTCTTTACTCTTATCCTGTGTGATGCTTTTCCTCACCCGTTATGGTATATGGATAGTGATGTGGCTTGATATGACATTTGTCTCCATTGAGTTTGTGCTCTCACAATATTATGTGGAGCCCTGCTTGACGTTTCTGTCTAAAACAACCAACTCTTTATTTTGTAGGACATAATTGAATTTTCTTTTCCACCTATTACTGTTTAAAGGCCACTATTAAATGCACTATCCAATAATGATGTGTTACCATTACGAGTTAATGATAGGGATTTGAGATTTTACAATAATTAAAGCTCAGACATAAAAGGTGGGGGCTATGGCTCGATCCATACAGGTCACTGCTTTACATTGTATCCCATGAGTCAGCACGTGCAGTCAGTGCTTCTGAATGTAGTGGTTCTATTGTGTCTCCTCTCCATGTGTCCCGGAATGCCACTAGCACTGCCTCAAAAGTTAGGAACAGACCCCTATTTAAGCCACAATTGTCTACTAGCACTTCAAACATGAGGAATCTACCATCTGCCTCGATATCGTCCATTGTTTCAGTACCAGCATGCTACTACATCTTGTTATCATGATTGTCTGCTACTCTATACACACTAAAAGCTAACATGTGCTCTCCATCTGGTAGCTTGGCACAGAGCAGTCAGGCTTACCTGAAAACACCACAAAAAGCCTCCGCACCAGGTTAGAAAAATAGATTATGATTTTATAAATGAAACAGGACTAAAATGACAAAAGTCCAATAAGCAGAAGTCGAGTTATGAATTTCAAAAGTATAAAAATGAGATCTAGCATTTAGAAGCAATAAGTGCCAAAGGGGGTTATCAGGGCACGCTGGACTGAGGCAAAGTCGACTGTTCATGCTGACCACGACTGAGTACTGGCTGGATACAGGAGCAACGCAGGCCCAGGGAACAGAGTACCTTGCTCCTGGTTGCAACATTGAGATGTGGGGAGTAGTCAAACAATGTGTTGATGTCAATCCCACAGTGGTGGCGATGCATCGATTGTGGAGACGAAGTGCCTAAGCCAAGAGGTGTTGGTTCCAAAGCGATGCACTGGGTTTCTCTGCGCAGTTGAGGGCATGTGTTGATCTTTCCACACTGCTGCAACAGCAATGTGCATTTCCAATGTATTGGGTTCTGGAGGCGATGCATTGGTTCTGAGTGTGATGCACCGATTCGACTCCTGCAACAGGTTTGATGCACCAGTTCTGCTCCAACAAGACTTGAAATGCATCGATTTCTCTGGTGCAAGTATCTGGGGCCACTTCCAGTGACCCAGGCACAGGAGCAAGGGTAGAGACATTGATAGCCCTGAGTCTCAGGAAACAGGCTGCAAGCCAACAACCCCTTGAAGATCACTTTGGTTGCAAAGCACAGTCCAGCTCTCCCTCAGCAGTGTCAGAGAGCAGCAGGCAGCAGGGTAGCACAGCAGAAAAGCAAGCCTTCCAGATCAGCAGTCCAGTAGAGTGTCAGTCCTTGTAGCAGAACAGCAGTTCTTCTGAAAGAGGTTCTCTTCAGGTCCAGACGTGTCTGATGTGGTAAAGACAAAGACCCAGTACTTTTACTCAGTTGTGTCTTTGAAGTGGGAGTCACTTCAAAGAAGGGTCTTTGAAGTGCACAGAAGCCCTTTCAGCTCAGCCCTGACACCAGACTACCTGTAGTGAGGTTATCACCCCTTTGTGTGGGGACAGGACACCACCTATTCAGGTGTAAGTGTCAGCTCCTCCCACACATCCTGCCCAGGATGAACCATCAGAATGCAGATGTGCACTCAGACACACCTAACCTTCTAGTGTTTGTGGCTTTCTAAAGGGAATGCACAACCTAAAGGGGCCACCAATCCCTGATGTGGATTGGAGACAGGCTGCAGGAACACAGAGCTTTAAGAGCAGAGAAATGCCAACTTTCTAAATGTAAAAAGAATAATTGGTGGATGGAATGCTGAACAATGCCAAACATTCACCCCAGTACAGCAGTCTGGGCCTAAATCCATCTTTTTTTGCTCACCATGCCATTCCAGTTTGGGCCCAGCCTTATACAAATTAGTCTTAACCCTGCTTCCCATGGGAACAGTCTACTAGAATGTTTAGGCTAGGTCCTCCCTGGACTGGAAACAAGTATCCTGTGACCGGTTTTAGGGTATCACCCCTCATCAGCCAGGCTAGCTTGACTTCAGTTGCATGGAGTGCACAGGACCTAGGTCTGGGTATACCCGTCACTCTTACGGGGACACATGCAAAGAGAAAATTGATGGATGGAATGCTGAACAATGTCAAACATTGACCTCCAGTATAGAGATCTGGAGAGAAATCCATCTTTTTTTGCTCACCATGCAATTTCATTTTGGACCCAGCCACATGCAAATCAGTCTTGACCCTTCTCCCCATGGGAATAGTCCCGCTCAAACTGCCAGGCCAGGTTCTCCCTGGGCCAGAAACAAGCATCCTCGGACCAGTTTTTGGGTATCACCCCTCATCTACCAGGCTAGCTTGACAGTGGCATGGAGAGTAACCCTGGGCGGCAAATTCCGTTCCGCTCGCGGAACTTGCGAAATTTCGGCATTTCCTCGTTCCGCGCGGAATGTGGAAATGTCGAAACTTCCGCGATCCGTGGCGGAACGGAATTCGGGTGCACATGAAGCACTTACAGATAAAAATAAAGCAGGTGCCCGAGTTGAAGCTCAAATTCTGTAACGTATTAATCAGCCTAAAAATTCGTGAGCGAGGTTGTGGCTAAGCAGATGTGCCTTCTCTCCATTTCTACCCTGAAAAGTTGGCTGTAATCCTTGATGGAGGTCTTTGCATCCTTGATTTTCTCGAGCGCAATCCTCGTGTAGTTCCTGTGTTACCAGGAGGTTCCTTCTCCTCGTCTGCCGCTTAGATCCTGCTCTGACCCTTTATAAACAAGAGGCATGAGAACAGGCTAGTAGCCCCGCCCGTTTGGCCCCGCCCCACATACACTCGCGGTATGCAACGTCTTCCCGCCCTTTCCCCACTATGATGGACAGCTTAATCAAAGGACCCCGGCGCTTTCGGCGCGGTGGCAAAGTTAGACACACAGCTCACTGGAGACAATTCTTCTGGTCCTTTACGCAGCTGTAGTGTAGGAAAGGCACTATACATTTTCCCAACGAGGTAGCACTTACTGATTAGCCAGTAGAAAGTACTCCAGTTGAGTAGAGGTATTGCACAAAACGGACTCATCTTCTTGGATAAATATGCAGGGCAGGATTCATTCTGGCACGATGCTCCTGTCACAAAAATTAAACCTCAACAGGAAGCACTTACAGATATAAAGGGGCGCAGCCAAATCTCCGCGAGCACGCGAAATTCCGCGTGCTCGCGGAGATTTTTTGCCGTTTCGCGGAATTTTGCGGAACGCAACTCCGCAAATTCCGCCCACCCTTAATGGAGAGCACTGGACCCACGTCTGGGTATACCTGTACCACTCAGGGCAATAAATGCTAAAAGAACAATTGATGGACGGAATGCTGAACGTTATCAAATATTCACCCCATGTTAGAAATGGGGGTCTTTAGTTGGCAGAGGTAGGTACCTTTGTCCAAATGGGGACCCTTGCTTCTAGTCAGGGTAAGGGGGATGCACTTCTAAAATAACCCCTGCTCACCCCCTTGGTAGCTTGGCACGAGCAGACAGACTTATCTCAGAGGCAGTGTGTGAAGCATTTGTGAACACATACAGTAATTCAGTCAAAACACTACAAAACGACACCACACCAGTTTAGAAAAATAGTAACTCTTTACCTAAACTCACAAGACCAAATACGATAAAAATTCAACATACAATACTCTTGAAAAATAGTACTTGTGCAAAATAACCTTTAAATTGCAGGAAAATTAATAAAACACAGTTCTTCTGACTCGGTAGCTCCACCTGGGGCTACCGCGATACTGAATACAGCAGAGTCTAACAATTCCAGCCAACCACGCCAATGAGGGCCAGCTAAAGCGTCGACAGATTCGAACACAGTACCTTTCTTGTTGCGACTAACACGTCGGTGCGAGTCGGTCGGGGCAAACGTTGCGGTCGCGTTGTGAAGCAGAGCATTGCGGCAGGCGGTGTCCTCACGAAGCGGTGCAGGCAGCAGCTCATTGACGGAGTCGGTGAGACCAGGGCATGTGTTGAAGGGTTAGACGGTGCTTGCTGCGGTGCTGGCAGGTCACAGTGCGGCGGCGGAGCCGGTCAATGTTCGAGTCGGGCAGCGATGGAGTCGGTGACATCCTTGCAGCGTGTAGCGAAGAGTTACGGAGTGCGGTGCCCTCAGGACGCGGTGCAAGCAGCGGCTCGTTGACGGTGAGACCAGGGTTGCATTGCGAAGCTAGGCGTTGCTCTCGGCGGTGCTTTGAGGACACGGAATCCTGCGACGGACTTGATGACAGAGTCGGTTACCCTTTTTTTCTGCGGCGACGATCAGAGACAGTGCACACAGACACGGTGAGATCTTTTCTGTTCCTGAGACCTCTAGAACAGGGGGCAAGCTCAGTTCAAGCCCTTGGAGATCTTTTTCTTCAAGCAGGGGGGACAAAGCAAGCAGCAAAGTCCTTTTCTCCTTTCCTTGGCAGCAAGTAGCCAATGCAGGCCAACCCCAGACAGCAAACAGCACAGAGGCAGTATTCCTCCTCAGCTTCTCCAGCTTTTCTTCTTGGCAAAGGTTCATCTTGATTTTCCAGAAGTGATCTAAAAGTCTGGGGTCTGGGCCCCTCTTTTTATACACAAATATCCTTTGTTCTCTGAAGGCAGAGAGTGTCTGTATCCTGCCAAAACCAGTTCTGTGGGGCACATTGCAAGTGCACAACAACCTCCATTGTCAGTGTGAGCCCTGGCTCCAGACACACCACATGGGGGCGGAGCCATTATTGTGGAAGGCAGGCACAGCCCTATTCAGGTGCAGGTGCTACTCCTCCCACCACTCCAAATGCAGACCAGGCCTATTCAGCCCAGCCCTGACTCATCAGACTTCTGGAGCCGCTGCCACTCTCCAGCCCCTGTCATCCAAAAGCCAGACATGCAATACACAAACCTAGCAGAGGCACACTGGATGGTTAGGCAAGAAAATACCCACTTTCTAAAAGTGGTATTTTCAAACACAGAATGTAAAAATCACCCTCACTAAAAGATGTATTTTAACATTCTGAGTTCAGGCGTTCTAAACTTTACTTTTCTACCTTGTTCCTAGGGCCAGTTATGTTTATAAGATGTTATAAACAAACTCCCCATTCTGTCCTATGGGAACAGGTAGCCTTGCAATAGTGAAAAACGAAATTGTCAGTATTTCACTATCAGGACATGCCACACACATCAGGGCATGTCCTACCTTTCACATACATTGCACCCTGCCCACAGGGGTACCTTGGGCCTACCTTAGGGGTGACTAATATATAGAAAAGGGAAGGTTAGCCAAGTCGACATGGCAGTCCCAGATTGCACACAGGCTCTGCAATGGCAGGCCAGAGTTACATTTTAAAGGCTGCTTCAGTGGGTGACACAATCAGTGCTGCAGCCCACTAGCAGCATTTAATTTACAGGCCCTGGGCACACACAGTGCACTATACTAGGGTCTGACAAGTAAATCAAATATGCCAATCATGGAATCACTAATCCATAACAACAATTTACACAGGGAGCACTTGCACTTTGGCACTGAAAAGCAGTGGCAAAGTGCCCAAAGCATATAGACCAGCAAAATGGAGTCCAACATACAGCAAAAACACAGGAGGCAAAGGCAAAAATGCAGGGGAGACCACGCCAATGGTGCTAGGTCTAAAACATGCCCCCTCCAGCTGAAATGTGGGGAGAACTACCCACCCTCTTGGGAGTTCTCTTCACTAAGGCAGAAAAATCTGGACAGACCATCAGCATTGGCGTGTTCTGTACCAGGGCGGTGTTCCACCGTAAAGTCCATCCCCTGTAGGGAAATGGACCACCTCAGCAGCTTTGGATTCTCACCCCTCATTTGCATCAACCATCTGAGGGGTCTGTGGTCTGTCTGAACCCGGAAGTGAGTCCCTAACAAGTATGGCCTCAGCTTCTTCAGCGCCCAGACCACAGCAAATGCCTCACGCTCAATCACACTCCTACTAATGAAGGCTACAGGTTTGTCTAGGCCCTCTTCATTCAGCTGTGAGAGCACAGCCCCCACGGTGGTCAAGAGAAAAGTGTTATGCTGTTCCTACAAAGTGAGAGTCAGACAAAAGGAATCGAAGCCAACCTGACCAGAGTGGTTCAAAGTTGGGAATCCATTGTATTGGATTATAATGCCCTCACACACCCAGTAGGGTGTCATGCTTCATCATCGGGCTGCTCCACGTCGGGTCGGCGGTGCAATACCCGACGGGCTCCCTATAATAGGGGCACTTTAGCGGAGATCTTTTTCCAACAGCCGTTTGGTGCTGTGGGGGTGAGGGGCCCAGTGAGTGTAGATGAACGTGTGTTTTAGGTGAGTATAAAATAGGGTTGGGAGTACCAGCGACGACAACTTTAATCAATGGGTCTCCTACCCTAAGTAAAAACAATAAATAAGGCGCTGGGCTGAGGTTATGTCTCAGGTTACGGCGCTCTTATTGGTAACAGGTCAACATGTTTCTCGCCAAGTGAAAAGTCTGCGGGTGATTCATCAGGACCAAGAAGGATTCTATCTACAACTTAAAACTCAGATGGTGATGTGGCTGAACACTCACACCAACCATACAACTAACTAGTTAAGTACCTGGTAGTACTGGAACTACCCAAATCTTTGGATTAACCAGGCTTCAACAGGACCCGGTAGGTCATACACGAGGGGTTCCTCATGTAGTGTGTGCCAGTTGCACGTTGCCTGGAGACCTACCCACTTCTACCGGGTCCGGGTGGTCACACCATGCTCTGAAGCATCTGTCTGCACAATGAACTCTTCTGAGAAGTTGGGTGCCTTAGGCATGGGCGCTCTGCACATGGCAGATTTCAGGGCATCAAAAGCCTTCTGGCAGGCGTTAGTCCAAATCACTTTCTTGGGCTGCTTCCTGGAAGTCAGCTCTGTCAAGGGGGCAACAATGGTGCCATACCCCTTGACAAGTCTCCTGTAATACCCGGTGAGTCCTAAAAAGGCTCTCACCTCTCTATGAGTCTTGAGGGGTTCCCAAGCCAGAATGGTATCAATCTTGGGCTGTAGGGGCGCCACCTGGCCGCTTCCCACCTGGTGTCCCAAGTACACCACTGAACCCTGCCCGATCTGGCACTTGCTTGCCTTGATCGTGGGGCCTGCCCTCCGCAGTGCCTTCAACACTTCCCAGAGGTAGTGCAGATGTTCCTCCCAAGTGGCACTGAACACTGCAATGTCTTCCAGGTAGGCGGCACTGAAATCCTCCAGCCCAACCAACACCTGGTTAACCAACCTCAGAAAGGTGGCAGGGGCATTCTTCATCCCAAAGGGCATCATCCTGAATTGGTAGTGCTCATCTGATGTGGAAAATGCTGACCTCTCTCTTGCCCCATCAGTTAAGGCGATCTGCCAGTACCCAGACGTTAAGTCAAACGTACTGAGGTACAGGGCAGCCCCCAACCGATCAATGAGCTCATCAGCCCTGGGGATTGGGTGCGCATCAGTCCTGGTGACTGAATTGAGCCCTTGGTAGTACACACAGAACTGGAGTTCTGGCGTGGCACCGGGTGTGGCAGCCTTCGGGACCAAGACCACTGGGCTGGCCCAAGGGCTGTTTGAGGGCTCAATCACCCCTAGCGCTATCATCTTGGAGAACTCCTCCTTGATGCAAGCTCTGACCCTGTCAGTCACTCTGTAAATCTTATGTTTTACTGGCGGACTGTCGTCAGAGTCCACATCATGGACGCACCACTGAGTGACGCTGGGGGTCAGGGAGAACAGATCAGAAAACTGCCCCAACAGTTGGCGGCAGTCACTCTGCTGTTCAGGGGTCAGGGCGGGAGAGAGGTTCACACCGCCCACTGACCCATCTTGCTCCTTTGCAGACAGGAGGTCAGGAAGAGGCTCATTCTCCTCCTCCATTCCAGCATCTGTCGCTAGGAGCATGCCCAATTCAGACCTCTCCAAGTGGGGCTTCAGGCGGTTCACATGTAGGACCCGCAAAGGGTTCCTAGGAGACTACAAGTCCACCAAGTAGGTGACATTACTCTTGCGCTCCACCACCTCAAATGGTCCAGTCCACTTATCCTGGAGCGCACAAGGCTCCACTGGGGCCATGACCCATACTTTCTGTCCAGGCTGAAACTCGATCAGAGTGGCATTCTGATCATACCAACATTTCATCTCCTCCTGGCTGGCTTCCAGATTTGCCTGAGCGAGTTGCCTGAAGCGCTTAGTCTGGTTCTCGAAGGCCAGCATGTAGCTATATACATACTGGGGAGGTTTACTGGGAGCTTTCTCCCAGCCGTCTTTCACCAGACTCAGAGGTCCTCTTACAGGATGGCCGTACAGTAGCTCAAAGGGACTGAACCCTAAGTACTTCTGGGGCACCTCTCTGTAAGCAAACAAAAGGCATGGTAAGAGGACGTCCCACTTACGCCTCATGGGTTCACCAAGACCCATAATCATGCCCTTCAGGGTCCGGTTGAATCTCTCAACCAGTCCATTACCTTGGGGGTGGTAAGGAGTGGTGAACTTGTATGTAACACCACACTCCTGCCACAGGGACTTCATATACTTGCATATGAAGTTGGTACCACAGTCGGACACCTCCTGTCTGGGGAACCCCACACGGGAGAAAATCCCCATCACAGCACGACCCACCTCGGGGGCCATCACAGTCAGGAGAGGGATGGCTTCTGGGTAGCGGGTGGCATGGTCCACGAAGACCAGGATGAACCTGTTGCCCATGGCTGTCTTGGGATCCAGAGGCCCCACAATATCAATTCCCACCCTCTCAAAGGGGGTGCTGACTACAGGGAAAGGTTGGAGAGGAGCCTTGCCTTTCCTCCCACTCTTACCACTTGCCTGGCAAGTCTGGCAAGACCTACAAAGAGCATCTGAATGCTTGCGCATCTGGGGCCAGTAAAGGTGGGTGACAAGCCTCTCAAAGGTCTTGTCTTGCCCCAAATGCCCTGCCAAAGGCACATCATGAGCCAGACCCAGTAGGAAGGCTCTGAAGCGCTGGGGTACCACCAGCACACAGGCTGACCCAGGCTCAGCAACTTTAGGCTCACTATACAGGAGACCATTCTCCCAGTATATCCAATGTGACCCGGACTGATCACCTGCTGCCGCAAACCAATGAGAGAAGGGCACGTCTGCTGCTCCTGGCAGAACTCCTCCCTGGTGGGTCCTCCTTCTTGCTGCCAATGGGTCAGCTCTGGCAGGTCCCCCAGTTCAGCCACTTGTTCCCCTGTAGGCTCCAGGGCATCCCCCTCAAGGTTTGTCTCCTCCAGGACCGTGGGAACCTCGGGGGCTGGTTTCCCGTGCCCCCTGCCTCTTCTCTTTCTGGCAGGCACCTTGGCCACTCTTTCAGGCTCCAGGTCCTCTTCAATGCCCTTACCGGCTGCCATTGACCGAGTGGTCACACATGCCCACTCAGGCAGACTCAACATCTCTAAATGAGACCTCCGCTCTACCTTCGCCCAAGGGGAGCTCTCCAAATCATTGCCTAGCAGACAGTCAACAGGCATGGCTGGCCTCACAGCTACTTTCAAGGTACCTGAGACCCCCCCACTCAAAGAGAACCTGTGCCACTTTGCAGAGGCACTCTGAGTTGTGAGCGGCAATTACTGGGTAGAATGCGCTGGGGACCACCTGCTCTTCAGACACCAGCTGACAACTGACAGCTGTCACACTGGCTCCGGTGTCTCTCAGAGCCTCCACACTATGGCCATTGATGGTCACCCACTGCCTGTATTTTTTAGTGTTATCAGGCATGTGAGCTCTTGGGACCATCTCACTGTCTCCTAAAGAGACCAGGGACATCTCTGTGGGACCCCACCCATCTTGGGCACCCGACTCCTCCCCCAAGGCTACACTAGCCATCTGCACCAGTGCGTGTGGTGGTAACCGGTTCGGGACACTTAGGATCCCCCCGGAAGTGGCCCACCTGACCACAACTAAAACAGGTCTTGGGACCCCTCTGAACAGGCTTACCTGTCGGGACCCATGGTTTCTTCTCAGTGGGAGGCTGGGAACCCTTACCTTAGGTCCCTTGGGGATTACTTTGGGGCCCTTTTTGGAATTCCTTCTGTTTACCCTTGTCCCCCCCAGTCTTCTGCTGGGGACCCTGCCCACCTTTGGTGGAGTCTCCCACATGACCCTTTTGGACCCCGGTGCTGACCCAGCGGTCCGCCTCCACAGCAAGCTTTCTGTGATCAGTCAGCTTACTGTCAATCAGGTGCTGGCGTAGCTCTGGAAAACAATTATCTGACAAATACTCCCATGTAACCAAATCATAGAGCCCCTGCAAATCATTCACCTTGCTACCCTTCACCCAACCGTCCAGTGCTCTGCAAAAATAGGACACATACTCCACCCAGGTACTTGACTTCAGCTTCCTACAGTTTCTAAATTTCTGCCTATAAAGCTCTGGGGTTAACCCATACCTGGCTATCAAGGCTTCCTTCATGGGGGCATAGGACATCTGATCCTCAGTGGGAAAAGCTAGCAATGTCTCCCTTCCTTCACTGATGAAGCGGCCCCACAACCCTGCTCCCCAATCTCTCTCAGAGACCCGGTGGGACCTCATCGCTACTTCATAGGCCTTAAACCACTCCCCAATGTCCTCATGCTTCATGAAATCTTTGATAACATCTTTGGGAATGTATACCTTTCCTTCCCTAGGCACTGATGGTGTGCTGCCACCAGAGGGATTGATCTCTAAACTCTTTGCTTTCAGATCCAACTCCCTCAACCCTCTCTCATGCTCTAAAAGCATCCTCTTTTCCTCCATGGCCAATTTCTGCTTTTCCAACTCCAACTTCTTATTTTCTATGTCACCCTCCTTCCCCAGCCTGAGCTTAGCAAGCTCCCTCTCATGCACCCTATCTCTCTCTCTGTCCTCCAACTCCTCTGGAGACAGACCCCTTTGAGAAACACTGCTGCCATCCACGGAAGGTACCCTCCCTCCTGGCAGATTCAATTGCCCCTCCTGTTGCTCATCCACATTCTCTGCCTCCACCAGAGGCTCCTTATCCTGCCCACTGGCATTTCTGGATTCCAACCAGGCTCTCAGCGCCTTTTGGTATTCATCCTTCCTAGTGAGGCTTTTCACAGAGACTTTAAATTTCTTGTAGATAGCTTTCAGTTGAGACACAGTGTAGGTTTCCACCCTATCTTCCTCAAATTCGATATCAATGGATCAATGAATGCAATGGATGCTGGCTTGGTCATGATGACAAAATTGACAGTTCTTTACTTTGCAGAAAAAAAACAATCCAAGGGAAAAATTTCAGTAAAAGTATGTGGTCACGTAATGGTCTGCACTATGCTAGTACTGTACACCAATCACTGTATGTAAATCACAAATGCAAGTCCAGGATCCTCACCGCTGACCACCAATGTTAGAAATGGGGGTCTCTAGTTGGCAGAGGTAGGTACCTTTGTCCGAATAGGGACCCTTGCTTCTAGTCAGGGTAAGGGGGATAACCCCTGCTCACCTCCTTGGTAGCTTTGCACAAGCAGACAGGCTTATCTCACAGGCAGGGTGTGAAGCATTTGTGAACACATACAGTAATACAGTCAAAAAACTACAAAAGGACACCACACCAGTTTTGAAAAATAGTAAATCTTTATCTAAACACACAAGACCAAATAAGATAAAAATCCAACATACAATACTCTTGAAAAATAGTACTTGTGCAAAATAACCTTTAAATTGCAGGAAAATCAATAAAACACAGTTCTTCCGACTCGGTAGCTCCTCCTGGGGCTACCGCGATACTGAATACGACAGAGTCTAACAATTCCAATATGGGCCAGCTAAAGCGTCGACAGACTCAGACAAAGTACCTTTCTTGTTGCGACCAACACGTCGGTGCTAGTCGGTCGGGGCAGACATCACAGTTGCGTTGTGAAGCGGAGCGTTGCGGCGGGCGGTGTCCTCACGATACGGTGCAGGCAGCGGCTCATTGACGGAGTCGGTGAGACCAAGGCAGGCGTTGAAGGGTGAGACGGTGCTTGCTGCAGTGCTGGCAGGTCACGGTGCGGCGACGGAGCCGGTTGATGTTCGGGTCAGGCAGGGACGGAGTCGGTGATGTCCTTACAGCGTGTAGTGAAGCGTTGCGGAGTGCGGTGCCCTCAGGACACGCTGCAAGCAGCGGCTTGTTCACGGAGTCGGTGAGACCAGGGTTGCGTTGCGAAGCGAGGCGTTGCTCTTGGCGGTGCTTTCAGGACACGGAATCCTGCGACGGACTCGATGACAGAGTCGGTTACCCTTTTCTTCTGCGGCGACGGTGAGGTCTTTGCTGTTCCTGAGACCTCTAGAACAGGGGGCAAGCTCAGTTCAAGCCCTTGGAGATCTTTTTCTTCAAGCAGGGGGGACAAAGCAAGCAGCAAAGTCCTTTTCTCCTTTACTTGGCAGCAAGTAGCCACTGGAGGCCAACCCCAGACAGCAAACAGCACAGGGGCAGTATTGCTCCTCAGCTTCTCCGGCTCTTCTCCTTGGCAAAGGTTCATCTTGATTTCCCAGAAGTGATCTAAAAGTCTGGGGTCTGGGCCCCTCTTTTTATACACAAAAATCCTTTGTACTCTGAAGGCAGAGAGTGTCTGTACCCAGCAAAAACCAGTTCTGTGGGGCACTTTGCAAGTGCACAACAACCTCCATTGTCAGTGTGAGCCCTGGCTCCAGACACACCACAGGGGGGCGGAGCCATTATTGTGGAAGGCAGGCACAGCCCTATTCAGGTGCAGGTGCTACTCCTCCCACCACTCCAAATGCAGACCAGGCCTATTCAGCCCAGCCCTGACTCATCAGATTTCTGGAGCCACTGCCCCTCTCCAGCCCCTGTCATCCAAAAGCCAGACATGCAATACACAAACCTAGCAGAGGCACACTGGACTGTTAGGCAAGAAAATACCTACTTTCTAAAAGTGGTATTTTCAAACACAGAATGTAAAAATCACCCTCACTAAAAGATGTATTTTAACATTCTGAGTTCAGGCATGCTAAACTTTACTTTTCTACCTTGTTCCTAGGGCCAGATATGTTTATAAGATGTTATAAACATACTCCCCAGTCTGTCTTATGGGAACAGGTAGCCTTGCAATAGTGAAAAACGGAATTGACAGTATTTCACTATCAGGACATTCCACACACATCAGGGCATGTCCTACCTTTCACATACAATGCACCCTGCCCACAGGGGTACCTTGGGCCTACCTTAGGGGTGACTAATAAGTAGAAAAGGGAAGGTTTAGGGACTGGCAAGTGTGTGCACTTGCCAAGTCGACATGGCAGTCCCAGACTGCACACAGGCTCTGCAATGGCAGGCCAGAGTTACATTTTACAGGCTGCTTCTGTGGGTGGCACAATCAGTGCTGCAGCCCACTAGCAGCATTTGATTTACAGGCCCTGGGCACACACAGTGCACTATACTAGGGTCTGACAAGTAAATCAAATATGCCAATCATGGAATCACTAATCCATAACAACAATTTACAGAGGGAGCACTTGCACTTTGGCACTGAACAGCAGTGGCAAAGTGCCCAAAGCATCTAGACCAGCAAAACGGAGTCCAACATACAGCAAAAACACAGGAGGCAAAGGCAAAAAATACAGGGGAGACCCACGCCAATGGTGCCAGGTCTAACACCCCAGTACAGAGATCTGGGCCTAAATCCATTTTTGTTTTGTTCACCGTGCAATTCCAGTTTGGACCCAGCCATATGCAAATAAGTCTTGAACCTGCTCCGCATGGGAACAGTCTAACCCGAACTGCCAGGTCAGGTCTTCCCTGGGCTGGAAACAAGAATCCTGGGACCAGTTTTGGGGTATCACCCCTTATCAGACATGGTGAAGCTGTCACCCACACCAGACATGTATTGGAGACAGGCTGCAGGCACACACAGTTTTAAGACAACTTTAAGAGTAGAGAAATGCCAACTTTCCCAAAGTCAATGTCAGAATGGGGAGCGATCCTGTTCAGGTAAAGAGGGGCGGGATCATTCATTAAGAAAACAAACAGGGAGAACAACTCACACCATATATACATCAGTTATTTTGAGTAGGTTACATAATATTTCGCCACCTCTCTATTCCAACTTTTGTTGGGGTATATTTATTATTTTTTTATTTGTATATAAAGATCCTCCCACTATTGTACAACACTTTCTTACATTAAAAATCACATAGGGTGTGCATGTTGAAACATGCAGATCAAACAAAACTTTTAAAGAAACTTAAACATTCTGGACCACACAAAAAACTTTGGGCCAGATGTACGAACATTTTATTTTGCGCCTCGCAATTTGCGACTAATTGCGAGTCACAAATTGCGAGGCGCAAAATAAAATGTACAACAGTGTGTTTAACACTGTTTGCGATTCCAAATGGGGTCACAAATTGCGAGGCTCATTAATATTAATGAGCCTCTCGCAATTTGCGAGCCCATTGGGAATGACAGGCCCTCCCAGTGATGGTGGCCTGCTGGACTCAGCCGACCACCATGTCTGGGACTGCTTTTAAATAAAGCAGTTTCCTTTTTTTAAATGCAACCCGTTTTCCTAAAGGAAAACGGGATGCATTTTTTTAAAAAAATGAAACGTTTTCATTTCATTTTTTAAGGGCAGGCAGTGGTCCCTGGGACCACTGCCTGCCCTTAAAAAGATTTTTGCATGCATTTGCAAAGGAGAAGGGGTCCCCTGGGGACCCCTTCCCATTTGCGAATGCATTACCACCTACTTGAAGTAGGTGGTAATTGCGAGTGTTTTGCGACCGCAATTGCGGTTGCAAAACATTAGTACATGTTTTTGAGACTCGCTATTTGGAAGGGAACGCCCCTTCCAAATAGCGAGTCGCAAAACCTACTTAGCGACTCGCTAAATAGTCTTTGTACATGGCCCATGATGTTTTTGCATGCCCAAACGGGTTTGCAAACCCGTTTGCGCATGCAAAAACGGGTCGTACATCTGGCCCTTAGTTCTCTGTAAACTACTCCGTCCTTAGACATTATATTTATACAAAAGTGCAGAACAATAGTTTATATAAATATAAATGACATGACTCATAAAAAATAAAGACTTTGACTCTCAAGTGAATAAGAGTTACTAAATATTTCACAATGACAAAAACATAGATGTGTCCAACATATATACCATACTTTATTCTTATGCATATATTGTACTTTTTTTGCAAACAAATCACAAAAATACACATAGGTAGGGTATACCGTATACAGTAAAATTTCCTGTCATAATAATACATTTATGAGTATATGTATTTTCTTTTTTCACCCACATCTATGTAATCTGGCAGTTGCCGGAAGGCCCTTTCGGGATTGGGGCGCACACAAAATGTTTAAGGAACCATCAAGTCAAAGAGATCTGAATTTTCTTACTGTTATCCATAATATTTATATGTTCCTTGCAGCGGATGCTGAGTGCCCTCAAATCCTTAAAATTATGCCAGTGCGTTTCGACCTTCTGCATGGGCCTGTCACTTTAATAAAGATTAAAGATCTTCCTCAGGGCTTGAAGTTGTGGGGGATACGGTATTTTGTTCACTGATTGCTCATTATGCGACAGCGTACGTGCTCACATGTATTTTGCGGTATCGTGAAGAGCTCCGCTTATTTCAGATGGAGGCTAGAGTCCTCCTTGGTTGGGAGGCACCCCAGGATTATGAGGCCATTCAATTTGGGGCTGGAGATCAATTCACTCCTGTTGCATGTTCGTTTCCTCATGCACGCTTTTGTGTGACCTGACGGCGAATCAGGTTATTTATAATGTCCGATCCACCTTTGTGGAATAATGATCCCATAGCTACTCATTCAAACGGCATTCTCTCTCGTGGTCCACAGAGGATGGAGCTGACATTCCAAATAAACCCACTCACCATCTGGGAACACAAAAGCATGCACGAGAAAACGAACATGCAACAGAAGTGAATTGATTCCCAGCTCCAAATCGAATGGCAACGTAATCTGGGGGTGCCTCCCAACCAAGGAGGACTCAGGCCTCCACCTGAAATAAGCAGAGCTCTTCAGAATACCTTACAGTATTTGTGAGCACCAATGCGGTGGCATACTGAGCAATCAGTGAACAAAATGACATATCCCCCACAACTTCAAGCCCTGAGGAAGACCTTTGTTAAAGTGATAGGCCCATGCAGACGGTCGAAACATGTCAGCATCCACTGCAAGGAACATATAAATATTATGGACAAAAATAGGAAAATTCTGATCTCTTTGACTTGATGGTTCCTTAAACAATTTGTGTGCGCCCTATCTCAATAGGGCCTTCCGGCAACTGCAGGATTACATAGATGTGGGTGAAAAAGAAACATATACACCCACTGAAGCAAGAATTTATTAATATGACAAGAAATGTCACTGTATATGGGATACCCTACCTATATGTATTTGTGCAGATTGGTTACTAAAAAAGTACAACATATACATAAGAAAAAAGTAGGGTGTATATGTTGGACACTTATCTAAGTTTTTTGTTGTTGTTAAATATTTAGTAATTGTTATTCACTTCAGAGTCAAAGTCTTTATTTTTTATGAGTCATGTCATTTATATATATGTAAAGTATTGTCCTGCATTTTGTTTAAATTTAATATCTGAGGACGGAGTAGTTTACAGAAAACAAAGTTTTTTGTATGGTCGGGAGTATTTAAGTTTCTTAAAAAGTTTTGGTTGATCTGCATGTTTCAACGTACACATTCTATGTGATTTTTATTATTACGTAACCTACTGGATGTATCTATGGTGTGAGGGGTTCTCCCTTGTTTTCTTATCTTTCTAAAAGTGGCATTTCTAAAATAATAATGTTAAATCCAACTTCACTAGTAAAGACGATTTATCATTCCAATTATATAAAACATGATAGAGCTACTTCTTCTCAATCAGGAATTACTGCTTAAAAGTGTAAGAAGGAATTCTCAATGTTAACCTATGAGAGGAATAGGCCTCCCAGTGGTGAAAAACATATGTAGGTGATTTTCACTACCAGGACATGCAAAACTTAAAAGTACATGCCGTACCTTTTACTTACACAGCACCAGCACCTATGGGGTACCTAGGGCCTACCTTAGAGGTCAGTTATGTATACTAAAAGGGGAGTTAGGGCTGGACATGGGGTTTTAAATGCCACAAATATGGCAGTAAAACTTCAAATACAGGCCCTGCACTGGCAGACCTAAGGCATGTTTAAAGAGTTACTTGTGTGGGTGGCACAAACAGTGCTGCTGGTGCACTAGTAGCATTTAATTTATAGGCCTCGGGCACATGTAGTGCACTTTACTAGGGAATTATAGGTAAATGAAATGTGCCAATTGTGGATAAGCCAATGTTACCACATTTAAGGGAAAGAGCACATGCACCTTAGCACTGGTTAGCAGTGGTAAAGTTCCCAGAGTCCTAAATCAGAGGCTTTTTGATATAGTGCAAACATGTTGAGTTCATTGTAATTGATGCACACAAGGGCACAATTTTAGTTCATTTTCGTTTGACTTTCATTTTTTGGAGTTTCATTTTACACTCTGATGTGTGATTGTTTCTGTCACATTCGTATTTTGCAACTTTGGGACATTAGGACTTTGTTTATTTATTTTCTTTTGGTTCGTACAAGGAGCACCTTGGGGCCACGTGGCATTAATTAACTTCAGGACTTGTAAACTCTGCCCTAAGCAGTATTGCTGAGAAGACGCTTTGGCGTAGTTATACGATGGTGCTCAGTCTCTGTAGACTTGGGGTTTTCACAGGTGGCATGTTTAGTTGCATTTGAAGCTATTTAACCTTCCGGCATGAAAGGCTAACAAAAGAATGGTATACCGGTTACATAACGTAAGTTTAATCAGTTGTTGATTTTAGTTAAGGATGGATTTAATGGAGGGTATCAAGCTATTTGCATGTGGGTCACTAGTTCTGATGTTTCTATTTTTCTTGGGGAGGTTAATATACTTTTGGAGATGGACATTTTGGGTGAGTTTACATTATGCGACATTAGTTTTAAATTTTAATTTCAACGGATAACATATGTTTTTTTAAGGGTCATCAGATTGGTAAGATATATTGTGGGAGCACATGACATGGTGAATGTCGATATTCTATTTAATTTCGTGTTAATTAATGTGTTGCAAATAAGTTACCTGATGCGTAATGTGATAGTACCTTTAAATAAATAAAAACAAAAATGTTTATATTTTAGTTACTCCTGAAGAAGGGAACTTTCACGAAATGCATTGGGTTTTATGATTATGGATGACATCAGCACTGCAATTTGTTTTATGGAATCATCACATTGAGAATAAATCTTTGGAAGATGTGAATATTACTGGTTCATTTTTTTGGATTACTCAATTACTTTTGATGAAAATGGAGAAAACTGGAGAAAAATTAGACTGTTTGAAATATAATGGCCCATGGGCCGACCTTCGGCTGTGCACCCTGCGCTGGTGCAGTGGTCATGTACTGGTTTTGCAGTAGTAAAATAAACCTTTTGCCAGGCCCAAACCTTCCTTTTGAAAACATATGTCACCCCTGGGGAGGCACTGAACAACCTTTAGGGCAGGTTGCAATGTATTTAAAAAGCAGGACATGTACTTTTAAGTTTTACATGCCCTGGGAGTTAAAAACTCTTACATTAATTTTTCACCACTGGAAGGCCTATCTCTCCCATAGGATAACATTGGAGTTGCCTTATTAAATTTTTTAAGTGTAATTTCCGAATGGGAAGGGATGACCAGTTCATGTTTGGTGTCTCTGGAATCAAAATTTAAAATCCTAAATTATGGTGAAGTCAGACTTTAAATTGCAATTCTGAAAAGCCACTGTGAGTAAGTTGCCATTTTATTGTTTTGGGCATTTAGTGCCTGTAGCCTGTCTCTGGTCACATGACTGGGTGGAGCTGATAGTTGAGCTTTGTTTATTCCCCCTAGACAGCCACACATAATAGGGAGCGTAGGGGTGAATGGATGGGCTATCACTGGCAGGATGGGAGGGAGGAGTTTAGCACAGCCCCACTTATTCCTTACTAGGTTTCTTTTTACCGCCACACAAAGGACTGCATACCCCCTGTAGTTAGTCTGGAGCCAAGGCAGAGAATGCAGGATTCCTGGGTATCTATTTGGAAACCTCTAGAAGCTTCTCCTCCACTTCAAAGGCATAAATGGATATAAATGATGGATCTCAGACACAAACATTTCAGTACACTTTTGGTTCCTGTGGATACTCTGCCAGGAAGAAGGACTGCTGTGCTGCTGAAAGACTACCACTCGGCTGGACTACACTTTGCTGGACTCCTGCTTTGCTGTGCTGACCTGCTGCCCACTTACCTGGGTGAGAAGGACTGGAACTGCATCTCTTGAGCTCAGAACCTAAAGTGACTCCACAGGCACAACTGGCTGGCCTCCAGATCTGAAGCCTCAGGGACATAACAGGCTTCCAAAATCCTTGCATCTGCACCTGATCTCTGCCATCTGTGAGTCTACCCTGACAAGTGGTGCCTTACCAGTCCTGGAGCCATGAAAGTAGGCTTGCGGTGCTTTGCTAGCCTCTCTGGATACAGCAAAACTGACGCATCTCCTTTGCTGTGTGGTGCAACTCCAAGCACAGCTGACGCATCTCCGCTGCTGCTTGTATTGGACGTCACAAACGCTTGCATTGCCACTGCAGCCAGCCTCCCTTTTGGAACCGCTGCTGTGCAACACATCCTCGGCGAGGGCTCTCCCATTTTTGATGATAACCACGGACTCCAAATTGCAGCCCTGAAGCTCCTCGGAACCCAAGCATTTCCCTGACTGTGCAATGCATCCCTGACTCCGGACCTTGCATTGCAAGCCCTTGTCGAGGGGATCCCTGACATCGACACAACCAGAACCTTGCACCGCAGCCTGGAACCAAAGCATCTGCAACGCAGATCCACGCAACATTCCACAAACTAGGATTTAAGGTACTCTGTTCAGCGGGCCTAACTGGGTCCCTGTAGCCAGCCCATGCTCCAATGCATCCAGCTTAAACTGTTGACTTTGTCCCAATCTGGTGCAACCAGATCTCGACAGTTGGAGGTTTACACCTCTTGCCGCTATTTCATCTAAAAACTTTAAAATTCAATATCTCTGGTTCTACTAGTTGGATTTTGTGATTTTGTTCTTGTTTATTTATTAAAAGTCACTCTATTTGTCTAATCCTGTTGTGGGCTCCTTTTGGGGTGTGTTTTCACTATGTTACTTTTGGAGTGTTGCACAACTGCTTTTACATTGCCTTTCCGTTTAGCCTGACTGCTCTGTGTCAAGATACCTGTGGGTTGAGCACAAGTTAATTTAAAGATTTTTACAGTGGCTATATAGTATATCGTAGGGGTAGAGTTTACTCTGGGTCTCTCAGAAATAGCAACATATTGTCTGTATACCATGCAGTTGCACGATACCTGCCTCCCAGTGGGATTCCCCACTCTGGTCCCCTAGCTTGCAAAAAGCACACCAGTGCTTCTAGAGCAAGAACAAACAGGATTGGGGACAAGAAGCATCCTCGTTGTGTGCCACATTGTACTTGCTATCTGCCTGAGTAGACTCTGGTCATGTGGACCATGGCCAGGGGTTTCGATCATAGCAAGTGTATTCACTACAGAAGTCCACCTCTAATTCCCATTACAGACAGCACCTTGAACAGATATGGCCACAATAAGGTGTTGAAGGTGTTTTTGATATCTAAAAAAATCTGTGATGGGGTCCCAGGTCCTTCGGCCACTAATTTCATGATGTGGAGTAGGCAACAAATATTGGCATGTATGTTGTGTCCCGCAACAAACCCACTTTGTTCTGGGTGCACTAGCTGTGTTAAATTCGGTAAGAGCCTTTTTGTGATGATGTTCCCTAATATTTTGTATTCTGAAGTTAATAACGAGAGCAGTCGATAAGAATCGAAAGCCTAAGGGGTCTCGCGCCAGATTAGGAAGCACCACAATGGTAGCCTCCCTTGTGGATTCTGGCAGTAGTCCTGTGTGTAGTGCCTCTGTGTACATTTTGTGTACTTTAAGTACTAGTTTGGACTAATAAGTGATGTAATATTCAGGGGGCAGACTGTCCATCCCTGGTGTTTCCCCCCCACTAATTGGTTTTTGGCCAACTTCACTTCCTGTAGTTCTGTATCTGCATCCAGAGAAGTGATTTGCGTGGCTGTGAGTCTCGGGAGCTGGACCTGAGATAGAAAGCGAGAGATGTGAGCGCGCCTTGGGGGTCACTGATATTGCATATAGAGTTTTGTAATAATCAGCATATGGACAGTTAATTTATTTCTGTCTCACAACCTTTTCACCTATGTGTAGCTAGATGGCCCCTATGTGATTCTCTTTTGTTTCTGACATCACAAGTAATGGAAAAAGCCTTCTTGCTTGGTCTCCCTCCCCATTCCAACCCACAAGATATTCTGTATAGTGTGAACAGAAAAGTCTTTCCATCAGAGATTGATGTGTTTTTGTCAATTCTATCAATAGTGGCCTGTCAAGCTGGTTCTTCACTTCTGATACTTTAACTTTTTTGGTGTCTATGTTCTACCTCTAAGACCTTTCTCACAAGTGTTGTCTTAACCCCATAGGAGGTCTTGATACAAATCCCTTGTATGATGACTTTAAATGCATCCCATTCTATATTAGGCTGGGAGGAAGTATCCTTATTTTCACTGATAAAACTGTCAATTGTCTCCCCAAACGTTTTTTGAAACAGGGTGCCCAGCAGGGCATCTGGTTGCAGGTGCCACGTGGGTATGACCATTGCTGTCCTCCTCAATGTCAGTGTCGTCAGAAAAGGGTTGTGATCTGAGTCTGTGCAGCATATGTGTTCTGTGTTGAATGCATGATAAAAGAGTCATGGACCCCACTATCCTATCTAAGTGTGTGTGAAGGTCATATACACTCGAATAGTTGGAGTATTCTCGGGTCATATAGTGAGCCTCGCAACATAATTCTGTCAGCTTCCACCTTGTAATCCATTGCCTAAAACTCTATGCCAGTGGTATACCTGACCTTGATGGGAGGGGTGGCAGCAAACAGTTAAGGGTGCAATCTAGGTCCAAGTAATAATCTCCCCCCCATATTTGGAAAATTCCAATGGGTCTAGTAAGTTGGGGGGATAGAGTGTCTAAGAACTGTAGCTGGCTGGTGTTGGGCACATATATACTGGCTATCGAAAGATCCACCCTGTCTAGCATCCCCTCTAACATTGTAAATCTGCCTTCCTGGTCTATTGTAGTCCTGTGTATCAGGACAGATACCGCAGGTACCACCCATATTAGTGCACATCTCGGGTACGTGGAGTATGTCGGCCCATGTATTTATTCAGTCCAGGGCTTTTCCAGTTTCCTCAATTCTATGGCTGGCATGCGTGTCTCCTGTAAGCTATATGTGTTTTTCAGCGCCTGTAGAAAGCATGTACCTTTTGAAATTTTGCAGAGAACCCAACCCTCTCACGTTCCTAGTTATAAATTTATATCTGTGAGACATAGCTATGTGTCGTCATATTTTACGCCATGTCGTTGTCCGCTGCTTATGGCAATGAGGGATTTGTGCCGACTGGAGGATTGAAGTTTGATTGAAGTTTTCATGTGTGTTTCAGGTTAGAGCATAAGCTTAGTTCTAACATATAAGTGTGTCCCAGTGCCCCGGTCCAAGTCAAATGTGCTTTGACCATTTGAGATAAACTCAAACAAAACAGAAACAACAATTTAATCATGACTTGTGGAAACTGGTTGTAGGGGTGTCCTTGCAGGATTTCTCAAGTGTACCCATCACATTGGCAATGTCTGCATCCTTAGTGTCCAGTCAGTATTTGCTTGGCTCATCTTTCGCATTTGGCTGATAAGATCAAAACAGTTCATATTCTGTGTTGGGAGGGATGTGGGCCCTTTTGTCAGTGAGTGCTGGCTGTCTGAGAGTGAGATCTCCGAGTCCCATTCAGTGCCGCTAAATCTTGATGGAGTACCCGTCTTCCTCCTTGTGCGGATATCAAAGATTCTCTTTCCACCACTGAATGTTCCTTTGTAGGAGCTCAAGTGGGCAGACTCCACTGGTGTCATTTAGGTAGGTGCTTTCTCTGTCTTTTTGTCTTAGCAGAGTGTATCCAGGACACATCATGTCCCTCTCTCCCAATCCATGTCCAATCCTCATCAGGGTGTGGTGAAGAGATGCATCTTAATGTTCCATGTGACTCTCAGCTTCGCAGGATATAGAAAGCTATAAGTTACCCCAAGGTTCTTAGCACCTGCTTGCCCACCCAAAAGCTTTGTTGTTTCTTCTGGACCATGGTCCTATAGCCAGGGAAGATGTGTAATTTCTGGCCGGTTAGGTCCCATGGGCCGTGGGTCCGGGTCCCTGTTAAAACGACGGCCCGGTCTCTGTTATTCAATAATCTGACCACCATTGGTCTTTGTGGGCTGCCCACTGGGGCGTTCTGGCTGGCAATATGTGTGCTCTCTCCCCAATAAAAAACTTGTACTTAGTGTCCGTAAGTAATGTGTTAAGTAACCAGTCCTCTATGAACAGTTTAGCTGAAGGACCATCCGTCCATTTCGGGAGGCCTACCACCCTCATAATATTGCAACAGGATCTCCCTTCAGAGTCACCTGTCCTTTCCTGCTGTGTTTGTAAGTCATGTCTTATTTCCCTAACCTGGAGTTGTAGCACGTCACCGTTGGTCCAAGAGTGGCTAGAGTGGAATCAGTGCCCCCAACCTTTCAGAGAGTTTACTATGGTCAGTTCATGGCTATTACGTCCATGGCCTGTAATATTGTATCGAAGCTGTCCACTGCTATGGTTACTCCATCTGCATTTTGTGTCGGCGATGTAGGTGTCATAGTCCCCTCGCTCCCATGATCGCTTTGGGAGCCTTCATTTACATACCCATTACCGGCAGCCTTATCCATCATTTTACCCACTGTGACAGTTCTGGGCTTGCCACATTGTTCTAGTGCCAGTATCCCCTACACTACAGTGTAGTCACTTTACTTTATCTGTTTTGTATTGGTGGGTGCTGCAGGCTCGCTTTGTGATAACTTGCACTTCTGGACCAGATTCAGGTGGGCCGCATCAGTGTGCAGACCCAACGGACTAGCTTTATGAGGATCCAAAGACTACAATAGCAGTGTAGTGTTCCTTGTTTGATCTGTTCCTGTCCCTCTTTCCTCAAGGCCGGCCCTTCCCGCGGCCCAGATATCCAGTACAGGAGGGGGGACGGGCCCACACAGTCTCACCATTTGTTGCCAGTGATGACAACAGATTCTGCCCCCCAGGGTCCAAACTGTGGGGGCATCTCTCGCTGCCTGAGGTGAGCGGCGGTGTCTTTTAAGGTCCCCCTGGGCCGAGACTGTGAGCAGCATTGGTTGCACTCGCGGTTGCTCTGATATCTGTGCCACATGGCTCACTTCAGTGCTGAAGCACCTCTGTTATAGACCACCACTAATAGCTAGCAGGGAGGGAGCGGGGGAGACTGGGCTCATAGGGCTACACTCACTGCAAGCCAGAGCAGGGCATGCTCTGCCTTTCCTTATGTGCCGATTGGCGAGCAGCTCCTCTTCCGCTAGGCTCCAGTAGCACTTTCTTCTTCTCCTGTGGGTGGGGTCCTGTATTTACCAGGCCCTGTGGGCCCCGTCACTTCACTCAAGGAGTCCCGCTCAGGCTCGGGTGGTTGGCTGTCACAGCCCCTCACAGGGGGTCTCCCAGGTGTCCTTCTCTCCGCCTCCACCTTCTTGCCCCTTCCCAGCAGGCGTTCAGGTCCCATCTCTTGCCTATGAGGCCACCTTGCTTTCTCATATCCCCACAGCTATTTCACTCACCGTCTCTCCCTATGGGCCCTCTTGATCACTGATGGGCCCACATGCAGTCAGGGGTCATTTCTGCCCATGGCACCTCTCTGCGACAATATTAAAACAGGATACATTTAGTGGCTCGGGAGTGCTGCTCTCACGCATCCACCATCTTTCCTGGCCAAGCCATACACCCTCACAAGGTCTTTCTGAATAATTATGCAATAAACATTGCCCAGATGGTGGTTGTTGTAGGGGGCAACACCTTTTATAAGAAATCGTGTAGTGATAGTATCAAAACTGGACAGAAAAGGAATCTGCACAGTGGTTTTTCCGTAAAAGAAACTAGATAAAATGTTATGCACCAGCACTATAATCATTTAATGCTTCTCTTTAGACAAACACTCGATTGAATCACATTTTGAGAACAGAGTTAATTAAAGCAATGAACACATGGCTCCTCATCCAGTCATATATTTTGCCTCTTTCGAAATGTTTATTCTGACAGGGACGATGTTCTTTTCTATCTGTGATGCAGTATTGTACTTAGACCAAAGCTGTTATGAAATCACAATGTATATAACCATATTCATGTTTATTCCAAGCATCTCTAATTAGCCCATTACTTCACTACCCTATCTAGCTAAAGTCAGCTCTCGGGGAGCTCTGAAGAGTCACTGTAGTTCCAGTGTGAATGACACTGAGACAGAACAGATGCGCAGGCCTCCTGGTGGCAGTTCTGCCACTTCCAGCTTTGCAGTTAAAAAACATTGCACTGTCTTTTGTTTTTTTTGACGCAGTAACTCCTGGGATCAGAAAGAGTGGATCACAGGCAAGTAACTACAATTCATAATAGCCTATCCACATACAGGAAAACTTTACCACACTGTTTCGCAGAAACTTATAACAATGTGATTCTGTACTCCCCTTATCCAGGGTATCACAGGTCTACTAAAATTAATGTGGCCACTTGTAACCCATCCACCCTCTTCGATCCACTCCTATCTACCGTTTACTACTGCTTGCATGCACAATCATGAAGTTAAGCAGGCTATCCTATAAATTAGTCATATTCTTGTTTAAGTGCATCCACGGCCAATGCATCCTTGCCTGGCAAAGACCCTATCCCACCTGAACTCACACACACTTTTCTAACACTTTCTTCACAACCAGAGACTCCACTAGAACACTTTGAGGTTTAGTTCTGATCCAGCGCGACTCCAA